>JAEQBH010004660.1:0-274332 GCA_016808115.1 Tetrastigma voinierianum
AGATGAAGCCCCCAAATTTTGTCGATGGAGAGAGATGAGGAAGAAGAGGGCAGTTAAGCTGTTTTTATGATAAATGAACCGAAAGATAAACGATACAAGAAAAAGAAAAAATCTTCTCCTAAGACCATTTCCGACCCACACCATTTTCCACGCCATTTCATTAAATTGATGAAAAATTTAACTTCAACCCATAACATTTCTTACGCCATTTCACCAAATTTTGATACAAATGAACTGTTGCACTGTTTATTAACAATTCTTTTTTTTAGTTCTTCCTTTTAATTTTTAAATTTATAAAAGAACCCAAATAATATAAACTTTATAATTTATGCCCCGTAATATTTTGAATAATAAAAGTTATTTTATTTGTGCCAAAAGAAATTAAAAAATCTTACTTTTATCTCACATAATATTTTATGGTAAATTATATATGAACAAAATAATGTAATATACAAAATCTTAATTATAACAAAAATATTAATATTGTACTTAATAATATTGGATTAAATAATACAATATTGAAATTAAACATGAATATTAAGCTCAATAATATTTAGGTAAATATAATGCTAAATACACTTACACTAACATAATATGAAATAGCACTTAAACCTAAACACTTGAAAATATAACATAATACAAAAACATATATAGCATAATAATATTAGATGACTAGACTACAAATTAAGATTCCAGAATCGATCCGTGATCCTCCAATATCATCAAAATAATTGCCAAAAGTAGATGAAGACCCTTCTTGATTTTTTTTTGTATAATTTTTATTTGTTCACTCGAAAATACTCACTTACGTCGTGATCACGATGTAATTTATGTATTCATTTGTTCTGTGATGTCCAGTGTCAAGTTTTAAACATCTCCAAAGCTCTGATTTAACTTAATTTATCGCACGTCACGCACAACCAAAGACAAGATGCTCACATCATACTCATAACGACACTGATCATTTGCGAGAATACATCAATTCAAATGGTTAAATTAAGTCTTCTATTTTTACATATTTATTAATGTTTACTTATTTTTATTACTTGTTCATGCAATATTAAGTGTAATAAGTTGTTTACAAAAATTATGTTGTTAATTTAAATTTTGAATTTATAATATATTGTACTAGACTTTTGAATATATTGTTTTTACAACTTTTTAAAATAATAAAATATGATATTGATCAATATGTAAAAATTATGTAGGGGCATTTTAAGTGAAATAGATAAAAAGTTGAGGATTTTAAAAAATTAATATAAAAATGAGATAAAAAATAATATAAAAGGAATATTGTTTTTGAAACAAAAGTCTATGTAAAGGGCTTCAGCTATAAAATGGTATAGAATATTGCGAGCACCATTTTGTGCAAAAGTTACACCATATCAAGTGTTAAGGTTTGAGATGGCCCACGAAAAAATACTGCATGAGAACACCCAAAAGCAGAGAGCTGCATACAGAGAGAAGACAAATGTGTGAACTGGTAATCAATTGCGCATTAGGAAGATTCGGATCACCAACAAGTAGTGGGCTCATGGATGGTAGGGAGGGAAACCTCAAAAGCTCTGAATATATCCAGATTTGGGGATATCGCAGCAACCCAACTTAGGTCACATCGGAAAAATACATCCCAAGAATCCTTAAAATAGCACCAAAATCACAAAACAACTGTTCAACTGGGGATGGCATCTGAGGTAAGGTGCCACATCCAGCATTTCGGCGCCATTATATTCGCAACTTTGGAGTGAGAGATGCGCATGATGCAAATAAATTATTGATAATTGTAGATTTAAATCCGCTTTCTCAACTACTATATTCTATTTCAAATTTATAAAAATACAGCATTCAAAGTGAAAGAACTTACTCAATTCGCCAAAACCTTAGCTTCCCGAACCCCAAATTTCCTATTGTCCGAACCCTAACCCTCGTTTGTCGTCGCAAAGTCACGGTGCCGGAGGAAGAGGAAAGAAAGAAAGGAGGAGGAAGATAAGAAAGAAAAGGCAAGGTTAGCGCTTAAAGTAAAATCGCAGCGTAGATCCGTTCCGTGAAAGGCCGTGAGGAGGAAGAGGAAGAATGCTTTTGCAAATGTATAAGACCGCTAGAAGAAAGTGTGCTGCCTTCTTTATTAAATTAATGTTTGATTTTTTAAATTAAAATATTTAAATTGCTAATAATGTTAATTTATTATAAATTTTATTTTTGATAGATTCATTTATATACTTTATAAATTGCTCATTTTTTAAATTGATTATAATTTTTTTTATTAATAAATTGATCTTTCTTTAAATTGACAAATTGATTTTTAAATTTAAATTAATAAATTTATAATTTAATTGATAAATTGCTCATTCTTTAAATTAATTAGAAATTTTATACCTTGATAGATTTATTTGTATATTTTATAAATTGCTTATTCTTTGAATTGATTAGAATTTTTTTTTTTTTGTAGATGGATTTGCAATATGACGGTTCTTTAACTTATTTACTTATGAACGACACCGATTTATATGATGATACTATTCAGAGCAATCCACGCATTTGGACCAGATAAAATGGCTGCTCAAGATTTAAAATCAGCTGATGTTAACTTCTTTGTAAAAGAATATAACGACCATATCATGCGCTATCATTTGTTAGCATGCAATTACTCGAATAACAACAAGACATGATTTTGGCAAAGAATATTACAATACTTAAACTCAATGAGGCAATCATGAAAAGCATTCTCAATCTTCTATTGGGTCAATGGACTCGATATAAACGCAGTAACGCGAAGAAATTGGCTTGGCTTCATAACAATCAAAGACCCACAAAGCGGGACAATATTCGAGCAAAAATAATGTAAGATATAAACTTTTAATTTAGACACTAGCATGGATTTGATATTTCGAACTATTAACTAATAATTTCATATGTTTTTCAGTTGATACAAAAGAATGCAGTTTGATAAGTTTCAAGTAAACCATTTCAATACGAAAGTACTGGTTTTAATATATTGAAAATGGAGCGAATGAACCGATTAACTGACCAAAGAATAAGAAAGAAAAACTCATTCAACTGTAACTTATGAATCAACTCATGTTAAATCCTCGCTATTCAACTCCATATTTAGTGGATTACACTCGAACCTCGCTCCACTCTCAACCTTGATAGCTATCTATCGAAGGCTTCAAAGAAACAACTTAAAAACAAAGAGAAGAAACCGACGTCAAAGATCACTAGATCATCACCACTAGAATGAAAGAATGAAGTGGAACGACAAAAGTTGAGCGACAGACAAAATTTACGTCAACAGATAGCATCGAGTAACATTGTAAACGCTAGAAATCAAGAAAGACATGTGCGCAAATCTCAAATGCAAACGAGACGAAATCACGTTGAAACTGATACTACTTACATGGACCCAATTTCGTGAACATACGGACAACTCAAGATATGCTATGAAAAAGCTTTGGTTTTAATTTGAATATTTATTATGTTGCTATTATTTTTAAATTTGTAGTCAGTTATTTAATATGTTGCAACTGAATCAAAAGATAACTTAAAATCAAATTTAATTGAAAATACAACATGAAATTTGAATCGAATTCGAAAATACAACAAGAAATTGAAATTGGAATTGTAAATACGAACATGAAATTGAAATTTGGAATTAAAATACAACATGAAATTGATATCGAATTGAAAATACAACTCAACTCAAAATTGATAGAGGTTATTATTCGCCCTTCGCTCTCATTGTAAATGCCTCGATAAGACCGATCGCAGCTGAGAATGAGTAGACCGGTCCTCATCCGATAATGGATCGCATGAAGTAATTCTAGTGTATACGCATGTGACACTTCTAGAGGCGGATTTGCATTACTTCCATCAAAGTCAATGTTAACAATATCTCCTTCGTCCTCAATGACCATATTATGCATTATTATGCACGCTTTCATAATATCTGCAAGTGTTTCTTCATCCCAAAAACAAGCTTCATCTAATGCATAATCGCAAACGCTCATACCCCAAATGCCCGCCTACATCTTTTCTCATGACTTCGCGCTGTAAAACGCTTTTCTTCCAAACCCGCGACACGGAATCGTTTACAAACGCCGATAGCTGATAAATACCATCAAGAAGATAACATCTCTTATCTGATATCATGACCATTAATTATATAGTCAACAGGAGTATGACCATTTGCTAATAATGTAAAAACAGGGACCTATTTAGAATATTTATGTCATTCAATGAACCAGTGTATTCAAAGTAACGACGCTATATCCAAAGACTGGTGATGCCACGTTTTCTAAAATGATTGTCAGGTTCATGACAATGATCGCATACATACATCGCCACGGCAGACAATTTTTCCACTCCAACGTACGCAATCAATACTCCCTAACATGCTAGGAAAGCCACGTTGTTCCCCCGTTTGTAGCAATCAAGCAATATCGATATTGTTTGGTGACCCTGTGCAACGGCTCTAAACATCGTAATAATAGCTTTCACAAACCCTCCTCGCACTCTCTATCGCAGTTGCTTTCCACCCTAATGTATTCATCCACGTAATCACTAAGTTCCACAAGAATTCTATAAGCAGCTTGTTATCTTTTGAAGTGTGGACATAAACCAAGAACTTCAATGGCATCCGCTCTTCGATGAAGTATGGATCAGATTGCTCAACCTCATTTACAATTCGCTAAAAGAGGACGACTCATTCTAACCTCCTAAAACTTTCATGATACACAAAGCAGATAGGAATACCACGCATAGTCTTTCGTGACCTTCAACTCTATCACGACGAATCATTCTGTGGGTCTGAACTGAACCCACATGCCTTCTATCCGTCCATGACTAAACTCCTTCTGGCCCTCTAGTTGCAACATACAACATATCCAAGTCATCATTATCTTCTTCTTCAATATTGGAGTGGACTTCCAAAATATTGCGAAAAACGATTCATAAAACTCACGAACGAAAAATACGAAATGATAAATAGTCAAAGAGAAAGGAGATATTGAATTTATAAAGAGAATGTAAGATAGATGGATGAAAACATGAGAATTGGTTATCATATTTATGTACAAATTATAATTTTTTAATTTTTTTTTTTATGTTAAATTTTTCAAATTTGAATTTCAAATCTATTAATGGAAAATTTTGAATTTTAACAAAATTAATTTTAAAATTTGAATTTCAGCGCATAAAATTAAATTTGAATTGTTACTATACAATATATTCGTTAAATTACGATCGTTATGAAAATATACCCGTTAAAATATAAATCGTTAAGTTTAATTATATTTTAATAAAAACATTGAATTATTAAAATGGCACCCCCATTTGCACCTACCATTGGAGCAAAACACTTGCCTCGGGATGCCAAAACACTGCTCAAGGCTTTCGGGTAAAATGGCATTTGACACTTCATTTTTTGACAACTCCATTAATGCTCTATTCGTAATGGCAGTCACCCACATTCCCAGAAGGCTAACTGGAGGCGCAAGTGCCGTGATCATCAACCCGGAGGCCCACATCATCTCATCATCTAGTCATGGATGCCCACTAAATACAACAAAATTACATAATGAACCGACGAACTGACGTCCTATTCATAAAAGCCTGATATCAGACACCCGACACCTTAAAACGAGGTCCACTATATTTAGACACGCATTTGTTACCTAAGCCTTCATCACGACATAATCGAAACGAGTATCCTTGAGCCTTGTGGATGAGATATCTAAGCCTTCATCACGACTTTGTCGAAACGAGTATCCTTGCCTGCGGTATGAGATAGCCTGTGAACACGTGCCTTCACACATCATTAGATACATGGATGATAATCAATGGGTTTGAAAAATAGGCGCCGCAGCCTACTCACTAGCTCCAAAGGAGAGGCCCTAAACACCCAAGCTCTAGCCGGCCCAAAACGAAAGCCCAGTCCACTCGCCCCAAAGGCCGATGATATGGATAATTGGGAAGGCTCACATCCTGCAAATCAGACTAAATCTCGCCAATAAGGAAAGTAGGATAATTCTCAATAATATATTATCCTACAAATCCAACCAAATCTCACCAATAAGGGAAAGTAGGATAATTCTCAATATTATATTATCCTACAAATCCAACCAAATCTCACCAATAAGGGAAACAGGATAATTCTCAATAATATATTATCCCGCAATCCAACCGATCTCACTAAAAAGGAAGAGATAATCTAATAAACTATTCCTTCAATATATCTCTTCTAAAACTGATAAAGGCAATAAATTATCCTTAATCCAAATTCCGGAAAAGAATCCTCTTACTACTCTCAAATCAATATACACTATAAATATGTGGCCACCCCAAGAAATGAATAACGCACTTAGACGCATACCATATGCAACACATTCGCCCTCTAAGCGCCTCTTTCTCTCAGAAGAACTGACTTAGGGCACTGAGCGGCCACGGCACACTTTCGCCGACTTCTTTGCTTCAAGAAGGAGTAAGACGGCCCGCAGCTCTACCGATCAACATTGCAACGATCCCGCTCGCACAGACATCCAGGAGCAATGCAAGCATCCAGCTCTGGCAAATTAACCATCCAGCCCGCCGACCCCACACGCTCTAGCCCAATTCCGGTTGAAAAAGGCATCATCAATACTCATTTATAATAAATTGTCCTCAGCCAAGCTTTTCCTGACAGGTGTCAAAGACAAAAAGGATATTGGGCCCATTAACTTCTAGGCAGAGAATGAATAGGAGTACGATACTTACACCGGAAGGTCTATAAAAAGAAAGCCACCAAGAAAAACCCTAATCAATCTATCATTTGTAGAAGACTTCCTTCTATTGGCGTTGTCTATGGGAATCTTCTTCCCTCCTCAGTAGCTTAGACAGCAGGCACTATCGTCCATCCTTAGCCCTTTATCTTAATTGGAAAATGGGCGAGGTTCCTTCTCCCATCTCAAAGTCGGCAAGCTGGGAAGAACGCTCCCTATGCACGAATTGTATGTGACAAATCCCTCCCGATCTAGGAGCCAAGCAGGAACCTATCAGCCATACTTATAAACAGCTAGGCTCGTGAATCAAACTGTCACCAACACACTATCATCGCCGGCAGATCGTGAAGATCCCTACAGAGTTGGATGCTCTCGTGAAAATAGACAAATTCTATTACCCAAGATTTTAGTGCTCGATAATCGAGCCAATAGCAAATGAGCCAATCATGTGACAATCATCCCGAAGACCATTTCGCCACCGCCACGTAATCATCAATTGTCGAATGAGTCATGCAATCACACGGCAACATGACCTCGAGCCAACATATTCCATTTCAACAAGCACAGTCGCTAGAAGATGAAAATCAAAATGACTGATGAAGCCGTCTAATCGTCGATGCCGGGAAGCCGAAAGGTCCAGAAATTGCAGGAAATACAACCAAGGTGATAGAGGTTTCGTATTGCCATCGCACTCATCGCAGGCAATTGCTCGGGCCCAAATTCAATCGCGAGAACCAAGTCAACAATGGAAATCCAACACCATGGAATCACTCGCAGTCACCGCAGGAGTTGAGGAGATCATCCTCGACCCTCCTTGGCAATTTTGTAACGTTAGGCCGATTATGTTCTCAAACCAAATTGCGCTTCATTAATTTTTGGTTTTTATTTAATTTACCAATTTCGATAATTTTAGCTGCTTTAGTATGTTTCTTAATTTAGCAAATCTTTCCATTATTAGCAAGTTGGTAAATTATATTATATTATCGTGATATTAAATTATTATATATATATTATATAATATTTTTTAACTTTTATTTTAATATTTTAATATCAAAATCTAATTTGCAAAGTGAACTAGGTTTTGCCGAATTCCGCCATTATAGTTTAATCAAGAAAACCACCACTTCCAAGGGCTTATAAAAAAGAAAGGGGAGGGGCTTTTCAAATTCATATCATTCCTCTCCCTCAGCCATCCCCGCGGTCCCTGTTTGTTTCACCATCTGATCAATAGCCTCAGGCCTCGTCAATTTTGCCTTTGCTTCGCCATGTTAGCCCATCCGCCATCGAATTTTCGCTTCGTTACTACCGAAGCCTCGCTATAGCTGTCCGTCCGCGCCCTCGTTTCGTGACTTCACCGTCATTACTGGATCTCGCACCGTGACTCCGCCCGAGCCAGTACCGCCGCACCGTTTGCACGCCCAGTCGCCACATCGTGATCGCCACGATCTACCACCGCCCATCCGCAGATCAATCACCGCCACCCCGTCGCTGAGTCCTGTAGCCCCAGATCAGCCTCAGCGTCCCGGTTTCATTTTTTTCAAACGATTCTACCAAGGCCTTTTTCGTACTATAGATATGGTCCGCACTCGCAGGGTCCCGGCCAGTTAGGTCAGCGGTTAGATTCAGTACTCCCCGAGCGAGGAGTGTGCCTGCCTAGCCTCCGACCTGGCCCCAAGACGGCTCCAAATTCCCGAGGGTCCCCAGGAGCCTCAGTATTCTGGAGAGATTCGACGCGATTTATCCCGCCACACCTGCCTCGCCGGAGATCGGAGGGCCCATCCTCTCCAAGCTGGCCCGCACTTCAGCCCAGCCATCCTCATCTAGACCTCACCATCACCAGCCACATCAGCGCAGAGGCGACCTTCGCCTCGGCGATCGCTGCACCTCCGTGATCAGAGGCCGTTATTCGTCGGCACTTTATTCCGGAACGCTTGCGCCATCTGAGACTTCAGACGGGGAGTCATATTACGACGCCCCAAGATCGCTACGGATCCTGCATTCGTGTGGACTCGGCGCGACTCATCGAAAGCACTACTCCCGTCGCCGCATTTATGAAGCCGCGCAGATACCCCGTGGTCGGCGTCTACCATTCGATGACATCCTCGGAGCTTGAGTCCGCCGAAGCCCATTCACCATCGACTTGACGCCCGAGTGCAGCGAGCAGCCGACATATCAAGCTGTTAACGGCAGATACCGCGAGCCCAATCTGGGAGGGTTATCGAAATCGGTCCACCGACACACCGAGATGGTCCGCAAATTTCCGACGAGACACCACCACTGACCCATATTATTCCGAGGCGTTCCCTCCTCGGCGTTCCCGGGTCGACACTTGCTCAGACCAGCTCTTCCCGCCGCAAGACTACGACAGCGATGGGGCTATCCCGAGGCTCACTGGATCCCGAGGGATTCCGTTCGGGCCTCCGAGCTGGGTGATGACCTCCGGCCACTTCTAGGAGGCGTCCATCGTGGCACCCGGCTCGAAACAGAGCCTTCCATCACGATGCCGAGACTATTATGCCGTGTCCCGGGAGTGATGGCTTTCCAGAGGAGCCCGGATTGAGCGAAGATCTGGCCATGCCCTCAAGTCCCCGCTTCGATGGAGCGAGCGATGGTCATGCTTATCTTTTCTCCAAAGAAGAGATCAGAGGAGGTACTCTGACCAGAGGCCGAGGACTCTCACAAAGACGTAGTCGTGCTTTTCTCGAGCCCGAGAGATGGAGAGGAGTCCACCGCTGCATCGCCTCCACTTACTCTACCTACTTCAGCCGCATCCCCGTCGATATTCTGCCCATCATTTACATCACAAGATTCGCCGGAGCACGCTCATGCCAAATACGAGATAGCGTGTGATGGATGCTGATACTCGCCACTACCTGCGCAGCAGACTGAGGTCGCTCGAGCCGAGGCCACTTTAGTCACCGCTACCCATGTCACGCAGATCATGACACATTCGGGGTATTCAAAGATGTTCCCACCAGAGAGAGGAGCCTCCACCGCAAAGAACAGCCTCTTCGATATGTCGCAAACAGCCAGCCAGTGAGCATTGCATCTACCACCACCACGCCAGTTGAGGTGGTTAGGTTTCTTTATGTTTTGTATAGTTACCGCCTTTATCAACTCCTACTAATTTTGTTTAGATTTTGTATTAGCCATAGTAGCAAAGGATATTTTTGTATGTTTAGCTTGATATGTAATGTATTAAAACATTTTGGCTATAATAAAGCTATACAAGATATATATAGGTATATTTATTTTTTACACCTTTGCATATCTCTTTTTGTGCCTCCATTTTATGTAATCTTATTTAATTCTAATTGGAACAATTGAATTGCTTTGACTGACAATCGACCGCTTTTAATCGAAAAATCAAACCTCAGATGTTACTCTACTGCTCTCGAATCTCCATGTTTGAAGAAATTGTCACGAAGTTCCATCATGCTCAACCTTTGAACATTCCACCTTGCTTACCCACACACCGCACACCGATTATACCAATAGGTTGTGAAATTGTTTGCCTCTTTCACTACATAGCCGGCCTTAGGTATGATGGCAACCTATGATAGGCTCAGGTTACCCTATATTCAAGACCAATGTAGCCTTCCAAACTAAAGAAAAAGAAAAAAAAAGAAAAAGAAAAATAAAGTCGTGACACTTTGCCTTGAAACCCGGCACGGTCCGAGGGGTATATGGCGAAAGCCTTGAAGCCCGATGCCCCAAACCTTAATCGTCAGGGTCCCACTTAGTGTTCGCTACATGTGAACGGGTAGAGCTTAACGGTTGTAGGTGCTTAATTCTCCAAGTCATCTGAGTCCCGGTGTAGCTTCCAGAGAGCTGGTGGTCAAGTGATCCTTTCGCTTGATGCTCCAAACCTTAATTGTTGGGAGTCATCGTGACTTCGCTACACGGATCTGTGAAGTCAAGTTTTGAGCATTGCACCCTACAAAAGAAAAGAAGAGTGTAGCTATTCCTATCTAGGTTGTTCAACAGCTTAAGGCCATGTTAGTAGCTAGGTTGGGGGGAGGCAATGATTTTGCACTTTATCGTCTAACTCAAGCTATATTAAGAACCATTAGAATTTGGTGAGTTCAGTTTAGAAAAACCAAGGGAATGCGTATGTTGACCTAAAAACTTTTTCTTATATGGTTTCTGCTTCTTCATGCCACAAACTTGGGTATCAATTCTTCATTTTAAAGGTAATGCTTATTTGTATATATAATCTTTGGAACCATAAACAGAAAATCACTGCATGCATGCCTTTATTATTTTTGCATTGCTAAGGGACTAGCAACGTGTCGACAAACGTGATACGCCAATAAATGCCATTGCCTTGGCTCGGCATACAAAGCAGTGCTTCTCGCCACGTAATCGCATCACTGCATACCGAGGTGGGCCGTTCGCTTTCAGTAATACTTATGCCGCCGGCGCCGCTTTTCTTTGCCACGGCGCCAGCTCGTGAGCTCACATCTTATATGTCAAATCACGAAAGACGAAACCTCATTTATCGTCATCAACATATGTTCAATAGTGGATGATGCGATGGTGGCGCGAGCGCGCGGAGGCAAGTCGCGCGTAGCTAAAAGAACAGTAACCCGCGCAGTTCTTCGCTGAGATTTGCAATGCCAGATTTAATACAGGTTAATAATAGTAAATTTTCAGAATCCCAATATTTGAGAATGTTGTTAGCAATTTGCATGTAATTGTCGTTTGGCAATTTTTCGCTGCTAATTTCTAAATATTTTCGCTTGAGGCCAAATTTCATAGCTAGCTTACTGGATCGGCAGGCATACTTAGCCTGCATGCCTCATTATCCGTCTACTGCAGCCAGCTTAAATTTTCGCTACCTGCTGAGTCTTCCTCCCGCATGTTTGGGCATCCTCGCCCCTCGTTGATTTTGGTGTATCATCGCCAAACGCTCCGCTTGAGTCACACTCTTCGTCCCGTGGCGAGCCGCTTTTCTTGTGTTTCACACATCGCGGCCTATATGCTCATCATTTTTTCGCAAATCTTGCCAGCTCCAGGTCCTTTCATTTATGTAAAGACTCGCTTAGTATCGTTTTCCTCTTTCCTCCTCTCCTTTTTCATTTTTCTGAGATGATAACTCAAAGAGATGCCAAGAAAGTTCATGTCTGGACAGGAGTCATAGTTGTCAATGTGTCAGTTCCTCATGTTTAAATGCCACTGCACATTTAGGCTTTTCCCAGCCTTTCAAATTAGTTAACTTAATGTCATTATTTTCATTGGTCACTACCATTTGCAGAGGAAGGCATACTTATTGCTGCACGCACTGCTATTCTTAGATGGCCTTGTTGAAGCCTGAATGAGGTTTGATGTTATTTTAACTGGGTAAGTTTAACTGTATAGCACAGCTGACCAATAGAGGGCTGCCAGTTTTCTAAGTAAACAAAGATCCGGTTATGTGGCTTTTGACCATAGTTGCTTCGCCAGATGCGAGATCCCAGATCATTTCAGCGTTCTGCTGTCAAGTTGAAGATTCAAACCTTTTGCTGTTTTCTACTTGGACTTTCAGCTACAACAATCAAAGATCTGCAAACACCTTCCACCGCTTTTGAAAAACAATCCAAAATCCAAAGCTCACTATTTTTTTCAACACTGATGCGAGTCATTCATAGGATGAAAACTCATCCCCGTGTTCGACTTAGATTCCGCTATATCAAGAAGAGGCTGATCATCAGCAGAGGAACTTAGGACTATTAAATTTTGTTGATTCGAATCACTCCTACCATGGCACCAATCACCCTCCCCAAGAACGGCGCCCATTTGATTCGTGTCACTATGAGGGTGATTCTAATCAACAAAATCTGTAGTCCTGTTCCTCCTTACTACCGAGTCAAGCCATCGCAGATAAATGGTTCAGGTCAACACGGATGGGTTTTCATCCTATGAATGACTCGTGATCAGTTGTTGAAAATGGTGAGGCTTTTTAGTTTGGATTTCGGATTTGTTTCAAAACAGCGTTGTTTGATGCCGATTAATTGTAAACTGAAAGTCAAGTGAGAAAAGGTAACTTTCATACAGTCACTAGCTTAACAACACTTGGGTAACAAGGTCCTGGTTTTATCCTGTATCAAGCAACCTATAGTCCCCAAGCCATAACCGATTCCTGTTTACTTAGAAACCCAACCCTAGAAACCTCCTATTCGAACAGAAACATGATTCACAAATTTCTTTCATTTAAAAACTTTACACTAACCTCATTTCATGGCTCGTAGTTGCCATCTAAAGAATAACAATGCATCTAATCAGTATGCATCAGACCAAAGCATGGTAAGTATTGGCCAAAGTAATGACATTAAATGATATTCAACCTAATTTGAAAAGCCGGAGCCATAAATACAAGACTATATACGAAACACGAGGACAAACCCGCAACTGTCCTAACCAGTTAGCAACCCTCCTTCAGTTATGAGACTTAGCTGCTAATTCTGAGCTAGTCATCCCCAAGAGGGGCGCCGGTAGCCTAGAAAATTAAAAGAAAGAGGAGAGAAGAGAAAAGCAAACCCTAAATTGAAAGCCACGGAGATATTTACATAATGAAAAGTCGCTAAAAGATCGCTTTAGGTTACAAAACTATAGCTTTCATACACCCAATGTGTGAAACTACAAGAAAGCCTAATATTTTGCCTATACAAGGACAAGGAGGTAATGAACCAAAACGGGCCGTTTAAGAATAATTTTCACAAATCAACAGGCAGGGATTTCGCTTATAGAAGGATTTCGCTTAGGTAGCGAAAATTTCGCTTAGTTTCAAATAAATTTTCGCTAGCCTAGCCAATTGACAAGAGATAGGCTAAACACAAAATTTCTCTATGCACGTCAATCTCGCTTTAGTTAGCTTAAATTTCATAGCCTAGCCAATGATATTTGCAGATAGGGGCCAAACAAGAATTTCGCTAGGCACAAAGATTTTTCTTCTATATAGCGAAATTTCGCTAGCCTAGCTGTACTTACTTTTTAGGATTACAAATTTTCGCTATGGTCACGGAATTTTTCGCACAATCCCAAAGAAAATTTTCGCAATCATAGTGAAATTTCCTGGTTGCCTCGTTTTGTCTCTCGCACAAAGACCTCCACCGTATCCTTTTTCATCACCCCTTGCCATCATTCCTTCATTGAATTTTACTGTTTGATGTATCGATAAATGGGTTCAATCTTCATGGTTCAAGATATATCCAAGTTATTGAACCCGGGCGTATAAAACTTCAAAATAAACAAAAATAACCTCAACTGATATGATACTTTAAGTAGACCTAAACACCCCCAATCGTTTGACTTGATACTTCATTAGTGCTCAAAGCACTCAAACCTATCCTCAATGTGGCTCAAAATAGCACTATTTCAAGACTAAT
The DNA here is from genome assembly GCA_016808115.1 of Tetrastigma voinierianum. Taxonomy (NCBI): domain Eukaryota; kingdom Viridiplantae; phylum Streptophyta; class Magnoliopsida; order Vitales; family Vitaceae; genus Tetrastigma; species Tetrastigma voinierianum. The sequence goes on from JAEQBH010004660.1 coordinate 14,123, forward strand.
CACTAATAAACACTACGTAGATCTAAAGCATTAAGGCACTGCTGGCACTAAAAAGATTACGGCACCACCATCCAACATGAATCGATGGATCTAAACCTAGAGTGCAAGGAGGAACACTATTAGACAAAGGAGTACCACAGAAAAACGGGAAATTTCATTTACCTTAGATCCGTGCCTAGTGATCCCTACTTCATACAGAGGTTCAAACACCATCCTCCGAAGCTGTCATCCTCATAAGGTTCTTCCAAGCAAAGGAAGTTTGAAAGAATGAAAGAAATGAAGGAAGTGAGAGCTGGAAAACCGGCGCCATCGATTCTATTGCCAAAAGTCAAGTCCTCTATAAAGGTTTTCTCAGCTTTGGGCCATCGCTTCTCAAACAATATAAATTACCAAATGAACAAAAAGTAAAGTTAACTATTACAGATAAAAATCGAAGAAACAAAATTGAAACAATAGCCACAATAATAAAAAGGTAGATAGGTGAATAGTAATGACCAGAATAGTGTCAGATGATGAAAGGTTTCACAGGAAAAGGATTCTGAAGGTTCATTTTCTTCTACTCAGCTTCTTTCTGACCCGACTACAAAATGACCGCACTTGACTCGGTTATGACCATTCAACAAATTTGGCAGCTAATAGCTTGTAAAACTATAAAATTACGCCAGCGATTTAGAATAATCCGACTAAATGCAAATCGGCGTTAATTACTCATTGAAACACAAAAGTAACAAAAACTCAATGTTTCTGAGCAATCCAAAATAGTAACAATTTTCAGCGGCATTTAATCATAATCTTCTGATCTTAAACTTTCACTAATAATGTTGTTTTAGCAATGGAAAGAAAAAGAAAAAAGAAAGAGCGATACAAAACAATAACAAAATGATGCCCAAGCAGTAATTTATTAAATTTAAAAGGTTGGAAATGAGTAATGCCTGAACCCTCGGCTGAGAATCATCAATCCCTTGCCCACAAATTCATTCTCAGAATGAATGTCACAAAATTGAGTATCAAAAGAGCCTCCTCTCGTAAATCAACCGAGATCACTAAAACTAAAAGCCATTGATTAGTTCTCAATAAACTCATTAACCAGACTTCTCAACTAAAGCCACCGCTATACCTTTAGACACTAACCAAATCTAATAGACTGCAGGACCACACTGCCCCACACCCTTTTGTCGGCAATGATGAGGAATCTCACTCACCAAAGTCCATGTAACGGATCTACCGGTGACTCCCAACCACCACAAGGCATAGGGCACCAAGTCATATGTGCGGATCTTTCTGCCACTTCAAACTTTCGATAGACAAGAGACCCTTCCAAGACCTTATCTAAACTCTCATCTGGAGGATCCCGCCGCACTTCAATCTGACCGCTCGAACCGACTGGCCGATCGAAGAAATCCGAGAAGGAACCTCATACTTATAACAGGTTTTACTCGCTTAAACTCAGAAATTAAAATTTTCTTTTAATTAGTTAGGAGTGATAAAAAAATTTCGCAACTTTGTTTCAAATACTTTTATAAAATTTTCTAAGAGAAAGTATAACGGCTGCATTTTGATAAACCAAAGCTCTGCTCCCGCCAAGAAATGATACTTTGCATTTAAACCTCAATTTCTCCCAACTTCTTTATTCCCAAACTTGCAATAATCATTACTATATTTCCACCAACATGCCACATCAACACTAATTCTCAATTTATAAATACAAACTTACAAATTTAAGTAGAATATATCTAGATGCATCAGTTATATATGAAATGCATGAATATTTACAAATATACAAATTTCAAAATCTAAACATGTATTGTTCATTACATATCCATCTCATACAAAAGTTTTACATCATAGGTCATGCAAGTCGCCCACCTATATAGACAACAAAAATGATATCGCTCACATTCGATAGCACACACAATGGAATATAATTAGCTACAAAATGAACAAACAAGTGAAATTTTAAAATATATCACATATGCTAACATGATAATTTATCATTTATTTGTTTTATGATTTCTTTCAAAACCCAGGCAAGAACTTTTTAATTATTTTAACCATCACTTCGCGACAAAACTAACGCCTAACGCAGAGTTTTACTAAGTCATTCAACCACTACTACTTACCGTACGCATCGCACGAGGGCGCTAAAGGTTATCACCGAAAGCAACCATACCAATTTAACAGACAATCGTAGTGCTAAAACTCCGCAACCACGAGCGAATTTACCGCGACGCTAATGAGCCAAACTATGCGAATTAGCCAACTACGTGCGGAATGATCGCATCGTAACGCTTTATACTTTCTACGAACCGGAAGAACTACGCATTTAATTTTCGTGATCGCCACGTAGCGCGAACGTTCTTCATCGCGAAATACTACTGACGGAATTTTATCGTGATCGTTTCACATATATAATTTTAAACTATTATATCTAAGGAATATACATGGGTTTAAAACTACATTTACTTAGTGTCAAAATCAAGCAAATCTAACTCATCTTGGAAGTTTAAAACTCTCTTTTCAAATATTGTCTTAGATTTACTTAACTATCATATCTATTGACAACATCAACCAATGCATGAAATTGAAAGATCTTAAGTGGCGAACTACTTATCTTGAAGCCGCTACTCCCCGTCAAGCTCTTCTACGAGGCCTGTGGACGTCGTCTCGCCCATCACTCTACACAAAATATTCTCTACTGCCATAGTGGAAAAAAAATTTCAATTCTCAATTATAAGGTCAAGAATCTCAATTAAGACCATTTTTCTCTATATATCCTCCTCCTAACTTGTTTCTACTACAACTCGAGACTCTCTAGTCCCGATTTTTATGTAAAAGTTTTAGTTTTCTAAATTCCCTAGGGACGTACCTCACGCGGTCCGTTAATTTAAAGTTTGGAACGAAAATTTATATTTACACAAACGGATGTTCCATATACCAGAAAGGTGTGGTAGCACGCTGCCGCCCGCTTTCCTTCGTTCTTCTTCTTTTACTGTCACTCATATCACCTTCTAGTCACACCGAAATTGCTCTCGTTTCTTTCACTCATTTTAAGCTATGAAGTCTCAGTAAGGTTTCTCCTCCAATTGTAATCACCCAATTTGAATCACCAAAACTCAAGTTATTGTATTTTATATCCAGATTATCTAAATTGCATAATGTAATCTGCAATATACTCTACTTAAACAATTTTGGGCACTCGTTAAAATTTGCTTGACAACTTCCTTCATATAACTTATTCTTAGAAGTATATTTTTACTCATAATTTTGAATCACTCAATTGGATGAGTGAAACGACTTATGACCAAAATGGCACTACAACCATACCTGCATCAGAGCAAAATCGTTGAGCTACACTGAGTTCACCTTTTCAGTCCATATTTGGGAGCCTTATTACAATTTTCTTGGTTCCTTCTATACTTTAGGCCTTATATCTTATTTGGTTCTTACTAGAATTGAATCAATTCATTTGATGATTCTAACTTAATTTATAGCCAAACAAAGTGGGGTTTTACAAAAATTTTTGACAAAGAATTCTTCCAAAACCCAACATTCCTCTTTTTTTTTTTTTTTTTTTCATGCTCAAACTTGGTTTCAAAACCTCTAAATTTCAGAGCTTATTTACTGTCTTATATGGTCATAACACACACATAAACATTACTGTTCATTTTGAACACTAACAATTCACTCAAAACTTTCATCAACTAGGTTGTGTGTGTGAAAACAAATTTCGCTTCAATGATTCCGGCTCATAACAGCCTCCATAAATCAAACCCTTAATCTACCATTTACACCCACAAACACATCCTCTAAGGTTATATGAATCACTTTAGGGTTTTTGACAATTCATTTCAGTGCAAAACCCCAACAACATACAACAAAAATTCCCAAAGAAATTTCAGCAACACCGCTGGAAATTCCAGCAAAGAAAAGGGAGAATGAGCCAATTTTATTTGGTTCTTGACTTGTAGAGCTGAGAGGACTTGGTGAGAGGGCCAAAGAGAAGATTCGTGCTCTGACGGGCCGAGTGGGCTATCTTCATCTTCTTCTTCCTCCTTCCTTTTCCTTTGCTCTTTCTTTCCTCTATTCTCCTCCTCCTAATGCTGCTACTTAACTCAAATGAGTACTCAAAAATCTGATTTTGGTTTGGTATCATGGCTAGATGAGGCCTCAATATTTCCACCTGGTGTTGGTCCTTAATTTTAATATTGCAATTGTAACTTGTTTTATTTCTATTATGGCCTATATCTACTTGTTTTATGACTCTCATATGCCATTTATGAAGTTCATTACAATTGTGCCCTTGCACTAGCACCAAAATCTTGGTTCGAATTTACTAGCTTCCTAATTTCATCTCCAAAATATTACATTTGGGACACTTAGTGCCTTTATACGCCCAAGGCATCACGCATCGTATACTCTCTAACGGCGTACATTAATCACAACCTTAAATTTATAATTTTCTAATGCCATGATTCAATTAATTCTTACCAGAGATTTATTTTACCTTCTAATCCATCTTTTAACACTAAGAGATTATAGATGAAACTGGTGGTTTACACTGTGTTTCACCCCTGACCAATGATTTCAAACTCAGCACCTACAAAATTTAAACTCCAATACTATCCACCAAGTAGAAGGAGCACTAAGTCGGTGGCTCCCAACCAGCTGGGCTTAAAGCACCTGTGGTTTTGAAGGTTGAATTATATACCCCTGAATGTGTTCGTTTCAAGGCAAGCTGCAATTTTCTTCTTTTTATTTTTTCTTTCTTTTTCTTTTTCACTTCTTTTATTTTAAGACACATTGGCCTTCTTTTCATAGGGGGTCCTAACCTCATTAAAGGTAGTCAATGAAACTAGGTAGGTTTTGCAGTTTAGAGCAGTTCTTCAACTTATTGTTGAAACCGACAAAAATATCAGGTGTGGTTAGCTAAAGGTGGAAGGTTGAAAATGCACTTAACTAATCATCCACTCAACTATTAGGTAATGGAATCAATCTAACATCACCGTAATTGACAATGTTTAATTTTTCAAATCCAGTGCTAGGCAAAACACAAAAATATGGAAAATGGTGTGCTTTGAATTGAAAGTAAGTTTTATAGTAGTATAATAAGCCACAAAGGAAAAACCAAATAGCCACCGAACATAACAAATGGGCTTGCTCAAAATAGTAATAAAAACATAAATAAATGCCACTTTCTTACTTAACTCTCCTCCTATAAACTAAATGTCACATTGTCTTAATGGGTTTGATTGAAAGTTAGAGAAGGTGTTGCTTAATTTCCTTGACAGAAATGTATCATCATGATAGTGAGACGGCAAAGCTTTCCATCGATACCTATTCACTCGTCATTTCAAATAAACAAGGGCAAGTTAGAAAAGATGAAAAGAGAGGGAAAAAGTGACCGCCTTTGACTATTTTGAAAATTACACCTTCACACACCAAAAAGTGCTCTTTCTGACTATATTTGGATTCTACACTCTAAGATTTCCAATCTGTGACAAAAACGCCTAAATGGAAAGTTCAATGAAAAAGTTATGGTTAAAATAAAAATATGTTAAAGAAATACGGTAAACTGCAGAACCCAAAAAGCACAATCCTTTCTTCAGAGGCAAATTTTTTTAATATGTTATTTGATATCAGTGTCGGCACCTGATCCCCACCTCAAAACCCAAAGAAGAGGCGCGCCCCATCAAGCACTCCGTGCCTTCGACCGCCACCCTCTAATCAGTCTAATCCGCACGCCCAAAGGCCTAAGCAGGGTAATCGAGAAAGCCCATTCTGCAACCAAAATAAATCTCACTCCATAAGGGAAATAGAATAATCCCAATAAAATATTATTATGCAAATCCAAATAAATCTCACCAATAAGAAAATAGATAATTCACTTATATAACAAATATCCCGCATCAACCCGATCCCCCTTAATGAGGAAGAAGGATGGATTCAACAAATCGCTCAATATCCCTAATCAAATCCGAGCATCATAAAAGCAAGAAATATCTCTGGCCCAATGGGAAAGAATCCAATCATCCAATCCAATGAGAAAATATAAACACCAGCCACCCATCTATGAAAGGTACGCAACACATTCGCCTCTAAGGTCTTTTTTCCTAAAGAAACCGGTTTAGGTAATGGCGCTGGCGGGAGAAGCCCCACGTCTCTTTCTTTCTTCTTGCTTTCGCAGAGAGTGCTACATCCAAAGGCTCGCAGCCCCCAAGAAGAACCCTTTTATCTCCTACCACATCCAGAGAGCCTTCGATCACCACATTGTTCTGTTCACCCAAAAACCCCCAATACGCTCCAGCCCAGTCCGGTTAAAAAAAAGCATCATATATATATATCATAAAAGACAAAATAGTGCACAGTGCACCAAAAACCAAAATTTCGCAATTTGGAATAGTGCAGGTTGCGAAATTTTGCAAACAGTAAAACGCGACCATCGCCTCCAAAAATTGCCAAACCTGCAAAAATAAACACAAGAAGAATTTAAATCCAAAAATTAAGCAAAAACCTTCAAAAATAAACACAAGAAGAATTTCAAAAAAATGCAGAAAAATGAAAATTAATCTAAAAACAAATATTAACTAAAAATTAGAGAAAATCTAAGAAGAAAATGAAGAAACAAAATAAAATTAAAATTAAATTAAATAAGAAAAGAGAAAATAAAAAATGCGGAGATCGCGCCCCCCAAACACACCTCAAGCTCTCGGAGAGGTCATTGAAACCGCGGAGCCTTGAAATGTCGGTGTTCCGCGTTCAAATCCAAACCGCGACCCGAACTGCCACCCGCTTTCATGCCATGCAGCTGGAACCGCATCGTTTCCTTTTGATGTAGCGCAAAGGCTTGAATAGTGGCCACTAATTTTTTACGTTTCAGTGATAGGCGCGTATGGTGGCCTTGTGGTGTGTGTTTCAAGGTTCGAAAGGTACTACAAAAAGCAAGATATACACCGAGTCAATAGGGGCGGTGGGCAAATGTGATCTTGGTGTTTTTCCACCGCTCCAATGGTCAAGGGAAGGATTTCTTCTTCTCTCCTGGCTGGCCCATAGACGCACACATGATTTCGGGCATCCCGCAGCTCCTCAAGAGCTCTACCGGCTCTTCTTCAACCCTTCCAAGTCGCGCTTGAGCCTGCTCTCACCCAAAATATGTGCCACACTTCCTCCAAATTCCTCCTCCTCTTGATGGTGAACAAGCTCATTCAGGAGCTTTGAGATGGATTGTTTGTGGATGTCAAATTTATGATCAATTTCATTCCGAACCCATCCACTCTCGTCAGTGAGCCTAATTCGTGTCGATTTCCCATCGGGTCTGACTTCACTACCCTCTGCACTCTATGAATATCCCACTAGTTTTGGCTTGCCCAAGATGTTCTGCCAATCAAGATGTCAAATTATATGGGTTGTGGTGGCCGAGGAGTTAAGTGTATACATGGAGAAGCAAGAGGTGCATTAGTCGGGGGAATATCAGAGAGGGGTGCACTCCATCCATTGGTTTCGTAGTCCTCATGGACCTATATTTGGATTTCTCCCCAAGGTCGCGATTCCCGCTATGGAAGGTTTCTATAATCCCTCAATGACATGTATGCTCTAGGTTTCCACTGTGGTATCATCACCGCTTCCTCAGCGCCCATTTGATCACACCAGCTCGGGCCCAGTTCGTGGGAGAATGACTTCACTCACCTTCCTCCCCGGATTTAATCCACCGAAAATTCCTGGCAAAGAAAAACAAGTAAGGCATAATCTAATGACTAAGAGACAATCCCACCAAAAAGTGCAGAGCACCAAAATAAATTATGAACTTAAATTAAGAAGACTAACAAGAAATATATACAGAAAAAAAAATACTAAGATCAGGATGAGGACTGCAGTAACATCGTGTCAACATTTGCACTTAGGCACCATCCCCAAGAACGCGCCTATTTGACCAGTGCCACAATAGTGTACCTAATCAACAAAATTTGTAGTCCAGATTCTATCGCCGTAGAGCTGCTTACCGCAGATAGTGGTTCTATAGGGCCTTCCAATCAAGGATGGGTTTTCGCACAAAATGATTTGCGTGTTGATCGTAAAAATGGTGAATTTTAGTTTGATTTGTGTGTTAAAAGTGCCAATGAGATGATTTGCTTGTAGTTGAAAATAAAAAATAAGTAAAATGCAAAATGGGAAGGTCTTTAAAAGCTGGTCACCGGGCGGGTCTCAGGGTAAATGATATTTCAGGCCTTCCTCGCGTTAGAGAGCTGTAATTCTAGTGTCATCTCCGAACCGGATCTTCATGTAGCTATAAAACTAACCTGCCAATTTTTCTAGTACTGGTATCACCCGCCACATTAATGCCTCGGGCCAAGGTAACGAAGCCCCTCACTCACATTGATAATGGGTACAATGGTAACTAATGAACATCACGGACCAGTGGCTAAAGCATCAGTTGAAAAACAAAAGATTACTGGGCACCGACTATCAACATGAATCAAGGGATCTAAACTCTTAAAGAAAAGTAACATTGATGACATGAAAATGCTGAAAAAATGGGAACTCTCATTTGCTCTAGATCCCGTGCCCAAAGGACTCTACTTTATGACAAGATGTTCTGCTTTCATCCGGAATGTCATCCCTGAGGGAAGCTGTTGATGAGGAAAGTGGAAATAAAATGAAAGAAATTGAAGGAAGGGAACTAAAGCTTTGAAAACTGTCAAACATCAGATCTCTATTACAAAGTCAAGTCCCCTATACTACTGGGTTTTAACATCGCCCAAAACACAAGTTAAATTACCAAATGAATGTGTAGTTAACTACATGGTGGATGCAAAGCCAAAGAAACAAAATTAAACAGCCAGCCATTAAAAGCAGATACACATACAGTGTAGAGTACAACTGAATAGGTGCTGCAGATTTAACAGCTGCTTCGAAGAAAAGCATTCCCGCAATGCTCCATTTTTCTTCACGCTCTTTCTTTCCTTTTAGATCTGATCCGTAGTTTGAATTCTCAAACTCGACCCTTCAATGATTGACCCAACAAATTTGGCATTAATAGCTGCAAAAACTACAAAATTGATACATACAAAACACTGAGAATAACTGGGCCTTAATGTGCAAACACCGTTATCATGATTAGTACACAAAAAAGCTCAAAACCTTAAAACAAATAGGGTTCAAATAGCACTTTACACGAATCAGTTTCTTCCCATTTACAAACAAATGAGGTCATATAAGAAGCCTTGTTATTGGTCCTGAACTAGTCACATTGATGTCGTGAATACTGTAAACTTAAAAGTATTTCAACAGGTATCCCAAATCAAAGGAGAATTCAAGCCAGAAGAAATTAGAGGCTCAAGTTCTCTATCGCAGCACCAACTCATTTGTTAATCACCATATCCCTGATTCATAGATATGAGAACTTAAATGGTCGATTCATTACGTAACCTTTGGTATCTTGTTCCTCATGCCCATAGACATACATCCAGAGATACACTATCAACGTCAAACTATTATAATTCAATCATAACCATGTGAAATATTAATGTAAATCTACGCTAGCTAAGAACAAAATGAAATACTCAATATAGATATGAAATAAAAGAATTAATCAATAGATTAGGAGAATCACACATTTAAGTCTCATACACCTAAGTCCTAAGAAAATAAACTAAACATCTCTAGAAAAGGAATTACACCACAAATGAAGAAAATATGAGAGGTGAGAGAGTGCGCCCGATGAAGACCCTTCTTTCCAATCTTCTTCTTCTTCTTCGCCTTTAAGTCTCCTCAAAGATCCATCTATGCAGCTCACCCCAGTAACCCAAACCCATCCAAAAAACTAAAAACAAGTGTGCCAGTAAATCTATGAGAAATTCACAAAACATTAAAATCTGCATTTTGGGCCTAACGCCGTGGTGGTCTCACCTTCGAGTAGAATGGGCCCATGGTCGTGACCATGAAAAGTTGTGGTCGCGACTATGACTAACACACAATTTAGATTTCTTGCTAACAACTTCCCGGTGCCATAACTTTCTCTATCCGACTCAAATCAGTGTTCTTGGTACCGTTGAAAGATCTAGAAGTGTAGAATCATCCATATAAAGCTTGATGCCATCTTGAGGTTATCTTATGTGCTGTGTGCCAAAATATAGTAATTGCTGTTGGTGTTGGGAAGTGTGTTTTGCTAATTTTCCAGCCTTTAATGGTCAACGAATCATAAAAGTGATGGGAAAAATTCTGTGGCTGAGAACAATATTTATTTATATCTAAAAGTTATAAATAAAATAAAATACACAAAAACATATAATGACAAATGGAGTATAAAATATACTATGTAAAAATCTTATGATGTGTGCTACCATCTACATCAATCATGTACCGGAGCAGACCTTAATCCATAATATCCTTTTGCTGCTACAGGCGTGGCACCAGGTCTGTTACCTCCCGCCTCAACTTAGAAGAAACTCCACTATCAGAACCACCATTTTACTAAATGGGTAGGGTTTGAAGCTACCTCCAAAATCACATGCCCATCACATGATGCAATTAATTCGGAAGAATATTAATCATAGACCAGGCCCTCGCACTACTCGCTTCCATAACGGCTATAGTTCACTGAAGATTCTTCTATTATTTCCATTCAAGATATGGAATCCACAAACATGTTATTCAAATATCATACTGCTCCGCATTCAACGCAAGCTAAGTAATGACTAATAAAACTTACCACATTTAAAAGCAAAGGCCAAGAGGGAAATGGTGTGAGGAGTTGATTAGTACCCAAATAGCGCAAGCATATTTTTGAGTTCCGTTTATTGCGGTGTTTTAAGACTTTTTGTGTACTAATCAATCGTTATAAATAAACGTAATTGATATATTTAGGTCCCCTTTGCATCATCACATTTTGGTAACTATTTTTGTAGTTTTGCAAGCCAAATACCTCTATTATCTTCTAACTGATCAAACATCATGAACCTCTATGCCGACCGCAAGAGGCATGATCAATCAGAGAGATTGGAGCAAAATGCAAAGAAAAGGAAGGCATAGTGGAAATTATCTTATTCGTTCACAGAGTAAGGTGCGTACCTAAATCAACAAAATTTGTATCCTAGGTTCATCAGAATGAGTTGAATTTTAATATAGTGGTCTCTGTCAACACAGGATGGGGTTTTCTTCGTGGAGAGAAGAGTTGCAAGGATTGAAAATGGTAAGCCTTCTCGATTTCAGATTTGAAAACAAGGGTCAATGGTTGGAAACCGAAAACAACCTAATAAAGTATAAAAGAACTCCTCAAATCTTCAGCCACTGGGCTTAGGTTCTAAGTCAACCTATTGTTCCTGATGTCTTTTCCTCATTGGGAGAGATGACTATAAATATTTCAACCATCTTCATTTAGCGAAACCCCAAACCTATAATCTTCCTCTCGGAATAATGGTATTTAATATATAATGTCTTGACAAGAGAATTACACCCTCCTAAACCATCTGGCAAAGAATTAATAGAGATAACTGACCGGTATCAAGTGGATCAAAGATATATCCATCGAACCCAAAAGCTTGCCAATACACGCTAGTGAGGCATGCTAGAGATTTCCTAACTCAAGGTGAGAAGTAGAACAACACCCATAAATGCTTACGAAAAAGCAAGAGAACAATTAGTTTACTCAAAACTAGAACCTAAAGGGCTCTTCCTTCACAGGATGAGGGGCCTTAGTTGCACCTTGATTTGTTATTAACACCAAGGGTGTTTGGATGGCAGAAAGCTCGTAAAGTGAAGGAAAAGGAGAGAGAAAATCACACACCACTTTCCGGAGAGGAAACTTCAGGTCTAATTTTATTAAGTGCATTGATGAACCGAAAAGTTGATTGATGTTATGCTTCGGCTCCAGCTTTATAGGTGCCTTCAAGATCGCTGAAATTACAAAATGTAAAGGGACCAAAATTACATCAAGGGAAAATTTTTATAAAACCAAAATGGTCAAGCGCCAACAATGAGCGCAGTGGCGTGTTGGGCGGTAATTTCAACCATAAATTTGCAGTTGCGAATTTTTGCAACCCCGCTAAATTTCCAATTATGCCTTTCTTTTTCTCTTCTCAGATTTTTGCTCCAAATCTCTCCTGTTCGATCATGGCCTCGACCATTCGGTTCATCAATGAACTAATTGAAGATAATGAGGTATCCGCCTCGCAAAAACTACAAAAAAGTAGCTACAAAATGTGATCGTGCAGAGCAAAGTCGTTGACTCTCAATGTATCAATTGGGTTATTTAAGTTGATTAGTACATAACATGCTTAAACCTGCAATAAACAAAGGGCTCAAAATAGCACTATTTGGTACTAATCACTAATACTCTCCCTAACCAAGCTTACCGCCAATGCTCTGACCGGCCGACCAATCCTAAATAGATCCGCCCACTCTTGGCTTCACACCTCTTCTCGTATTGTAGGATGCAATGCGAGAACTCGACTTCCCCAAAGTCCGTGTAATCTGGATCCACCGATGACTTCAACCAACTCGTTTGCGCATCGTCAAAAGGATCTTTCACCACTTAATTTTACAGTCGCGACCTCGACTTAACAACGATTTCAAATTCCAAAGACCTACAACTCACAAACCCACCCGCCCACCAACATGTAGAAGAGCATTGCTTCGCGGCTCCCAACTATTGGTTTGCTGCACCGCTTCGGGCCACACTCTTCGTGACCGCGTTCCCGTTTCAAGGCAAGTCATGCTTTTCTATTTTTCTTTTTCTTTTTCATTTGGAAGACTTCATTTTCTTTCATGGGAACTTTAACCTATTATAGGTGGCTGTCTGGTTACGCCATGAAAGCAAAAAGTGGTATGCAAACTACTATGGGAAGAAACTGAGTGTGCACCGTGTGTGGTTACCAACGGGAGACAAGTGGTTGGAATACTGCAGTGTCTTCAACCCACCAACAACTTAATCATGCATGTGAACTAGTCTAGCATTGATGGTATTATGATTTCAGCTTTTCAACCTGGGCGTGAGTGCAAACCATACAAAAAATCGGGGGCAAAATTCGTTACAAAAGAGTAGAAACATGGAATCGTATTAAATACATAATGTTGTATTTGTAATTAAATTTTACGCTTTGCAAATGGAAATGCAGCAGCCACTAAACATACAAAAATGGCCATGAAGTGTGAAAAGCAAAAAGAACCGAAATCACCAAAGATGAAGATCATTTAACACTAACCCTCCTCCTCCCCCCACTCCCAGCAGTGGCATGCCATTGCGTCCTGCACGCGTGGATCGAAAGTTGAAGTGGATAAAGTGGTACCTCCCCGGTCCTGGCTTCGATGAATCGTCTTTCACTCGACAGGCCGAGGTGTCACGGTGAGTGGCTGCAACCCGCCAATGCCAAATACATCCAGTCTGTAGAGGTTGATGGAGAAGGGGCTGGGCTTGTTGGCGAGGAACTGCGAACTACCAAAGGTGAACAAATGGTGAGGTCAGAGGGAGGTCATTAGTGCCGTGGCATTGAGCCCTATTCAAGATAGTTTTGAGTGCTTTTGCGCACTAATCATGAATTAGTCCCACAATTGTCATGACATACTTAGTGCTTCTAATTTGTTTTCTAGATTGTTTCGATAGTTTTCAGTAGATCTGGGAACTTCGCCAATAGCTGGCTTTTATTGATGCTTCAATGTGAGAACTTCTGCATCACCTGCCGAGGGGCGAAGAAATGTCAAAATAAATTGAAGAATTGAAGGCAAATTGATGAATAAACCATGCGGTATGATGCAAAGGGTGACAGTAAAAGAGAGGAACTAGAATTTTTATGCATTGCGAAAATTTTTGTGATTACTTGGGCCTCAATCATAGCTTAAAAATTTCCGCATCCTCGCGAAATTTTCGCTATGTGAAATTTTCGTTAAGCTAGAGAAATTTCGCTATCCTAGCGGAAATTACTGTTCATAGCGAAATTTTTGGCTGCTTATCTCTTGTAAATTTCAATAGGCTACCAAATTTCGTGATAGCTAAAAAATGCCTTCATAACTGTTTTTGGTATTTTTATTCCAACGATCACATTTTGATAAATTACCATTTTGTCCTAATGTAATTTATATTTGAGCATTTTTGTATTTCACATTTTGCTACTATATAAGCTCCCCACAATCTTTGTGTGTAACCCAACTATTTCAATATTTATAAGTTTTTCCCGCAGCTTTTCATTTTAGGTTTATTTTGCTCTTTCTCTCTCATATTTCCTCATTTTCTACACAACACCCCTTGAGATGACAACTCATGATGCTGGCTAAGCCTCATAGCCTTGGAAATAGTAGAAAGGTTTGGTTTTCTTTGGGGCTACTACAGCTTGTCCTCTTGCTTTAAAATGTGATACAGTACTGCATTTATTTCTGTGTCTGCTACTTTCCAAACTAGGGTTTAATGCTATTTAATGTCTTTCTTTGGTCAATACTACATAGCTTAGGTTCGCATTCTTAATGGCAAGATGCACCTGATATTCTTAGATGTCATTTACTTGAGCCATGGAAACGGTGTTAAATGCTAGGTTTCAAACTGAATGGACTTTGAATGCTTAATACTTGCCTGACTAAATAGTAGTGTTCTAGGGTTAAGTTTACGTATAAACAAAGATCCTGCTTGCACACATGTTATTTGTTCCTACGCAGGAAATAACCCGAGGACACTTTAATATTCTGTTATCAATCTGACCCAAGCCTTCAAGGTTACCATTTCAATACCTTTCATTTAAGCTAATACAAATTTAACTAAAGAACAAACAACTCGACTGCTTAACCAAATCCAAAAATCCAAACAAAAAGTCTCACCATTTTCAAAACATTGGCAATCTGGTCTGGCGGGATGAAAACCCATCCCCGTGTTTGACCTCAGATCAATATACTCCAGTAGTTTGATCACGGCAGCAGGGAGGAGAGAGTAACAAATTGTCGATCTCTGCGATCATCCGTAATCGCAGACGAATCAAATGCATGCCATTGTCGGATGGTGCCAAACTACGCACGATGAGTTGATGTACTTGTAACCACATTACAAATGTTGGTGACCTTCACCTTTTTGATTTAGCAGAAACCGCAAGTTTTCTTCACTCGCGAAGCATCGCGACTGCTTATTTTACAACATTGATAAATAACACCGACCTTTTTTTGGCAAGCTTTGCTTCGTTCTTTGTTTTTGTTTCATTTTGTAAGGTGTTTATGGAAGACCGGATGTGCTGAGTCGTGATTGCAAAGATGGCGCACCGGGCCAGATATATCGTGGAAACTGTGCATGCTGACCAAACGGATCCCCCCAAGAACAAAGAAAGTCAATAAACAAGCACCCCTGATGAATCCAACATAGTACAAACAATGAGGGATCACATACACCCTCCTAGGAGTTAGTGCTCCTTTCTCGCATCATACCTCCCGTCGAGGATGCAGAGTACCGAGATCCTACCTAGTGCCCCTCGTTTTCCCCACAGTATTTCATGGTGAAGAGAATGAAAATCCATATTCACATACAATGGGATTTTGAGGAAGTATGTATAACTTTTAAGAGGGTATAATCATATGAAATGTTGAAGTCAAGGTATCTCATAACCTCGCCGAATAAAGCCAAAATATGGCTCAATTCACCGAGGCCAAGGACAATTAGAATCGGGGTCGAACTTCGTTTGTTTTGAAGAAATTTAATGCAACCAGCACCAAGTCAGCTAAGAGACAGATTCTATACAATTTCTACCTATGATAATGAGAAATTCTATCGTTGTCGAGAGGTTCATGGAGACCATCATCGCATGTCCATACCATGGTTTTGATACATGGATGTTGGTGAATCATTTTTATAATGGTATGTCCCCGCCATAGTGCTAAATCGCTGAAACCATGCGGAGGTGATTTTTTTGAGCAAAAACTGATGAAGGCGATTTCTTTAGAATTATATGAAATTTCCAAGGTTTGATGAACCGAATCCAAGGAAATCGAAGAATGAAGTTTTGACCCACCAAAGGGAGGTATTTATGCACTTTCCGAAGATATGAATGAAAGCAAGAATATCAACCCTAGCTAGAAGATGGAAGTAACCTGAAGGAAAAAAGGCTCCATGAAGTGTGCAAGCGACTGTATCATCGCACAAAGCAAATCTACGTGATCAATTGTCACCCCACTAGCCCATCCATAGGAGAACACTATCCTAATGCCTCGGCGACTGGCTGCCGAGCATGCTGAATGTCGCGGCCAATACAAGCCACAACCACGCCCCAGAGGTATACGACAATTCCAATTGAAGAATCACCCCAATCTCTCCGGAAACCAATCCCCCGCCTATGTGCCCCCCGCCGGGGAACAATGGGCTTGGTTCCTCATCTCAACCACAGCCATCGCTTGACCATCATCATCATCTTCTCACATTGGAGCAAGCTATATTGAATTTGAGCAAGGTGGTAGGCAACTTTCTTGGAAGAACAAAAGGGATCAACGTACAATTGCTTTGAGGTAAATGCACTATCAGAAATAAGTTGAACAAAAGAATAAATGGGCTTGAGAGCAATCTTAATCACAAGTGCCTTTGATGTTGATCTAAAAAGATCAACATTCTTTGGAGATACGGGAGAGAGAAGGGTTCCCTTCCCAAACATTGCCAAATCGGTCCATAGAGGTAAGTTAAGTCAAACAGATTGGGATAGATGAAGTGAAAGCTATCATCACTCAGAAGTGGCAAGAAAAGAAATAAAACCTTGATTGCCTGCCTTCTTGAAGAAACATGAGGAAAAGGCTGAGCTTGAAAGGGGAATAATTAGTGAAGATCCAGTGAAGAAAAGCATGCCCCCTCCATTTCCCGAGCACTAAATGAAATGAAAAAATCCCAAATAAGCTAAAAATTGGGAGGTGCTAGCAGTGAAGGTGACATTCACTTTGCTTGACATGGATAAGCAGTCCTGCCTGCAAAGTTCTTAAAGATTTTATGCAGTCTAAGAAAGGATTAGAATTGAAAAAGAAAGCCTTCCTAACAGACAAGTCGGTGTAAAATCGAAGCGAGGGCCAGTCAAATACAAGGATCCAGGATCCCCCACAATATCAATTAACATTGGTGGGACATAGACGAAGCCTTCTTGGGTGAAGCCGATGTAAACCTCTGCCCATACTCCGTGTATAAGCAGGTGGGAGTTTTAGGGGAGCTCAAGCCTACCGGTACATCACTTTGTCATTGTTTGATGAATCGGTGAAATTCCTAGGGAATAGTTAGGGGATGTCTTGGTAAAGGTGGACAAATTCTGCCGATCAGACTTTGTAGTGCTTGTCAGGCAATGCAGTGATTTAAATCAGTGTTTGATTATCACAGGAAGACCATTTTTGTACTTGCCAATGCAATCATCAATTCTTAGAAATGGAGTCATCAAACTCTGTTTAGCCATGACATTGGAGCTCAATATTTTTCACTTGAAGTAACAAAGCGAAGCTAATTGAAGAATGGCCAATCATGAGGGCAGTGAAGTTTGCTCGGTTGACCCAAATGAGAGAAGCCAAATGTGCAATTACAAATTGGCTAAGGAAAATGAAAAGTGGTGGAGGATTGAATGTTTAGTCATTCTGTGATCAATAATCATTAAAATCACCGGTGAAGAAAATCAGCACGAGGAGCGAGCATGAAGGTTTGCGGTACAAGCCCTTGCGATTCAGAACTCCTCCTTGACCCTCATAGGTAATCAGTGAAGTGTTTGGTTTGTTGTCACTGAAACCAAGCTGTATTTCAAACATTTAGTTTTTGTTTAAATTAGTCAATTTCATAGTTGCCATTTTGCTTAACTTTCCTTTTAGTATATAATTTAATTTCTTTACATTTTAATCATGGATTATGGACAAATAAATGTTTTTGCTTTGTTTTAACACCTTCAAATCTGGGACATTTTATACAGACAGTTAGGCAAAATTATTAAATACAGCGAGTGATGTGTTCTGCTTTTACCACCAAGCCTGCTGTAGTGTGCTCTGGTCCGCCGCCCCACGGCTGATCCGTCAAGCCTGCTCTGGCCGCCCTGCCCGATCTCTTGCCAATCTCGCTAAATGATAGCGGGCCCATGACGTAGTGCCTGCGTGACCTGCTGCTCGCCCGAGCCTTGGGCATCAGGTGCACACTTTTGCCGGTCCAGACTGCCAGGAGCCTGATCCCGGCCCCGGGTGTGCGTGCGGTGCACTACCATTGTGATGTACCTGCGCCTTATGCGTCTCGGCTGCGCGGACATGGTTCACCTGTGGGGAGGTGATTGCAGCCGAGCCCGGTCCAGTTGAGGCCGGGCGCCAGTGCAGGTGTCCATTCTTGATCCAGCCTTCGCTCTGAATCTGGCGGCTGCGGGAGAATACAGTTCTGTGCTGAGGCCTGCGAGGATTCGAGTCTTAGATGAGGTAAGCGAGAGGATCCCAGGGAGATGATCCTGTTCTGAGAGTGAGGCGCTAGAGGTGGGAGAGGCCCGATGCTAGATTTGTCTCTCCTCCATCTCCTCCTCCCTCGGCGGCCCCAGGCCCTGCGACCTCCTGGCCTTCATCGGCGCGGCATTCTCCGGAGCATGTTGGTCAGTTCGGGGGCTAGCAATTTGTTATGGATCTTTATCTGATTCATTGGCTACTACAAGGCATCATTTGGACAGAGTTGGCCAGAGCCGAGGAATTTTATAGAGTACGACCATGCCATGCTTCTACGTATCCTTGAGCCACCTCCCGATCTCACTTTGTGCTACACATGAGATGAGTCCACAGTGGCAACCTCATAGACATCTTTGGCGGCGGCATGTGATTTAGGATCCACCGCCACCGCGAGTAAGTGGTCACACTCCCTTTCTCTAACTTTCCTTTCCAATGAGACGTGTTTATACTTTTTGGTTGGGAGGAAAGTTAAGTGAGTGTCTTCTATCATGTTTTACATTTGTCTTTGTTTTCCCATTTATCAAGCGCCTACTCATTTTGTATGGATTCATGTATTAGCCAATAGTAGCGGTGATATTTTGTCATATTTAGCTATATTAAGCATGTATTAGCCATTTTGTTATATCAACATAGCATTATTTGATTTACTACACTTTTGCAAATCACTTTTGTGTCTCCATTTTGTGTATCTTCTCTTGCCTTTAATTGAAAAACTGAAGCCATGTATGTTACCTTAATGATAGAACAATTCCATGCATGATTTAGTTTTTAGTCAATTGAGGTTTCAGCATATTCAACCTTGAACATTCCCCCTGTAGCTAATTCACACACTGCACACCATATTGTACCAATAGGTTGAAAAGCTATATACCTCTTTCCACTTTAGAGGCTGGCCTTAGACACATTGTGACCATAATAGGTTTGTATTTACCTTGCAGAGAGCCGATGTAGTCTTCCAAATGAAAAGGAAAGAAAAAGCAAAAGAAAAGAAAGAAGAAAAAGAAGAATAAAAGCCGTAGCTTTGCCTTGAAACACAATTAGAGTCAGGGGTATATGGCAGCCTTTAAGCCCAATGCCACTAAACCTTAATTGGTTTGAAGTCATCGACTTAGTGTTCGCTGCGGGTGGATAGGTAAGTTTAGCGTGTCGTAGTGCTTAATTCTCGAAACTCCATTAGTCAAGGGTGAAGCTGTGAGTTTATGGTGGTTGATCCTTTTGGCTTGATCTTTAAAGCCTTAATTGGTTGGGAGTCATCGGTGGACCCACGTTACGGACTTTGGTGAAGTCGAGTTTTAGCATTGCACCATTTGCAATCAAGGAAGAAATAAGAGTGTATTTAGTCTATTTAGGTTGGTCCAACGGTTGAGTATATAGCGTGTAGCAACTGAGTTGGGGGAGAATAAGCTTTACAATTTATTGAAAACATTTGGTTACCTTAGAACAATTAGATTTTGGTGGAAGTTGAGTTGACTTCCTTGAAATTGATGTTGCCTAAAACTTGTTCTTATATGGTTTGTTCTCATGTTGATTTTGAGCAGGGTGTAAATTGTTCATAGTAAAGGTAAAGCCTATCTGTACATACCTTTTGAACCATATACACTTTTGTGAAAGCCTGACAGCCATACCCTTATTGTTTTGGCATTGTTAAGGGACTAGCAGCGTGTCGGTTGGGGGTGTGATTAATTTTAGTCTTATTTTGAGCCCTATTCAAGATAGGTTTTGAGTGCTTTTAATCATATGAATTAAGCGGTGTGTGTGCATGTCCACTTAATTAACCTAATTTGTTTCGAGATTGTTTTGGATAGTTTTGCGGATCTTGGGAACTTCGAGTTAGCGAAACTTGGCTTCTTATTGATCTTTGAATGAGAATCCTCGGTGATTTCACCAAGCCAGAGGCGATGAAATGTCAAGATGAATTGAAGAATTGAAGGCAAAATGATGAATAAACCATGCAGGAAGTGATGTAGTGGCAAAACAAGCAAAGCAAGAGGAAACTAGGAATTTCACTATGCATTGCGAAAATTTCGCAGGGATTGCGAAAATTTCGCAATCATAAAATTTCGCAATCCTAGCGAAATTTTCGCTATGTGAAATTTTAAGCTAAGCTAAGCGAGAATTTCGCTAGCCTAGCGAATTTAAGCTAACTAAGCAAATTACTTGTTCATAGCGAAATTTTTGGTTTTAAGCTATCTCTCTTGTAAATTCGCTAGACTAGCGAAATTTCTGCTATCGCAATGCCCAACTTGTGTTTTTGTATTTTTGATTCCAAAGCCACGTTTGATAAATTACCATTTGTCCCTAATGTAATTTCGTATTTTAGGCATTTTGTATTTCACACCTTGGGTTATTTATATAAGCTCCCCACAACTTTGTAACTAACTATTCCATTTATATAAGTTTTCCCTTGACTTTTCATTTAGGTTTTATTTTGCTCTCTTCTCTCTCCTATTTCCCTCATTTTCATTGCCGACACCCCCTTGAGGATGACAACTCAAGGGATGTAACTAAGCCTCATAGCCTTGAAGAGGAGGGTTGCTAACCGTTTGGTTTTCAGACTAGTAAGTTTGTCCTCTTGCTTTAAATGATCACAGTGCGCATTTATTGTTCATACTTTCCAAACTAGGGTTCCCATGCTGTTAATGTCTTTCATGCTGTGATACACATACTTTGAGTTCAGTGCATTCTTAATGGTAGTACCTAATATTCTTTAGATGTCATTCACAGTGTAGTAGGTTAAATACTAAGGTTCAGCCCGAATGGGACTTTGAATGCTTAATACTTGGTTTGACTCAAATAAGAGTGGATTCTAGGGTTAGTTTGCTAGATAAACAAAGATCGGTTTGGGCTTTGACTATATGTTATTTGCCTAATGCGAGGAAATAGCGAGGACACTTTGCGCCCCGCATTATCAATGTCATTGACCCGAGCCTTCAAGGTTACCATTTCTTTTCATTTAAGCTATTACGAGTTAACCGGTGAACAAACAACCTCACTGTTTTTAACCAAATCAATCGAAGGCAAAAGTCTCACCGTTTTCAAACATTGATGCGGGTGTTCATTGGATGAAAACCCATCCAGTGTTAGACTGAGCCATTATCTGCGGTAGCTTGACTAAAGCGGTAGGAGAGAATATAGGAAACAAATATTGTTGATTAGGATCACCTACGTCAGCGCGAATCGAGAGGCGAAGTGGCTATGTATCTGCATGAGGATAGCCTGATTCTATGCTAATATGGCATTTAGTGAGTCTTAGCTACTTAGTCACGGTCATCTATCAAGCGAGGCTTGCATGACGTCTGATGAAGCTAGAAGTGGTGGAGAAACGTGCGAACTGCGGCCGTGATGGCGAGAAGTCCACAGTGGAGATGGTATTATGCTTCTTTGAGGCGGTGCGGAGGTGCTGAGCTGACTGCGTCAGATGAGTAGTGGGCATGGGGTAGGGGCTCTGAGAAGGGATAGGGCATCAGGCTGGAGTCTTTAGGCTGTGGTAGGGTGGAATTTGGAGAGCAATTTGCGGATGGAGCTAGGTCGGAGGCTCCCTCGGTGGGCTGCGCTCTGGGCGGAGTCCGTGAGTGGAATATCGACAATTGGGTTTGGTCCTCGGCCCCGGTCCACGGCGGAGATGAAGGCCGCGGGGCATGGTGCCACGGATCGAAGGTAAGGGTAGCCTCGCAGCTGGGACGACGCTCCAATCAGGGCTCGGCCGGGAAGCCGATGTGCTCCAGCACCTGGCACAGGAGTCACGGAAACAGGAGAGGCGTGGACTCAGCTCGGGGCAGACTCCGGCGGTGGACCCTGTCCTCGAGGAAGTGGAACAGGGCGTCATGGTCGTGGCTAAGTGAATCGGAAGCCCTGGAAATACAATACACAGCCTCCAAAATGGCTCCTCTCCTTTGGACGACGTGCTGAAGTGGGAACAGATTGGGCCATGATATCTTAGTCACATCAGCATGCGGCTGGGGTGCCTCTGAGATAATATAGTCCGGAGGTAGTGTCCGAGAGGCGGACCATCTCACACAGGTGTTAGAGGATTGAGGCCCTTGTCTATAGGTTGTTGCGTTGGCGGGACCGCCGGCGGGGTGGAGGGCGGCATTGTCATGTGGGCCCAGTATCCCTGGTCGGCCGTTGATAGAAAAATGTAGAGCAGTCGGGTTGGCCTCGCGCCTAGACGTCATCGTGTGATAAAACTCGATGACTACCCGAGGATAGAAAAATCGACGCGGCGTCATGAATGGCCCCAGGTGGTATCGCTGCACGAGGTGCATGGAGTCTCGAAGCTCCGGGTCCTCGGCAAATGTCGGGAGATCGTAGTAAACCTCCGTCACGCGAGATCTCTCGCCTTGTAGTCGGCATTCCAGGGATAGAACATGATAGGTAAGTACTGATGATAATGGATGCGAGGAGGATAGGTCAGAGCCAGTAGTGCCAGATAAGGTGGTGGTGGGCGCCCGGGGGTCTCGGGTGGAGCTGACTCCCACAGGGCCTAAAGTCAGGGCCTCTTGGAAGCGAGGCGAGTGGGACTGACCCGGGTGCGGTATCTCCTACGGGGCGGGATCGACCACAGGGGGAGAGAGGGGCTGGATAGGCGGACCCACGGTGGGGCTTCTACGTGCGTGAGAGCTATGCGGTGGCGGGTTGGAGCTGAGGTTGGGCGGCCCGAGTGGGACCTTGACACACCACGATTTCCACGGTGTGATTTTGTTATTTTACCATCTCTTTTTCCTGACTTGAGTCTCTAACATAGGACTGCTCAAAATCAAACACTTTGCATAAAAATTTCAACAGCCCACACACCATATATATCAGCATTTCTTCAAACCACAGGTCAGCTCACTTGGAGTAATCTCACAAGCTAATGAGTCAAAACTCAACTCCGGGTCTCAAAACATATATATACATATGCAATGAGGTAAGTCCTCAATGCCCAAAGACTATACACTTACATGATCAAAATAATATTTACACAAAAATCCCAAAACTTTCTACAAAGTGTCCCAAACTAATCATAAGCGAATATCTGATGACCCGTGATCGATATGAAGCTGTCGAAATATACGGTATGAACCTCCACAACCTTTAGATGTTTCTCAAAATGTATGCGAGCCACCGACATCTTAGGAAATTTGACGCCCATAATTTGACCTACAGGCACACCCAGGTCAAACTCGAGTCAATGCGGGTGGTCTCGATACGCATCTAAGGTGGAGAGGGAATAATGGGGGGTGAGTTCGACAACTCAGTAGTGAATCCAGTAACAAGCCATGCTTATAAAAACATTTCAAAATACAAATAATTCAACACATCTCAAAGTAGAGCATTTTTCGATTAATGAGTTGTGTGGAAACAAATGGATCTGATACTACCACCATCTCGACCCTTCATCCGGTGACTCTTTTGGGCTCACCCGGGGACTAAGCGGGTATCCACGAGCAATGACGAATTCTTGGGGCTTACTACCCGGGGATATGCCCACATCCGTGCCTCGCAGCCAGTGGACACCACCCGGGGATATGCCCACATCCGTATATCTATGACCTTTAAGGGTACAACCCGGGGACTAGTCGTAGTCCAGGTGTCCACTACTGTCAATCCCAGGACTACCGGCGCGATCCATACCCGTGTCGTAACAAACAAATTCTTGGCGGTCATCCACATGGTGTTCAGAAACATCATGTGCAGTTGATAAAATTCCATAAGATATAAAAATATACACATTTATATATCATTTGAAAATCACCACAGTTCAAGCATGGAATGGTGAAATTTCGACAAACCGTGGTATAAGCGAGGAGAAGGTTACAAGATCCTACCTTCCTTGGATTCAAAAAATCCTGGGAACTCTCCCGAGGAAGTCAATAGAGGCTACTCAGAGGATGCAATTAACAAGTCATAGATTTCTTAGCCTCAGAACGTAGGTTTCACATAAAATTACCAATTGGTTTATTACTACTTCATACTCGAATCACACATATTCTTATATACCTACCAACATAAACCTTGATCCTTCAGAGCACTCTCTTTTACGCACAAAATATCAACATTTAACACCCTTATTAGGGTAGCATAAACAACACACCTGACACTTGTGCCCCTTTTCTTTTTTTCAAGCCTATCTGAATCCCTTTTTTCTTCTAATTTTGACCAACCATACATGCTTTGTTCATTGGTCTTCCTGACCAAAAAGTTCCCCTATCTCTTAGCTTTCCACAGCCTGCTAAATCAGGTCATTCGGACCTCAAAATGAGACACCTGGTTTTTACAATGCCAATACTCCAAGAAATTTGTTTCCTAGGGACGAGTCTGTGCCTCTTCACCCTTTGACAGTGTGGGAACAAATGAGCCATAATTTGACCTAATTTCTTCTTAGAGTTACTCCCCTATGTGTCTACTTTAAGAGGATTTTGAATCACTCCATTTGGATCAATATAACTCAACTTATGCCTCAAAGCAGAGCTACTCGAGCAGGGGTTTTTAATATAATGCTGACTTTCAACCTCAAATTCAAGGGTCTTATGGTAGGTTTTAGTTTCTTGGTTGCTTCTAGACATTCGAAGGTCTAGGTCTTGGGGCTTCTTCTCAACTAGAATAATCCAGTTCGAATTCTTTAGGCAACTTATATTTAAAACAACATCATGGGGTCAAGGGAAGGTTGAATGCTCTCCCTTGGACACACACACACACACATGCAATCTTCACAAGCGATTCTTTTTACAGTTTTTAGGTTCTGACACACCTTTCATCAAATCTAGGGTTAGGATGTAATCCCAGCAAAACCCAAGAATATAACTAAGTCCATAAGAAATACAACTAAGGCCTCGAGATCATGTTTTACATACCTTAGTGAACTTTTTCACAAAACCAAGCTTTCCTTCAAGCCTTTTCTCCTCCTTCTCTCTAGCTTCTCTCTAGAACTCTCTCCACCCCCACAAAAATTCCATAATTTTCCACTTCCTAACAAGAAGTTGGTCTAGCATCCAAAACCAAGAGGAATTGGTTTGCTTGGCACATAAGCGAAGCTCTTCTCATGCACTGCCATGTGAGAGCTCTTACCTTGCATGTTGAGGTGTTATGCCCTCCCTTGATGCCACAAGCTCACAGATATTGCACTGTCCCTCTCCACCTAACAGTTTCAAAATTTGGTCCTTCAAGACATACTTAATTTCAAGCCCTAACAAAACCACTAAACTTTCCTAATTTATAATTGAAGCCCACATGCCCATAAAATGCAAATCTAACACACTTTGCTAATTCTCTAATTAAACTGACCATTAAGATTGCTAATCTTAATCACAATTTAAAATATCATAGGGCATAAGTTGCATTTGTAAATCTGCCAGATATAACAAAACACTTCTGATTCTGCAGAGATGATGCATGGGAGATAGGCAGTTATCTGGGATGCGTCAGTGGGTGCTGATGACGGGGGTCAGACCTCTGATGAAAATTCCTCTGTCTGTCTCAGTATCAGTAAAATGCAAGATAAAATATCAGTCTGTTTATCAAATCACAAAAGCGGGTCAAAGCAATCAACAACGGGGTGTAGGGGAGCGGTGTTGAATTTGCGGGTTGCGGGTACATGGCCACAACTAAATTTCACTATGCCTTCTCTGCATTTTTGCTCCAAATCTCTCTGGTTCGATCATGCATCTTGGTCGGCTCGGGTTCATCGTGTTTGGGTGAATTGAAGATAATAGGGTATTTGGCCTACAAAACTTCTAAAAGTAGCTACAAAATGTGATCATTAACAAAGCCGGGACCTCGATGTATCAATTGGGTTATTTAAGTTGATTAGTACACAAAGGGTGCTTAAAACCTATCTGATAAGCGAGGGCTCAAAAATAGCACTATTTGGGTATAATCACTCCCAATGACACATTGCTAGTCCCTTCGCGATGATAGAAGGAAGATCATGCGGGCTATGTGTATGCAAGGGACTATCTGTTCAAGGGTGTATTGTATAAGTAATGCCCTACCTGAGCATAAAAAAAATGGGACTCTGCAAAAACCGACTTGAGAATAAATGCCCATACAGGGAACAAGTTTAGACGGTGTCCATTCTGAAATCAGCACGAACTTCCACCAATCTAAGTATACAGGTGATCAGTTTTTACCGATAAAATTTTGTTCGCTATTCTCCCCTAACCAAACTCTTTACTTGATACCTTAGATTGACGGCCTAAATGGTCGACCACGCTTATTTCACACTTCTATTGTATTGGGATGCAATGAAACTCAAACTTCGCAAAGTCAGGTATAGCGAGGATCCCGCAGATGACTCCCAGCCAGCTAAGGTTTAGGGCATTAAGTCAAAAGGTCCTTTCACGATGACTAACTCTGGTTCATAGGACTCTAGAATGATTTGAAATTCCGGCACACAACTCATTAAGCTCCACCCGTCCACCCGGTATAGCGGCGTTGTGGTGCTCTATGATTGGTTTAGGGCACCGGAGCTTTAAAACTCGTCGTAACCCGGACGTGCTCGGGTTTGAAGCGACGTAGGCTTGCTGTCTTTCTTTTCTTTTTCTTTTGGAAGACACATTAGCGCCCTTTTCATGGGGTCCTTAACCTATTAAAGGTCGTCCCAGCGAGAAGCTAAGGCCGGTTTGCAATGGGGGGATATATCTGACTTCACCGAGCTAATGAAAAGCGAAGTGCCTTGTGTGTTTGGTTATTCATGGTGGAAGACAAGGGTTGAATATCAGGGTCTTCAACCGACTAACAACTCAATCATGCATGGAACTAGTCTAGCATTGATGGTATTTGCAGCATTTCAGATTTTCAACTCACAGGAGAGGCAAACCATAAAAAAATGGGGACAAAAAAATTGGTTGCAAAAGTGTAGAAACATGGAATTTATATGGAAATATATATATGATGTATTTCACAAAATTTTTGACTTTTTCAAAATAAAATTATCTGACAAGCCATTTAACATACAAAATGGGCTTTCTTTGACGGGCGGTATAGCCGACTTTCTTTGGCCCGGGTGAATTTGCTCAGCCCGAAATCGACGGTATGAATATCACTTCCGACACTAACCCTCCCCCGACTAAGTATGTCATTGCTCCCTTGTGATTGTAGATCGGAGAGTTAAGTGGAGAAGTGGTACCTCTCGGTCGGTGGGCGATGAAGAATCATCTCGGCTCAGACGGGGAGTGAGGTGCCTGCGGTGGGGTGGCGATCCTTTTCACAATTTGCCAGTACATCGAGGGATCTGCAATTTGGTGGTGGAGGAGGCGATCCTGATGTTAGGGAGAATTTGGAGGGCTGACGAGGGGACATAAGAAGAGGCTGAGGAGGCCCATGTGACTCACTGTTTGCATGAGGATGGCTAATTACGTGCTAGAATGGCGTTGGTGGGCGTGGCGACCTTAGTGAGCCATCCTATCTGAGATTGGCATGGCGTGCAAATGAAGCCGCGATGGTGGGCGTCTTGAATTTGCCTCCATAAATAGTCAGAGAAAGTCCACTGGTGGAAGTGGTGAATGTATTTGTTGCGATTGGTGCGGTGCTCGACTTGACCTATCTTTGAATGAGCGCATTAGGCATAGGGCGAGGGAACTTTGAAGGGATAGAGACATAGGGCAGAGCCCAGGTACGTGGTAGGTGGAGCTAGAGGAGCTGATCAGGAGCCAGGAAGGGTTTGGTCGGGCTCCTCGGTGTGCTCGGCTACGAGGGCAGGTCCTGAAGTAGAATATCAGCGATTCGGTGGTCCTTGGTGCTGGGAGCCCGGAAGATGTAAGGCGGGGCATGGCACCTGCCGTCGACGGAAAGTTTGGCCTCATGGCCCGCGGCGGCAGCTCAATCGAGGCTCGTAGGGAACCCCGATGTGCTCTGGCACGGCACGAAGTCGCGAGGAATAGAAGGGGCGTGGACTATTTCGGGGTGAACTCAGGCGGTGGACCACGTCCTCAGAAATGGAGCAATGAGTCATGATCATTTCATTGAAGGTGAACCCGAAGCCCCTCCCCGAGAAATACGATCTGAGGCCTCAAAATAGCTCCTCTCCTCTGGACTATGTGCTAGAGTGGGAGCAGTTAGGCCATGATATGTAGTGCATCAACATCTTGACTGCGAGGTTGCCTCACGAATAATATAGTCAGTGGTAGTGTCAGTGGAGGCGGACCGTCTCACGAGTGGGGATGGGGGCCCTTTGTTTATGTCCTGCTGCGTTAGGGGACTGCCGGCCCAGGATGGAGGCATTTGTGATGTCGAGGCCGAAGTATCTATTGGGTCGTCGTGGGAAAAATACAGGCTTGTCGGGTTGGCCTCTCACACTGACGATCATCATGTGATAAAACTTCATTGCAGGATAAAAATACTTGACCGGCGTCATGAGCGGCTCCGGGTGGTATCTACGCACGGGGAGCATGGAGTCGAGACTCGGGTCCTCGGCAAATGTCAGGAGATCGTAGTAAACCTCCCCGTGCAGATCTCTCTCACTGCAGTCAGTATTCCGGGATGGGCACCCAGTGGAGTAAAGTAGCTGATAATGGATGCGGGGGATGGGTGGGGCTCCGTGATGCCACGATGGGGCGGTGGTGTGGTGCCCGGGGTCTCGAGGTGGACGGCTCCTGCTTGGATGGCGGGGCCCTAGAGATCTGGTCTCGGATGTGGTGGAGATGGTGAGTGGGAGCTGACCGAGTATGATATCTCCTACGGCGGGGGCCATGAGGATAAGCCCACCGGCGGCGGCGGCGCGCCCTGCATGGAAGCAGGGGCAGGGGAAGTGGCGACGACGGTTGCGGGAGGCGCGACGGCAGCGGAAGCCGGGGCGACGGGGGGCGGCGGTGCGGAAGGCGCCTTGACCACAGGCTGGGGCTTGATAGGGCCTGTGGCTGCCCAGTGTCTTTGGGGCTTCCCGGCGGCGGATGCTCTGGAGTGGGCGACGGTAGGGGAGGGGAGGATCTGGCGCACCGCGGCCCAAAGGGAATGAGGCTTCAGAGTCTTCGCCATTCTTGAAATTTGGACGAGATCAAATTTGAGAGAGGGAGAGGGAGTTTGGCTTAGAAGTGAAGGTGAAATGAAATAAGAAGACAATGGGGTTTACATAAAGGGAGAGGGGGTAGGTGAAAGGTCTTGCCCATTAATGACCATAAATTGGCCATTAAATGGTTGGTTCAAAAAATTAGGGGGAATTCATGAGGCGTGAAAGGAAGAGCTGGGATGATGACAGTGCACTGCGAAATTTCGCGAGGGTCCAAAAAAAAAAAAAAAAAGTCTTCCGACCCTTTCTGACACACACGAAAATGAAAACCAATAAGAATGAGGAGTTAAACTTAAAATTGAGAAAATTTTCTAAAATTTGAGGATATTAAGGAAAATCCTGATTAAAACTTAAAATAATGTAAACAAAAATTTCATCAAAAAATTAGGTGGTTTCGGGTTCTGCGGGAACCACTCTAATAATATTAGCCAAGAGGTTTATGAGGATCGGGAGCTTCTCCATTGCGCGATTGAGGTGTGTTGGAGTTGGATCTAATACGCTCCCTTTGTGTTAAGCATCCTGCTCTCTGGTGGTGGTTGTGGGATTACTATTGCAGGAGGAGTGACTGGTATAGTTAGTTTTTCATTAACTGCTTCATTGTCCATCATCAGTTCTTCCTGCAATTCTTGTGCACTTTTTCTTCCACACTTGTACCACTCAGGCTTACTTCATCACAGATTAACTTCGTCTCTGGCATTGTGCTTGTTGCTGGTTGAAAATGTTAAGCTCGAGGGTTATATTGCGAAGGAGAAATTTGCGCGAGAAGCCATTACGGCGGAGTTGATTATGGCATTAGATGTGGCCAGAATGGCCTCCTGATATGATGGGCGCAGGTGAATGACCCTGCGCTCCCGGGCTCCGTGTCGAACTTCACGAAGTCTGGATAATAAAATTTGTCCACCTTCGCAACACATCCTCCATATTTCCTTTTTAGGATTTCAGATTGATCGACTAAGGATAGGGTGGTGTTGGTGGCTTCGGCTCCCGAAACCTAGCTGCTTGCCTGCCCAGGTAGCGTGGGTGATAACTCCAGTCAATGATGCCTTTGGTATGCAAATCCCTCTAATGTTGACTAAGATGGTGGGGGATCCTGGATCTTTGTATTTCACCGAGGTTTTGCACTAGATGATGGAGTTGACTTGTTCAGTCAGGAAGGCCTTCTTATCAATGCCCAACCCTTTCTTAACTGTGCACAGATCTTTTAAAAATTTTGCATAAGTAGGGACTTGTTTGATCATGTTAAGCAGTGGGATGTTCACCTTTACACCATGCTTCGGGGATGCCTTTGCTTGGAGGTCTTCTTTTACCTCTCGGTCTTAGGGGAAGTGGAGGCGTCACTAACCATTGAATCTTCTTTTAATGAATATGTGTTAGGGCTACACTTCTCTTCTCCTCTGGGTCTCTCCAACGGGTTTAGGCGTGTTTGCTCGATTTCCCTTCTGCACTCCTTAAGGTGATAATGGCCTTAACCGTCCATTTTTTGTGCGGGCTCACTCATTATGAAACCAGAATTCGCCACTCCCCAAGTTGGCGGTGTTTGGGAAGGAATCTCCCTTGCTCCTTCACCCATTCTTGATTGGTCGAACTTGTGATGGATGGCTTGCGAGGTTCATCAACTTTTGAGGCTATTGGGCCCATCAGTTCTTTTCTTCATGGAGCTTTTACATTTTCTATTCTTTGGTTCGATTGAGCATTAGTAGCTTTACGCTCCTCTACAAAATTCCCCACCACCTTGCTTTCCAGTCCACGATAAGCAATTCTGACGGGTGATGAGGTTGGTGTTTCTTCTTGAGAGGTGACCCATCTTTATTCTTCAGCATTGTGCACACAGGGAACATATCACTGAGTTTAGGCTTCGGGAGAAGTTGGGGTGGTTCTTGATTGGGATTGTAGGTGTTGCCATGCGGGCATCATTATTTATTTTGGCCCATGACATTTGCATTTTCAACCATGAATCCCTTGCGAGGAGAAATTGGACAATGCTCTCCTTAGTGACCGGTGGATTGGCAATTGAAGCATGGTTGGAGGGGGCCTGAAAGTGGTCGGTGCTTTGCCGTACCTCCTGGCGATTTCTTATTTCAAGTTCTTCCATTCTTACGGTCGGGGTGACTGACTTAGCCTTTAGTTCCACTTCTCCCAGCGGTGAATATATGCCCTCCCACTTTTGGTTTCTTTGGTGGCTATGTCTTTCAGTTTCCCTGGGATTTGGTTCATCCCAAGCTTTGGAGGTCTCAGCAACATAGTTGAGGAAATCCATGGCTTCATCTAGGTTTTTGCTGAGGAAGTCTCCTCCGCTTTATGGTCTCGAGTTGTTTCATGGCGGGGACATTCCATCGTAGAAGTGGTTCACCGGCATCCATGTGTCAGCAGCTATGGTGTGGGCATGCATTGATGGTTCAGATGCCTTTCAACAGCGATAAAAATTTTCACTGTCATGAGCTACAAAGGTGTAGATTTGCCTCTTGGTGTTAGTGCTTTGTGTGCATTGCGAAAATTCGCGAGTTGCGAATTTTGCAACCACACTAAATTTCCTTTCTCTGCCAGCACTCTTTTGCATTTTTTTGCTCCAAATCTCCTCTAGTTCGATCATGCATCTTGGTCGACTCGGGTTCATCTGTTTGAATGGGATTGAAGATAATGAAATTATTTGGCACGCAAAACTACAAAAGTAGCTACAAAATGTGTTGATAGCAAAGTCGGGACCTCGATGTATCAATTGGTTCTTAAGTTGATTAGTACCTGAAAATTCTTAAGAGCACGCATCGCAGGGCTCCAATAGCACTATTTGGGTACTAATCCAAAACTTCCTCGTTACATGGGCATGTCGGACCATATTTGGGCTGACTGGAAAACCCTTTCACTCAGACCTCTGGAATAGAGGTCATAATCCCTCTTGACCTCGATGCAACTACCTTAAGATCCATTGAACCCTCCGCATTGGCAGAATCCTTGGACACCCTGGAAGAACGAAGAGAGCTCAGCATAGTTTGAATGGCCTCTTACCAAAGAAAGCCACATCCTCAAACTGGGAGTCAGAAGTTATGCCAAAAATGAGACTCTCAGGCCGAGGATTTAACCTTTGACTTATGGAAAGTTGAAGCCTAAATGGGAAGGCCCATTTTAAGTAATCTCCGAAGACATAAAGTGTCACACCCCGATTTTCGGGACGCGAGACCAAATACTGGGACTCTTGACCTGATTTTTTTTTTTTTTTTTTTTTTAAAAGCAAACGGGCACCTGTGGGTATGGCCCACATCTTATAACATAATCAAAAGAACTACCACCTGAGTAGTCCATCAAAATCTATACACATATAATCGAGTCCTTTTTTCAAATACAAACTCCAGACTTTACAAATACAAATCGAGCATGGAACCTACATGTAGTGGAACTCATAAGTGTGTCAGCCCACCGTATGATGCTCACGATCGCCTTCCTCGTACCTACACTCCATTGAACCCGCATAAGCTTTACGCTGAAAGGAAACATTTCTTATACGTAAACACAAATATGTATAACAAGAATGTATCAAAATATTCTATCTACATCAATGAACTTATACAATTACTTAGCTTATACGCACTAACACTTATCAAGACCTCGATCTTATACTTACTCAAGAATTACACTTATGGCGTAATTTATCCTTTATTCGATCTTATACTCATATGACTCATTCCTATTCGCTTATATACTTATAAAGAATCTGGGATTCGATACTTA
Organism: Tetrastigma voinierianum; assembly: GCA_016808115.1. Taxonomy (NCBI): domain Eukaryota; kingdom Viridiplantae; phylum Streptophyta; class Magnoliopsida; order Vitales; family Vitaceae; genus Tetrastigma; species Tetrastigma voinierianum. The sequence continues at coordinate 47,220 of JAEQBH010004660.1, forward strand.
TAAATAGACTTATTCTTATTCAGATCTTATACTTATTCAGATCTCCCAAAGGACATATACTTAAATTTCTATCAGACTGATACTTATCTCCCATAGGATACATATTTATACTTATGTTTGTATCAGACATAAACTTATTTCTATCTCCCATAGGAGTTACAGAACCTATGCTTATACAGAGGTACTTAAACACATATTGATATTTAGATTCATCTCGCATCTCCCGTAGGAGCTTATTAACTCATAATTATCCTAATAAGTTTACACTGTTCTGGGGTACCCGTAGGTATTACAGAGATTACTTAAATTATAATCGGATTTGCGAATTTAATCTTTATACGGAGTACTCGTAAGTACTACTTGATCAACATTCGACCGATACCAACTTGTGTTGGTATCATATCCCAACAAGTCCTATGTTAACGATACCTTAGACTTTTATAAGGAGTACCCGTAGGTACTACTGAGTTTATCCTTGTCTTACTTGATCTTCTTACTGCATTCACAAGAGTTTATTTATCTTACGAAACTTATAGTTGTGTACAGACTTTATTCTGTCTTACGTATCTTATACTTCGGTTACGTAACCGACTGTATTTCGATCTTATTCTTTTACGAAGGTACTCCGTAGGTACGATAAGCTCCGAACAGATCAGATCATATAGCGCGCATAAGGCCTGACCGACTTATACGTATACTCCGACATTAGTCTTTCGTAGTACAGATCACATATTCATTATACGTAAGTACCCGTAGGTACAACTGGATTTATACTTATTTTACGTAACTTCTATACTTATTGACACGAGTAAATTCAAGTACTACGTAACTTATACTTATTTTATTGATACAAGAGTACCCTTAAGTACTACTGGACTTATACCGGTGTTACCGAGCCTGAGTACCCGTAAGTACCACCGGGACTTATAATCGGTGTTACCGATAATGAGTACCCGTAGGTACCATCGGACTTATAATCGGTGTTAATGATAATGAGTACCCGTAGGTACCATCGACTTATAACGGTGTTACCGATACGAGTACCCGTAGGTACTAATTGGACTTATACTTATCTCTGGATCTCCCATAGGAGTTATGTGAGCTCTTAGTATACAAAAGTACCTCGTAGGGTACTGGGCGTAAATGTTACGTGTACAAAAGTACCCGCAGTACTACAGCAAATACAGAGGTGTCTGTAGGTACTACGTATCATATACGCATGTAATCCGTGAGTACATCTCGTGTAACATATGCTGCAGGTACTCGTAGGTACATTCGCATCTTTACTATATTCATTTCTTATTCATTATCTTAGTCTTATCATATAATTGTTAGATTGCCTAAACCAAAGAATACTGAATGAGTAGGACATAACACAATAAGTACCAAGGTACAATATGTGACTTTGAGAGTGCCGTCGCACTAATCAGTGAGTACCGAAGTACTAATGTGTCAAGCACGATCGAGTGTCATTATTAATCGAGTACCGGCACTAATGTGTCGGTTACGCATCAGAGAGTGCCGTCGCACTAATCAGAGAGTACCGAAGTACTATACATGTCTTCCCACGTAACATAGGTGTCATGTCATTCAATAACTGGTCTTAGGCAATTTTACAATTATATGAGTTCAATAATTTACTATCTTATAATAAAATTTCTTAAATTCCACATTACGTGTTTATGACATGTTGTCATTTCAGTCTATATTTCATTTTTCATCTCATATTCATAGTTCATGCTCTATTCCATACTAAGATTTCATATACTTCAGACGATATAGATGCCTATTGATGAGCTTAAAAGTCATCTATTTTAGTCCATTTTTCCTCGCTTGATTTTCATTTAAAAAGGACAATTAATTCAAGGTAAAATAATGAAGAAACTCATCAATCTATATTAGCAGTAAGAAAGGGAAAGAAAGAAGAAAATGCAAAAGTGGAAAATGCAGTAGAACAGCCAAGTAATGATATAAGTATCACAAGTCAAGTTATAGTGCGCGACAAAGATGGAAGGATAATGTCGCCTTGACAAGAATCAAAATGCATATCCAGTTGTAGCAAGAAAACTCCATTCTAAAACAAAGCTTACTCAAGAACAATGCGATCGGGCGCAAAGAAGGTGAAGCAACCATGAAATGAAGAAGAGGAAGACTTCATGTCGCGACATTTGGATGCTGTCGTGACATCGACACTAATATGTATAAAGCCGCGACAACGCAAAGGGAAGATAAGAGGTCGCGACATCCACAGCTTGGGATTGCCGTCGCGACATCGAATCTGGAAGAAATTATGCGTCACACAGAGGTCGCCAAGATAGGAAGCCGAGGATTAACCGTGTTAAGGAAATGATGTCGCGACAAAGATCGCGGATGTCGCGACAAGGGCCGAGCGTCGCTAATTTCGACGCGGAGGTTACGATAAGAGAATCGCCTTGAAGCTATGACGTTCGGCGACGAAATGAAGACCGGTCGCTTGTCGCTACGTAAGACTAAAGTCACTTATAATCAAAGTAACTCGCTGAAGCCTCCAAAGACATAAACCGAAGCGTCGTAACAAGAGATCGAGGTCGACATCATGAATGACGCTGAAGGTCGCAGAAGATTCTCGGAGCCGAAGGTCGCGACAAGATATCGATGTCGCGACATCAGGAGAGACCAATTGAAACCTGCAAAGGCATAAGGTGATGTCATGACAAGGGATCGATGTCGACATCGAAGACATCGCTAAAGGTCAGGCTGAGAGTTGTTGATGTCGACGTGAGATCGATGTCGCGACATGGATGATGTCACGACAAGGGAGTCGAGGTCAAGCGACTTGAACAAGAACTCGGGCTGCCCCACTTTGGAATCCACAAAGATCAGATTGAATTGTGGCCCAACTGAGAAACCTTATAAATAGCAATAATCTGCATGAAAAGCAACATGGGCATACGCACGAGAGGTCCGGTGGGAAATAAGGCTCATTTTCTTTATTTTCCTTTAGTTTTTTTCTTTCTTTCTTCAATGTCAGAAGTTGTGAGATTAGATTAGATTCATCGCTCTAGTTTTTAAGGTTTTTATTTTCCGATCCGGTGTTATCTTTTTTGCCAGAAGCTGAATGCAGACTCCTATTCTTTCAAATTACTACCTAGAATGTTTGAAGTTCGTATTAAATTTCTGAATTGACTTTCGCTTCGAATTGCGCTTATTCTTATGATCGAGGAACGTCGTAGCGTAATTCAAGAATCGAGGAATCCAAATTTCCATTAAGTGAATGCTATAGTCGAAATTATCTTTCCGTAGTCGCTTTCCAAGCAGCCTTAGAATTTCGCTATGAATTTATCGGTTTCGGGGTTTAATGCTTTTCCTCGGATCTGAATATCGCTCTTATACCCGCTTAAGACTCGCTTCATCACCGATTTCAAGGAGGTCCCTCCGAGTGGCACGTAGAAGACATTCCCCGAGAGTCGTGGAACATTTTCAAGGTATATTAACCTGCTATTAGAGATCTAATGAGCTTTGTAAGTTTACTTGGATAAATCCTCTTCTCACTTGAAATCAAGAACGAGTTGAACGAGTTATCAATTTAAACAAGCAAAGATTTCACCTCACCCCGATATGAGGCCAATCCCGTGTTAGCCGAGATCTAATCAAGGAGAGGGTGATTCCATTTTTAATTTCGTGGAAGAGTATCCTCGAAGTTGTATATCCTTGTCGACCGATAACTGGAGCTAAGGCTTCATGTACCCATAAAATGGTAATAAGTATCATAGTTAAAAATACCCGCATTAAGGAAATTCCTTTTAAAAGTAGTTATCTCATTCCCCTCGCCTTCAAAGAATCAGAAAATTAGATAATGAAATGTGGAGTGTGGAGAGATCCACTTTTACTGCTTAAACGCCTCGACATTTTAAACCTGAAATATTCAAGAAGTTTTACTCAAGATAACTACAGGAATTGGTACTCACTATAAAGATACTGGCGTGTCCCTCTCGAAAGATAATTATTCAAAGGTCCATTTATTTTCTTAACTATTCTTTATTCTTTATTCTTTATCTTTATATTCTAGTTTATTTGATTGCTCATTTATTTTACTCGTGTTAGTATAATTTCAAATTTTCTTAAGTCGACCCCAATACACTTTATGGTCCAAATAGTATGGAGCTCGAGTAGTCGTGGTAGTTGATTTAAAAATTCAGATCTCCGGATCGACATTCGACTTATATCCATTTTATTACTTGTCGACATGTGCATCATAGTGATATCAAAGCCAAAACCAAAATTGAAATGATTAACCTCTAGGAGATTTTTGGTCTCAAATAAGTTTTATGGTGCGTCAGATTAGACAATAGTCCTTTCGTAATTGTGCAACTAAATTTGTATATGCTTGCCTACAACAAGTTTACGGCGCTGCCGGATCGAAAGAATTTGATAGATCAATATTCGATGAAAGAAGAAATACTAATTTGACATTTAAAGAAAAAGAACAAAAATAGTTTTTCACAAAGGGTTCATTTCAATTCAATTAACCTACAATGAACCATATTGAATATATTTCGGTTGCTTTGACTAATCCTATTAATGGGAGTGTGTTTTGCTTTTTAAAACTTTGATGCATAGGAAGCGTAGTGAACCGGATCTCGATTCCTGTGCCTAATCGAATTAGAGAAAACACTCGCGAAATGAGGAAGACAAGGAAAGCAGAAACACCACCATGGCGGTATGAAAGACAGGATCGAAAGAAGCACATAGAAGGAAGAAGGCCTCCAATCACTCGGGAGTACTAATATGGAGGACTTATCAAATCATTCATCCAAGATAAATATTTAGTGAGCGAGACAAACCAAGAATGGGATGCGAGTGATTTGGAGCTTGATCCAACTCTCGACGCCAAAGTTCAACAATCCACCCACTGTGGTATCCTACTCAAGATCCCAAGGAACATTCGTACAAGATCTTAGGATAGTCAATACAAGCTGAAATTGAATGGTGTAAGGCAAGAAGTTAATAAGCCGCAATTGTTCCTATTCTCTTGAGAGATGCACTAAATATGGTTTAACTCTTAATTAACATATGGACTGCGAACATATGGATTCAGAAGTGCATTTCTTCCCATTTTTTCATTTCTAAACAAAGGATGGAAATTCCTACTATCAAGTTCCTGTGAAGTCGAGGGTATGATAACACCGGGCTGGGATGAGTTTGCTAGATGACATGAGACCATCTTCAATCCTCGTAGAGAAATGGCAGAGTCAAGAGAGTGGAAGGAATGAGTCAACAAATTGTCACCCATGGGAGAGGCCAAGTTGGATGCATTGATACATCAAGTGAATAAAAAAAGAAAATTCAACTAGAAAAACTAAAATGAAGCAAAGATTGTGGAAAGAATGATGATTTACAAAAGAAGAATCTCGAATTCACATTTCAGGATAGCTTCGACATAACATGAATGGAAATCAAAAGGGCGCTCATTCTTTTCTCATTTTATTTTACTTTACATTTCTTGATTTGAAATAATTGTTAGATTTTATATTTGATATAGCATGATTAAAAGTCCTGGGAATCTATCTTTATTAGCCGAATCGCTTAACTATTGAATATGAGACATAATAGAAATTGTCAAATTCGCATGATAAAATAAATTGAGTGGTAGCGCTGAGCGAAATCGAATAAATTCGATCTTGTCGTGGAATCGATCGTTTTTTTTTGTTTCGGGACCTAACACCCGGTTTGAGAGGGGTCACCAAGAATGTTGGAGTAATGGTTAATGATGAAATTTAGTCATAACCTAAAATATAAGAAGGAAAGAACATTCCCTCGCCATGACTTAAATTTCAAGTCACAACATAGAAATCTGAAGTCGTGACTTCCAGCAGTGAATGTCGTGACTTAATGGTCCAATAGTTAATATACTGACTTTAAAAGACAATGTCCTGACATTGAACTCAGTGTCTAGTCTCAGTTAAAATCCATGAAACTATGCACCCAAAAAATTTTCAATTCAGAGAATAAATACTATAAATGCGTAAACAAAATTCATCTCTCATTCAGCCAAATACGCTGAAAATTTTGTGCTCTGGGAGCATATAATCAGAGGGAGAGTTAAGAAATTCATTTCATCTTCAAGGAAAATTTAACGATCAAAATTTCCATGAAAAGCCAAAATCGTAGCTTGAAATATATGGGCATAAATCGAGGAATCTCATTTCATCTTCCCATAAAAATTGAAGGAAATAAGAAATGACCTTGTTCTTCCCAAGAGATGCAACTCACTATAAAAGGATGGGGGAACAAAGGAAGAGAAACAAGCAAAAAGAATGAAGAGAAGGGAGGATGAGAGCAAAAGAAAAGAGTCCAAGGATGGCAATCACTGTTTTTATGGAATGAATGGAGTCGAAAACAAACCAATTCCATTCTTTGTTCCATAAAACGTGGTGTCATCCAGAGAGCGGTTGATGGGAAGGGAATATGGATTATTTAGAATCCATCAACAAGGAAGCTCCAAAGAAAAAGGGAGAAGTGTACCCACTCATTTAACTACCTTGTTAACTGGCCGAATCACTCTCTCGAGGAGCTCAAGGTCCCGAACCAAATTCTCGTCGGCCGCAAACTTCAAGAAGATATAGGATTTTTGAAGGTGAAATAGAGAGTTTTTCTTTAACTTAGTTACAAAAAATGTTTGAAAATGAAATGTTTTTGTACAATATCAAAATCTTTTGATATTTGAATAAAAGTTCTGTTGATTTACAAATTGGTTGATCATGATGTTTGAATTTTGTTTCTGTGCTAGTTTAATTTCTGTTAGGAATCAAATTAATACTTCTGTTATGTTCAATTTATCCGAAAAGAATAGAGGCATGAATAAAGAAACTGGAAGTAAGAGTATTTATTGTGATGTTCAGATTAAGTTTAGGTGAAAAAAAAAATTGAGAAATTGGTTATTACTGATATAACAAAATACTTGGTTAAACTAATGTAACAAACAAGGGAATGAACATAGTCTTGAAGGAAATAATACACTCGTCAACACAACACCTTAAACTTTGACTAATTAGGAAAATTTTCCTGGGACTTCAGAATTATAATCCATGGTCTAGAACTTGTTTGAATATTGATTGAGGCGAAATCTAAGTGAAAACAGCCCACGATAAAGACATGATAGAGCCGTTCTTGAGCAGATTTGAGCTATTCTAGCCACCATTATGTATATGTACACATACACCTTGAATCCACGAATTTGAGCCAAGATATTCCATATATTAAAATAAGCCGATGTGAAAATCCAAATACCCTCTATCACCAATCTTCCGATGTGAACTTATGATTGCAGAACTCAAATAGGAGTAAGAGATAAAGTTTGGGGGAGTTTAAATTTTGAGGAAATCAAGGAGAAAATACAGAAAAAGGGACTGAAAAGAAAAGGATTTGAATCAGAAAAATATAGCAGAAAAGAAGGTTTAAGGGAATAAGTTTTGTCTTGTGGCCTAACTCTCTTGAACAATTTGTAAGTTCTTAGAGTGTTTCAACACCTAGGCGCCTCAATATACGGTATGGAGCTACTAACCCAAAGTTCGCTAAGAGTGTTAGAAAGCCTAAAAAGGTAAAACATTGCACTATCCCTGAATGGTGATAAGAAGGAAAATTTCCCCAGTTTGAATTACAGAAGAGAAATGGGAGCATACAATTTTGAATAGAAGAAAATCAAGGTGGTATCCCAAACATGAAGTTTGGGAGTTTGGAATTACAAAGGAAATAAACGGTTGAGGAGAAAGGAAAAAGAGTTTGGGTAATCTCAACCTAAAAATTCCATTCATCCTACCCTTTTTCCCAAGCCAACATTACAAGCCCAAAAGACCTGATTGATTTTGAAGGTTGGAATCACCTACATTAGTGGAGATCAATATGAAAAACAAGCTTATGGGACTTTAATAAATAGTTTGAGAAAAACTCCCAGAAGATTGACTAAATCTAATACAAAATTGAGAAGGATTGCTGACCTGCACACACACACAAACAAGGCTTAAATAATAAACTGTTTACATACATTAGTTTATCATGAGATTTTTGCAATGTGGCTATACCATGCTCGTTTTCGCATTTTAAACTCGAATTTTGAAAATAACGTTGATATTTTAATTCCAGATTAAAAGAGTGGAAGGATAAAAACTGCAGAACAAATCAGAAAAATGTCCTATTTGTTTCGAGGACAAATAATTTTTCGCTGAGGACAAGCAAAATTTTGGTGCCTGGGGGGAGTTTGATGAGCTTAAAAGTCATCTATTTTAGTCCATTTTTCGCTTGATTTTCATTTAAAAAGGACAATTAATTTGCATAAATATGAAGAAACTCACCAATTTGTTATTAGCAGGGAGAGTGAAAGAAAGAAGAAAATGCAAAGGGAAAATGCGCCAGGACGTAGCCAAGTACGATATAAGTGCCGAAGCAAGTCGCGTTGCAAAAGGCGCACAAAGATGAAAGGATAGAATGTCGTGAAGCCTTGACAGCAATCAAAATGCATATCCAGGTTGTAGCAGTGAAACTCCATTCGGAAACGAAGCTTACTTGAAGAACAAGGCAGACTGGGCGTTAAAGAAAATACAGGTGAAGCAACCAGGAAACGAAGAGGAGGAAGACTTCATGTCGCGACATTCGATGTCGCCGTGACATCGACACTAATATAGAAGCGCGACAAATGCAGAGGAAGAGAAGAGGTCAGGACATCCACGGCCAGATCGTCGTAGCGACATCGTGAATCTTGAAAGAAATTTCCGATGCGTGTCGCGATGCAGGTCATAAGATACCGAGATTAACCAGGTTAAGGAAATGATGTCGCGACAAGACGCGGATGTCGCGACAGGCTGATGTCGCGACTGATGGAGGTCGCGACAAGAGAATCGCCTTGAAGCTACGACAGGTTTCCGAAGGATGAGCCGAAGTTAATCGGCCGCTGGTCGCACGTAAGACCGAAGTCGCCATTAACGGTAAAGTAACTGCGCGAAGCCTCCAGTTATAACCGATGTCGCGACAAGAGATTGAGGTCATGGCTATCAGCGAACGCATCGCTTGAAGGCCGCAGAAGACTCAGCCGATGTCGCGATTAAAGATATCGATGTCGCGACATCGAGAGACCAATCAAACCCGCAGCTGCATAAGGTGATGTCAATGCCAGTGCGGATCGATGTCGCGACATCGTAAGACACGCTTAAAGGTCGTTGAGTTGCTGATGTCGCGACGCGAGATCGATGTCGCGACATGGATGATGTCACGACTGTGCGGAGTTGGCGGCTCACTAACAGCACTTCAGCTACCCACTTTGGAATCCACAAAGACCGCATTGAATTAGGGCCTAACTGAGAAACCTTATAAATAAGTGGGCCACCCTGATGAAAAAGGCCAAGGCGATACCGCACGAGGTTCGGGTAGTCAAGGCTCATTTCTTTTTATTTTCCTTTTAGTTTTTTTTTTTCTTTTCTTTCTTTCAATGTCAGTAGTTAGAGATTAGATTAGATTCATCGCTCTAGTTTTCGCTTTATTTTCTCGATCCTGGTGTTATCGTTTTTTGAGCGTGTTTCGAATGCGTAATTCTATTCTTTCAAATTACTACCCGGAATGTTTAGTTCGTGATGAATTTCTGAATTCGAATTTTTCGCTCGAATTGCGCTATTCTTATGATCGTAGGAATGTCAGAGCGTGTAATTCGGCACCGAGAATCCAGCCATTAAGTGAATGCTATAGTCGTAAATTATCTTTTCCCGTAGTCGCTTCCAGCAGCTCAGAATTTCAGTTTATGAATTTACTGGTTTTGGTTTAATGTTTTCTCGGATCTGAATATCGCTTTATACCCGTTTAAGACTTGTCACACTTACTTCAAGGAGGTCCTCTAAGTGACACAGAGAAGACATTCCTGAGAGTTATGAACAGTTCTTTGAAGGTATACACCAAGTATTAGGAGATCTAATGAGCTTTGTAAGTTTACTTGCATAAATCCTCTTCTCACTTGAAATCAAGAACCAGTTGAACGAAATATCAATTTAAACAAGCAAAGATTTCACCACCCGATAGTGAGTACAATCCCAGTTACACTGGAGATCTAATCAAGGAGAGGTGATCTATTCTACTTCGAGGAAGAGTATTCTGAAGTTGTATATCCTTTGCTTTGACCGATAATTTGGGAGCTAAGGTTTACAAATTCATAAAATGGGTATGAAGTAGTATTGCGAAAGAAAAATACCCAGATATGAAATTCCTTTTAAAAGTTAGCTATCTCATTCCCTATCTTCGAGTTAATCAGAAAATTAGATAATGAAATGTGGAGTGTGGAGAGATCCGCCTTACCGTTAAACGCCTTGGACGTATTTAAAACCTGAAATATTCAAGAAGTTTTATCGTGATAACTACATGAATTGGTACTTCACTATAGCAAGATATTTCGATGTGTCCTCTCGAAAAGATAATTATTCGGGTCCATTTATTTTCTTAACTATTCTTTATTCTTTATTCTTTATTCTTTATATTCCGGGCTATTTGATTGTCATTTATTTTACTTGTGCTAGTATAATTTCCAGCTTTTCTTAAGTCGATCCCAATATCACTTATGTCCAAATAGTATGGAGCTGAGTAGTCGTGGTGCTTGATTTAAAATTCTTGAGATCTTTGTGGGATCGATATCTGGACTTATATCCATTTTATTACTTGTCGACCTGTGCACTTGCAGTATATCAGGCCAAAACCAAAATTGAAAATGATTAACTCTAGGAGATTTTTGGTCTCAACAAGTTTTATGGTGCAGTTTCCGGGGATTAGACAATAGTCCGTATCAGGTAACTAAATTTGTATATGCTTATCGGGTCAACACCTATCCACACATCATTCATGTATTCTAGTCCTCTATGAATCTATTTTTCTAGAATTGGAATCAATCCAATTCGGATCTTCCAACTCAAGTTATGGCATTTTCATGCCAACTAGTCGGTTTACCGATTTTACCGAGGGATAGTTTGAAATATTAATTTTTCCAGTGCCTTGTCTCCATATTTGACACTGGTTCTTTGTGCTCCTTTAAAGTTAAGGTGCTAAGGGTTCATTTCCAATTGGAATCACCCAAATCGAAAGACCTAACTCAACTTCTTACGCTCAATCAATCGGGAATCCTCTATGATCAACTGATGCAGAAGATGGGCTTGCACATGGCCCCACTTTGAGTGAATTTTTGGGATATCTAGAGTCATAATTTGGAGATACTTATTAAATATGGTTTGTTCTCCTTGAAGCCTATTTTAAGTGGCCACTTGAATCACTCAAATTGGATAAGAAATGAGGAAGTTATGGCCAAAATACAAAAACTCCATTAAACAGAAACCGTAACGTTGTACCGGTACACATGTCTAACTTCAGACCTATTAAGTCAAAAACGACCATGGGCCGAAATCGCACTTACATTCGTGCTCTCAAATTGTACCGGGTACAATTCACCCAAAAATGCCCGTATCGTGTGTTTGTTCCATTCTTCCACGCTTTCACATCTCAATCAATTCTACACTTCAAACACACATCAAAACCATTCTTCACCTCGAATCTCTTTTCTATTCAATTCATCTTTCAATTCTATCATTCTTTCAAAACCTTTCCACTAATCTTCTCCCAATATCATTCTAATATAAGCTACCACCCATATACAAAACCAATTACTAAGATTGCTAGCTGCTTGCTCAAACCCTAACTCAATTTCTTTCATTTAACCATGAATCCAACAACAAAGCCAAGGATTCCCTAATTATTCTGCTCCTTTGCGGGGTTATACCAACCTTAATTTCAAAGAAATCTAAGGTTATGTTGCAATTCTATCCAAACCCTAGATTTAGAGACAAGATATTAACCATATATCAAGCCTTAAATTCCTTTGCGATTCATACAAAAATTCATACTCAAAAGTAGCTTCATACTCGCTTTGCTTCGATCTTGGCTTCTCTTCTTCTTCATCTTCTTCTTCCTTCCTCCTCTCTTCTTTTCTCTTCACTTTTTTTTTTTCCTTCCACAAATGAGACCAATTTGGTCTTTAAATCCAGATTTTCTTATGCCTTGTTTGGCCCTCAAAACCCATTTTTGGGTTAAGTTGTTTTATTTGCTTTTAAGCCCCATAACTCCTTCTATTTATGAATATCTCTTCCTTTATTTCATTTTGGCCTCAATTTTCTTAATCCACACTTTAAGTCTTCTTGGACAATTTACAATTTTATCCTTAATCTTGTAAATTGGTCCTCAAGCTCGTGTTTCGCATTTAACCTACCGAAACAATCAAATTACGCTACAAAATACCCTAAACATGCCGAAACGACTACAGATATTTCTATTACATAAAGCCTGGCCACAAAATCCAATGCTCCTCATGACAAAAAGACAAGTCGCACCCTTGGAATATCGCCAACCTAAAAAATACTACCAGTAGGGTGCTTAAAGAATCCAATGCCTTGACAACAAAGACAAGTCGCACCCTTGGAAACTCACTAACCTCAAAAATTTCTACTGATAGCTGAGGACACTCCCCGGTCTTCAGACTTCCCCACTAGGAGTCGTAAGCCATCACTCGATGGAAAGTTTAGGACTCGTTTTCATTTGTCTGTGCTGCAAGGCCTTGTGCCATTTGAATTTATGAGCAATCTAAAGTAGGTTATTCCCTTACACCTTTTGTCTTTCCATGAATTATTAAGGCTATATGCTTGTTACTAGCAAGAAGCCCATATGTTATTAAGGCAATGCGCTCACTGCATCTTAAGGCATGAAGCCCATGAATTATTAAGGCTATATGCCCATTACATGCAAGAAGCCCAAATGTTATTAAGGCAATGCACCAGTTACATCTTAAGGCACGAAGCCCATGAATTATTAAGGCTATATGCCCGTTACAAGCAAGAAGCCCATATGTTATTAAGGATCTTAAAGTATGAAGCCCACGAATTGTTAAAGTTATATGCTCGTTGCAGGCAGGAAGCCCACATGTTATTAAGGCTATGCACCCATTATATTTTAAGGCACGAAGCCCATGAATTATTAAGGCTATATGCTTGTTACGGGAAGAAGCCCATATGTTATAAAGGCAATACACCCTTTGCATCTCAAGATATGAAGCCCATGAATTATTAAGGTTATATGCCTGTTACAGGCAAGAAGCCCATATGTTATTAAGGCAATGTGCCCGTTGCATTTTAAGGCATGAAGCCCAAGAACTATTAAGGCTATATGCTCGTTACAAGCAAGAAGCCCACATGTTATTAATGCGATGCGCCCGTTACATCTTAAGGCACAAAACCATGAATTATTAAGGCTATATGCCCGTTATAGGCAAGAAGCCCATACGTTATTAAGGCTCTATGTGCGTTTCACTTTGAGGTCAAAAACCCTAAGATTGAGTAGAGCTAAGTGATGTCCTTATAGAGCTACATGCCCGGATCCACACATCTTTGGTTATTACGAGCCCATCTCGCTGTGAGACAAGTTGCCCAACTATTATTAAGACCAAGCTTTGATTGTTCAAGACCATAATCCAGGTATCTTTGGACCCATAAATTAAAATCAACATCAATACGAAAAATGGGAAAATGTTTCATAAAACCTAAGGAAATGCATTACATTAACAAAAGATTGTTAAAAACAACGATAAAAAAAATGCAATAATGTCTAGTCAATTCTTGGTAAATGGTCTTGACCCCAACAATGACACCTTCTGCATTAACTTCAATTTCGAGCGGTGCGGTATCTTCAGCCCCAACCTGAACCTCCTCGTGGGGTACTTCCATGTTAGCACGCCCGACCTTATAGTTCTTTTCGTACCCTTCCTCACACCCAATGTGATAACCTCTTTTATAGTCTTCCTCATCGCCTTCCCCGAAGCCTTACTCAAATGACGCCTGGTTATGCTCCTCCCCTTGTTCCAATTATCTTTTAGTCACCTCCCTCTCCAGCTTATCCATTTCCTCCTTAAAGTTGTCCTCCCTTTTCGTTGACTTCTCCACCAGCCAATCAATTGTGTCGAGCAAGTCTTTGTCCCAAGAAATCTATTCCTATTGCATCTTCTCCATTTCGGTAATAAGCTTGGTCTTGAACTCTTCGCCTTGGCGATTTTGGGTCGCCAGCTTAGTACTCGCTTAAGAGGTAAAATTTTCTCGCTTTCTATTCAAACTTTCGAAAAACAAAGGAAACGCGTTTAGCATTTGCATAAGACGAAAACAAATTTCAAAACAAAGAAAAATGAATTCAATTATTTTCAACATTTATATACGTAATCGTAAAACGCAGAATAATTGCTTTCCCTTGCTGAATTAAATTCAACCAAATCTTGGTCCAAATTCGTATTAAAACAAAACGTATTTTCAACCAAATTGGGTACGAAACGTATTTTCGAAAAACGAAAATTAAAGACAATACATCAAAATTTTCATATTCACTTTGATAGCCGAAAATTTTCGCGAACTAAACGCCTAAACTTCCGTTCCACCCGGTGAACCCGAGCCGACTTCTTTAAACCGGAAGATACATGCGATTTGGATAAACCCTGAATAACAAAGTGTTCCTTGAATTTTGACTCCATGGGCCCTAAACAGCAGCCCAACTTGGCAAAAATTATACTCCCTTGCGCATGACATAATGATGTAAAAAATGGTGGATCACAACACGAAAACTCATCTTCCATAACTTTACCCACCACTGAAATAAGGTCCGCCACCGAATCAAGTCTTGATAAGGCTTGATCAACCTTCGTCATGCCAGTCACATGAAGACCCTCTCGGACATGCTTAAGTTCTTCCTTCTTAAGCTTTGGCATGCCTTCATCACTGAACAACTTTAAATTAGAAAACATAGCCTCTAGTGAGTGAGGAGACTCGGTGTTCCTTGTCGACTTGATCGGTGGCTAGACTCTGCCTCATATCCACAGGCAACCCAATATTTCTATATTTTTTTTTTCCATCAAGTGCACGTCTTCTTCAATTAAATCTAGCTCCTCCCACATTCCGCTTGTCCCGTGGCACATAAAAGAAGGTGTAGCAGGCCTATCATATTGGCTCCCAAACTCGTACACAGTCGAACCCTCGTCCCTAGAGACGTTCATGGCCACTTCTATCCTCTTTTCAATATGGAAGCTCCCCTCTTGTCTCGAGTTAGGCTTTAGCCTTCGTAGGTTGGCTGTCTTATTAGGAAACTTAAACCTCCTCTTACCAGCAGAAGACTCCCCTTGAGAAGTCATTGCAGCGTCCTCCCTAGACTACCTTTTCGTAAACGGGTTTGACGGAGAGTCCCTTTGGCCTGTTTCCTCTCTCGAACAAGTTTTTGTTTCCTCTAGGCTACCATTGCCTTAGTCTTAATCTCCTTACAATCGGGAAAATCCATGATCAACATATCCACCCCCATCTTGATATTCACGACCCAACGCCTTTAGTTTCGGAATAACCTAACGGGTGAATGTCATCAGATTTCTGTACAACAAATCCAAATTTTGTTTCATTAGTAATTTGGCACTCGATCTCAAATCTTCAGATAATCCCAACACGAAAACAAGTTGGTTGAACCAGCTTAGTGTCAACTAATTCACAAGCTTACCCTGATGCCGCTGACCTGCATGATCAAAATAAATGAATAAAAGGGTATAACATAAGAAGTGTGAGAACAAGAAAAAGGAAGACAAGGGGGAAACAAACTTAGTCCCCGTACCTAACTCAACGGGTGAAAAACAAATTTTGTACTCATGAACATGCGCACCTTTGTGACAACGAAACTTTTCGCCTTGTGCTTAGTCATGTCGGGAAGGTTTGTGATAATTTGGATAGGCTTAGCATCAGCCATAAGAAAATAACACCCATTGGGATGCCTCTTTAAAGAGTAAATAAACAAAAGCTCCTCTAGACCTAGATCCAACTTACAACGAAGATTCAATATCAAGAGTAAATAAACAAAAGCTCCTCTAGACCTAGATCCAACTTACGACGAAGATTCAATATCGACACCCCTAAAAGGACTCGGATTACATTCACATGAATGTTTGTGGGATGGATCTGGGTATAATGTAGGAATTCATGAACCAACGTTGGAAAAGGAAACCTTAACCCCTCCATAATATGGATCTTCAGCCAATACACTTCATTCGTTGCCCTCAATGTAGTAGAAGTATCTTCCACATCATAAAAGGCTGGACGGAAATCGAACCCGTACCTGGGGTAAACAATATTTCTTTTCAAACTCTACAACCCTAGCATCCCGACCAGGCGAAGCCTCGTGGGTCCCCTTAACCAATGAGAATTATACCCCTCCTCATCCCTCAAATGGTGTCTGAGAGAGTTGCCCAATAGTGCTCTATGATCCACTCCAGATCAGATCGGCCTCCATGGATCCTGATTCTGTGTTCCACAACACATGGACATCTGCTACTCACCGCCCGATGTGCCTCGCTCTGCGGAAACTGACATCATGTGAACATCATGACTTTATCCTTATAGATATGAGGTAGAGAAAATATGATCATGAGAACTACACTCTCTATTCATTCTCGCAGGCAACCTCAAGAAACCTAGAAAAAAGAAGAAGAGAGGTAGGTGTTTCAGTCAGGAAACATTGTAGAGGCCAAACCATTCAGATCCTGAAATTCACCTTTACCAGTAAATAATTTCAGTATTCCTTTGACAAAATCTTTGAAGAAACAAAATAAAACAGCCATTAACAAATAAAGCAGAAATTCAGATAGAAGAAAAGAGGAGTTGGTAAAACAGAGCTTCTGTCACAGCTTCCAAAACAGTAAAGTAAGAAAAAGAAATAAAATTGAGGTGAAGAAGTTTCATCTTTCTGATCGCGAAAGCAATCTCCAGCGCGGGAAGTAAAGCCAAGCATTTCAAAGAACGAAATGTGTTAAGTCCTCACGTCAAACCAGACGCTGCAGAAAACAACATCAACATTCAGCAAATCCAAAGATAATGAAAGTTCCATGAGCTCCTTATTGAAGGACCAAATGTATTATATCATTGATTCAAAGTCATGTTTCGAGTGCCTAGCATTGTTGCACAGTGTATTAGAAAAAAAATGCTGATATGACAACCTATAGGGATTCACATGCTTGCAAATTTGATTAATTGAACAAGATAGAATCCATCCCATAATAATAAAAGAAAGGGATTGGTCTCAAACCAAGTCTAACGACTTAGTATGAGACCGGGGATTAGTGGAATGGACTGATCCAACTTCGATAGTGTCCTATTCATAAAAATCCGGGCATTGCACGCTCGACACCTTAAAACGAGGTCTGCTATATTCAGACAACACCAGACTTACCCTTTACCTAAGCCTTTGTCATGACATAGTTGAAACAAGTATCCTTGAGCCTTATGGAAAAGATAAACAGGAACATGCTCTTGCACACTGCATCAGACACGTGGATGATACACGACATGTGGATGATACGCCTGTATAATGAATTTTCCAAGACAAAAAGGATATTCACTCCACTAATTCTCAGGCAGAGAATGAATATGAGTATGACACCTACACTTGGAAGGTCTATAAAAATAAAGCCACCAAGAAAAACCCTAATCAATCAATGATTTGTGGAAGACTTCCTTCCAATTATGCTCTCATTATTTAATATAAAAATCAAATCATTTTGAAGAAAAGATGGAGTTTATTCAAGATCCGAAAGCAAGCTGAAGTGCAAGAAATCTGGAGATCTCTTAGCCCACATAATAGGACCTGTCAAAGAAAGTGAAACTCTAGCCACCTTTTGAGCCACCACCTTCGCAGATCGTCTCACTAAAGAGAATACAATATTTCCATTGTTGAAACCGACATTAAACAGCCCGCAATCAGCATTTCAAAGGGAGAAAGTGCAGCGGGTCTCATGTTGAGTGCATCAAACAAGACCTTGGCATCGATTTCCACCTCCACCTGGGATAAGCTTAGAGATTTAATCCAAGACAGCGCCTCCCAAAGGCTCAAGGCCTCAGCCTCCCTTCGCGGTAGAGTTAAGGAAATGGGTGCTCCTCTAGCGGCCACAAAAACACCTTGTGAATTCTGAATCACGCTGCTGCTTCCAAACAAAACCTCGATTGATATCCCCTGCAACATCAACATTAAGCTTGTGCCATCCCATGCACGCCTTCTCCCATCGCTCAGGACTCTGGCGCGGTGGGTTAGAATGAACCAATACATGGTTCCGCCTTTCCTGCTCATCCTGCCACTGGGTCATTGTTTACCCTACTATATGCAATATGGGTCCCAACGGCCACTTGATATTCTTCCATATTGTATTATTACGATTTGTTCATAAAGCCCAACAGATCATCATGACACCTTTGGTTATGCGTGAGTTATGCGGTGAAACTAGGACTGAAGAGGTTCAAACCTGCTTGGGTCGAAAATTGTAACGCCCCAAAACCCACAACAGGAGTGAGATTGAGATGAAGAAAAAGTAGGAAGATATAGATGCAGATTCACTCAAATATCCTCATAGGAAGAAAGAGATATAAATAGTGAGAATGAAATAGGAAGATATAGATGCAGATTCACTCAAATATCCTCATAGGAAGAAAGAGATTGAGATAGAAAGAGTGAGATAACTTTTTTTGTCATTTATTATTTTTATTTACGTCATTTCTCAAGGTCAAAAATCCATAATTGAAGATAGAGATTAAGAAGGAATCTAAGGTTCTGAAAGAACGTAGTAAGTGGTGAACGAAGTTGACTCGCTCGTTAGAGGATGCTTTTTTAGATAGCTGTTTAATTACCTTAGTTGAAGGTGAGAGCAAAGAATGAAAGTGCAAAGAAAGCATTCATCTTCCCTAAGAAGGAAAAACTGAGCAAGATAGCCTCCGCTTCCAGAGAGAAATCGAGATGTGAGAAAAAGAATAGCTTTTCTTCACTAGCCAAAGAGAAAGCACTAATAATGATTGCTAGCAGATGTTATGAAAGAAAGGATAGAAGACTGGGGAATGATTGTTGACTATACGAGAATTCCTCCATTCCAACCAGGTTTTCAGGAGTAAACACTGCAAGAATGGCGATACCATACCCCCCTGCATGCAGTTACCTTACCTCTAAAAGGAATGATCTCGGGCATCAATCTAAAGAGAGTTTGGTAGCTTTCCCTTTACACGGGAAATTGCCTTATCGAAAAGGACGAACTCGCTGGGCACCAAGGCTTCTTTCACTCCTAACTTACCTTGAGCCTGGTTAAGAAAGGAAAGCCGGTCCAATCCTAGCTTCTAAGTGGAAACAACTCAAAGCATTCGCATTGTAACTGGAATTTTACCAATTACCAAATATCATGTTCAGAGTAGTAGAACAAAATTCTAAATCCTCAAGGCTAAAAACAATCAACTTGAAACCAATAAAGATCAACCCAAGTATACTTATCCAAATAACTTCAAACTCAAATATTCCAACCAAAAACTAAACTTTAACTTCTAAACAATGTTCCAAGATAAGTTTAAACAAATATTCTAATAAAACCATTTTCCCGTCCTAACCGTCACTCCTCGCCCGAACTAAGGGTACCTGAAATTTTTTAAAAAGAATAAAGAGTGAGCTCAATGCCTAATAAGGTACACTAATACAATTTCATGGATCGAAAGTTTCTAATATACTTCCCATTAGGAGATATAGGGAATCATAATTTTTCTTATAAAATATTGGAGTTTAAACATTCTAATACAAAAACGAAAGCATTTCACATCAATTCCAAATCAAAACATTCCAAACATATTTCTCTGGTTATCAAATAACAAATGGTGTCCAGTTTGGTGGGACTTTGCAAATGGGTAGCTAGCCTTAAATTGTTCCTTTTTAAGGTGGACGGAACAAAGCACCATTAGCTAGTGAACTCCTAACCAAACCCTGTAGGTTTGTGGTCAATTACATTCCCCACCAATAAAATGTAAAGGTCCACTATTATATCCCGTTGACAAGGGCGCCAAATAAACTAGAGTTTTTTTTTTTTGCATCAATTCAAATTTATCAAACAAAATATTATATCTCTAAGATTTTCCTTTTCACAAGCAAATAAAATTATCAAACATACCATGCAAAAACATGCATTCTTGACCCATGCATAGAAATATAAATAACCTGTGAATTCAAAATAACATATAAAACAAATAAATTTTTTTTCTTTACACACCCATTCACTTACATATTATAATAAAAGAAAATTATTTCTTTATTTTTTAAAAAAATTTGTATTAATGTCCCCTTACCTCAAACGAGTCTCAAAAGCCTTGAAAATAATTTAAGGCCTATTCACCTAACATAACACAAAAATAAAGAATTATTATTATTACTTTTAAACTTAATAGATTTGAGAGCCCTAAAATTTGTAGGTATTCAAATTAAACTTTTTTTTTTCTAACCCAATGCACCTACGGCATAACCAACTTATTATTTTTCACAACTTAGATATATTCTTCTCAAAATCTCAAATTTTCTATTTTCATCTATTGAACAATCTAAACTTATAATTTCAATAGTTTAACCCAAAAAAAATTAAAATAAATTAATCCTAACTTCAATCGATTTTCCAAATTTTTATTAATCTAAAATTTTAATAAACCAATCCTCTAATATGAATAGAAGATTTTATTAAAAATATCTAATGTATTCGACTGACTAACAAATATAAAATGTTAATCTAAAGTTGATTTACCTTAAAAAAAAGTCCAACTTCAAACTCGATTCTCCAAACCTTACGCCTAATGCTCTCCACCTCTAATTTGACCGGCTAGGTTTTTCTGTATGGGCAATAAGAAAAATCTCTATTTATACTTAGGTTTTAAATTATAAAGACATTCCTTTACTCCTTAATTAAATTAAATTAACTAATTAATTAATTTATAATTTACAATTTTACCTTTAACGAAATTTTAGGGTGCTACATCCTCCCCCCCTCCCCCTTAAATAAAAGTTTAGTCCTTTAACCTTGACATACCTAGGTCTTGAAAAAGGTATGGATGTTTTTCTCTCATCTCTTCCTCCACCCCAAGTGGTCGAATACTATGATTGCTCTATCGACCTTCTTCAATTAACTTAACAACAAATGACGTAGTACCTTATCCATCACGTCCACAATTTGAATGGGTACTTCCTCATAAGTCAAGTCCTCATAAATCTGAATAATCTCCAACTTCACAATATGAGAAGGATCAAAAACATATTTCCTCAACGTCGAAACGTGGAAAACATTATGAATCTTAGATAGGCTTGGAGGCAAGGCCACTTTATATGCCAAAGTGCCTACTCTTTCTAATATTTCAAATGGACCAACAAAGCGAGGACTAAGTTTTCTCTTTTTCCCAAATCTCATCATTGCACTTCCATCAGAAACTTTTAAGAAAATATGATCACCTACCTCAAACTCCAAATCTTGCCTACGATTATCTACATAACTCTTCTGTCTACTTTGAGCTGCTTTTAATCTTTCTTTAATCAAAGCAATCTTTTCCACAGTCAATTGCACAAGTTCAGGTCCCAAAAGTTTCCTTTCTCCAATATCATCCCAACAAATAGGAGATCGACATTTCCTACCATATAACCCCTCAAAAGGTGTCATCCCAATGCTAGCTTGAAAGCTATTATTATAGGCAAACTCTACTAAAGGTAAATGATCATCCCAATTGCCTTTTAGGTCTAAAGTGCAAGCTCTCAACAAATCTTCCAAAACTCAGATACCCCCTTTCCGATCGACCTCATTAGTTTCCAGGATGGAGGCGCATCGAAACTCAACTAGTACCTAGCCTCTATGACTATGCCAAAATCTAGAAGTGAAACGAGAATCTCTATCAAATACAATAGAAACAAGTACCCCATGCATTCTCACAATCTCCTTAACATACAACGAAGCTAAACGGTCCATAGAGAAGTTGACTTTCATTGGCAAGAAGTGAGCAAATTTTGTTAATCGATCAACAATCACCCAAATAGCATTATTACCCCCCAATGTTCTTGGTAGTCCTGTTACAAAATCCATAGTAATATGTCTCCACTCCACCAGAATAGAAAGTGGTTGCAAAGACCCCGGGCCGGTCGTTGATACTCGCCACTGCTTGACACCAAACATTGAGCCACAAATTGTGCAATATCTCGCTTCATACCTTTCCACCAATAATTATGTTTCAAATCTTTGTACATTTTTATCCCTCCTGGATGGATGGTAAGCCTAGAACAATGGGCTTCCTCCAAAAGTTCCTTTCTCAAGTCTCCATCATTTGGGACACAAAGCCTAGTCCCAAACCTCAAAATCTCATCATCTGAAAGAACAAATTCAGGCTTACAACCCTTTTAAACCTCTTCCATAAGTTGCACTAATCAGAATCATTCTTTAGAAATTTAATTCTTCCAACTAAGTTCGTTGTACTGGAACCGCCACAAGTGCTCTTTTGAGTCTAACTCGAGATGGACTTGCAAACTCCTCAAATCCTTTATTACTCGACAACCTTAATAGCCAAGTATGAACCAACCTATTTCGCTCAAAGCATCGCCTATAACATTTCCGCCTCTTCCCCTGGATGATACTGAATGATATAGTCATAGTCCTTAAGTAGCTTTATCCATCTCCTCTACCTCATGTTCAATTCCTTTTAGGAAAACAAATACTTCAAACTCTTATGATCTGTGAATATTTCACAAGTTTCGCCAAAAAGGAAATGTCTCCAAATCTTAACCGCAGCTAACTCCAAATCGTGAGTGGGCTAATTTCGCTCATAAGGCTTCAATTGTCTAGAAGCATAAGCCACAACTTTCTCACGTTGCATAAGAACACACCCCAAACCCTGATGAGAGGCATCACTATACACCACAAATCCTCCTGAACCTGAAGGGATAGTTAAAACAGGGGCTATCACTAATCTATTCTTTAACTCTTGAAGCTAATGCTCACACTCACATCGTAATTCATTCAAACTTAACCCCTTTCTATGTCAGCTTAGTCATAGGTAAGGCAATCTTAGAGAACCCCTCAATAAATCGCCTATAATAACCAGCAAGTCCCAAGAACCTTCGAATTTCAATCACAGTACTAGGTCTCCTCCAATTTGCTATAGCATCTACCTTTCCAGGGTCAACAGAAATGCCATCCTTAGTCACCACATGCCCAAGAAAAGAGATTCTATCTAACCAAAACTCACATTTCTTCAATTTGGCATACAACTTCTTGTCTCGTAGGGAGTCCCAACACACACGAATGACGCCAGGTTCTTCTCTCCACTCAAAGTACACCAAAATGTCATCAATAAACCACCACAAACGTATCTAAATAGGTTTGAATACCTTACCCACAATCCATAAAGGCGAAGAAAGTATTACCAAACTAAAAGGCATAACCAAAAACTCATAGTGTCCATACCTATTTCGAAAAGCAGTCTTAGGTACATCTTCACCTTTGACTCTCAATTGATGATACCCAGACCGAAGATCAATCTTAGAAAACACACATGCACCTTGAAGCTGATCAAACAAATCATCAATTCTAGGAAGAGGATACTTATTCTTTAGTGTCACCTTATTTAACTCCCTATAATCAATACAAAGTCTCATTAAGCCATCCTTCTTCTTCACAAACAAAACAGGAGCTCCCCAGGGTGAAACACTAGGTCTAATAAAACCCTTATCCAATAACTCCTAAAGCTGAGTCTTCAACTCTTTAAGCTCTACAGGTGCCATCCTATATGGAGTCTAAGAGATAGGAACTGTTTCTGGGACTAAATCAATGGTAAAATCCACCTTTCTTTCTGGTGGCAAGCCAGGCAAATCATCTGGAAAGACATCAGGAAAATCCCTTACAATGGGTATGTCCTCCAACTTCAACCCATTTTCGTCACTCACCACATAAGCCGTGGCAACCCTTCCTAAGTAAGGAACCAGCTCTCAGAAGGCCGAGATCATATGCGTGGTCTATCCACATGCTTCCCCTCTACACCGAACTCGTCGACTCGTGGATCCTAAAAGTTACCTTTCCCAAAACAATCTACGTAGGCATGATAAGAAGCTAACCAATCCCCAAAATTGCATCAAAACTCGGGGAAGGTAAAGAAGGCAACTAAGTCAACAGGCATTTCTCATATAACCAATCATCATCACAAAGATCAATCTTAATCATTTTACTAGTCACAAATGTATCTCCTACGAGTAGCAACAATCAAATCAAAGTCCATACTAGCAATTGTGTATACTAACAAAGCGAAGAAAAGATACTGAAACAAAAGAATGTGTTAAGCCTGGATCAATCAAGGCACTAGCAAACAAAGTGTGGATTCGGATAGTACCTGCCACCACATCAGAAGTAGCATGAGCATCTCCATGAGTCATAACAAATACCCGTCCCGGGGGGCTCCCAGCTTCGTTTATCTTTGCTCCTCCTGGGCCTCCCAATGATGAACCCCTTATTTTCTAGGCAATCCCGAATCAAATGTCCTTGCTTTCCACAACCAAAGCAAGCTCCAGCTTCCTCTATACCACGGGCCTCCTCCATGCTTTTTACCACAAGTAGAATAAACCACATCTGAATTTTGCTGTGTTATTTTCCCTTTATTCTGATTTCTAGTAGGAGCAGACTTCTTTTGTGATTGATTGTCCTGAGCACCATCACTCCTATTCCTTTTCCTTTGTTTCTTTTCTCCCTATACCCGATGCACCCTCATTATCCTTTTCGCACAAGAGCCATATCCACAACCTCTAGATAGACACCAAGCTTTAGAATAGATATCTTGTTCTTCAAGTAGGGTTTCAATCCATCTTGAAACTTGAATGCCTTTTCCTCCTCTATAGCAATCAATTGTGGAGCAAAACGTGACAACTCTGTAAATTTGGCTTCATACTGAGCCACTATCATCTCTCCTTGTTCCAGACGAACAAACTCTCCTGCCTTTTATCGCCTAACACTGTCAAGAAAGTATTTCTCGTAGAAGGCCTCCCTAAACTGTTTCCACATTATCAGTCCCTAATCCTCCAAAAGCCTCTTAGTCATACGCCACCAATGATCTGCCTCTTTGTCCAACATAAAAGTCGTGATAAGAAGCCTTTGCTCTCGAAAGCAATCTAAGGTCTTAAAATTTCTCTATCTTAAGAATCCAAGACCTCGTTGGATCCGGCGTTTAAAATAAGGAGGACCCAACCTCTTAAAATAATCAAAGGAGTTACCCCTAGAAATGAGGATCGGGCTCCATTACCATTAGTTTCGAATGCTCTAGCTTGACGCTCAACCAACCCAGCTAAAGTTCCAAGATACCGAATAAGCCCTTCTGCATTCATGGGAGGCAAACCCTCAACTGGAGGAGGTACATCATCATTAGCTTGACTATTCTGGGAGGATGTCAGGTCTTCGTGCCATGATCCCCTATCAAGCATTAAATATAACTAAATTAATCACTAAGAAACCACTAAACAATTCGTAACAAAGAGGAGTTTATACTGATGAAACTAAAATTTAAACTGACTGTGGTCACCATCTATCCCAACCAAATCTAATTCAAGTTCCCAACAGTTATAACCTATCGCTTTGATACCACTCTGTCACGCCCCAAAACCCACTACAGGGCGTGACGATCATTTCACACCTTAAGCCCGAGGGTTCAAAGTGGAAACAACTCAAAGCATTCGCATTGTAACTGGAATTTTACCAATTCCGAAATATCATGTTCAGAGTAGTAGAACAAAATTCTAAATCCTCAAATATCAACTTTAAGAAACCAATACATCAACCCAAGTATACTTATCTAAATAACTTCAAACTCAAATATTCCAAACAGAAACTAAACTTTAACATCTAAACAATGTCCCAAGAGAAGTTGATTCGTGCCACAATAGGTGTCTGGAATCAACAAAATTTATAACCTAAATTTCCTACTTCCGTAACAGAGCTACTGCAGTATAGTGGTCTAGGGTCGAACACGGGGATGGGTTTTCTTCGTGAGAGAAGAGTTGCAGTGGATTGAAAATGGTGTTTCCTCTGATTTCAGATTTTGTAAAAAACGCGGGAAGTGGAATGTTTTGAAACTCGAAATAAATTGAGATAAAAAGTTAAAGAGAACTCCCTGTGTCTCTGCCACTCGGATTAGAGTGCCTAAGATATCCAACATGTCTCGAAGTCTTTTCCTCACGTCGGGAGGATGACCTATCGCCATTTCCCCAACCGATCTTCATTTAGCTTTAAACCTAAACCCTAAAAGTTTTTCTCCTCCTAATGTATAGCACTAGCCATTTGCTTCAAAGCGCTAAAACCATCACCGGATCTAACCTAATGTGAGCTCATATAAATAACAACAAACTCGGGGGGCATCGCGATCTAGCAAAGAAGCATCCACCGAACCTTGAAAGCTTGCCAAGTACTGGCCACTCAGGGTACATCACGCGATTCAAACCTAAACGTGAGAGATGCGTAAACGAAAAGGCCATAAAATGCTTGCGTTATGAACATGAGGACAGTGTTTTTACCTTCAAACCTTCACCCAATGGCCTTCCCCTTCAAGGATGAGGGGGGTTTAGCCAAGCATCTCTTGATTTCTCATCATCAAGAGGTGTTTGGCTACCAAGAAAAAGCAAGAAAGTGGAGGAAAGGGCAAGAAAATCACACTCAGCAGGAGGAGAAGAAATTTGGCGCCAATTTTATTGAGTGATTGATGGATTGCCCAGTTGATTGATGTTACAAGCTTGACTGAGCTTATATAGGTGCTCGGTACCAAGGAAATTACAAAAATGTGTAAAGGAACCAAAATTACATCAAGGGCAGATTTGTACAAAGCCAAAAAAACGGGTAAAAAGCAAATAACCGGTAGGGAGCAAAGGTTATAAAATTCGCAACCCACGAAATTTGCAGGTTGGCGCACTTTTCGCAACACCGGCCAAATCTACGCTTTCTTCCTCCTCTTCTCGCATTTTTGCTCCAAATGTCTTCCTCGAATGATCATGCATCTTCGAAGTCCGCCTCGGGTTCGTCGGTTTGAATCGCTCAAGAAAATGACTTATTCGCCTACAAACTTACAAAATAGCCATAAAATGTGATCGTGAGTGTGTTGGGACCTTAATGTATCAATTGGGTTATTTAAGTTGATTAGTACACAAAAAGTGCTTAAAACCTACTATAAACAGGGCTCAAAATAGCACTATTTGGGTACTAATCAGAAGTTTAAACAAATATTCTAATAAAACCATTTTCCCGTCCTAACCGTCATTCCTCGCCCGAACTAAGGGTACCTGAAAATTTTTAAAAAGAATAAAAGGTGAGCTCAAAGCCCAATAAGTACACTAATACAATTTCATGGATCAAAAGTTTCTAATATACTTCCCATTATGAGATATAGGGAATCATAATTTTTCTTATAAAATATTGAGTTTAAATTATTCTATCACAAAATGAAAGCATTTCACATCAATTCCAAATCAAAACATTCTAAACATATTTCTGCGAACAAATGGTGCCCAAGCTTAGGGGACTTCAGAAACGAGAGCTACCAATCGTTCCTTTTACAAGGATGGAACCAAACACTACTACATCTAGTAACTCTAACCAAACCCCTGGGAGGGCCAACAAATCAATTACATTCCCACCGTTAAAATGTAAAGCGTCAACTATTATATCCCCGTTGACAAGAGCCAAATAAACCGTAGTTTTTTTTTTTTTTTGCATCAATCTCGCATTTATCAAACAAAATATTATTCTAAGATTTTCCTTTTTCTACAAAGCAAATAAAATTATCAAACATACTTTCATGCAAACATGCATTTGACCCATGCATAGAAATATAAACAATCTTTTCAAATTCAAAAATAAATATATAAAGCAAATAAATTTTTTTTCTTTACACAACTGCCTTAATTTCATAAATTATAATAAAAAAGAAAATTATTTATTTATTTTTTTAAAAAAATTGTATTAATGTCCCTTACCTCAAACGAAGTCCTCGAAAGCCTTGGAGAAAAATAATTTGGAAGGCCTACTATTCACCTAACATAACACAAAAATAAATAGCTATTATTATTACTTTAACTAATAGATTTGAGAGCCCTAAAATTTGTAGATATTCAAATTAAACTTTTTTTTTTCTAACCCAATGCACCTACGGCATAACCAACTTATTATTTTTCACAACTTAGATATATTCTTCTCAAAATCTCAAATTTTCTATTTTCATCTATTATTGAACAATCTAAACTTATAATTTCAATAGTTTAACCCAAAAATTAAAATAAATTAATCCTAACTTTTATCAATTCTTCCAAAATTTTAATCCTAAAATTTAATAAATCAACTCTAATCCGAATAGAGAAGATTTTATTAAAAATATCTAATGTATCTCGCACTGACCAACAAATATAAAATGTTAATCTAAAGTTGGATTTTACCTTAAAAAAAGTCTGAACTTCAAACTCTGGATTCTCCAAACCTTCACGCCTACGTTCTCCAATTCTCTAATTTGACTGCTAGGGTTTTTCAGAATGGGAAAAATAAGAAAAATCTCTATTTATACTTAGGTTTTAAATTGTAAAGACACTTTTACCCTTAATTAAATTAAATTAACTAGTTAATTAATTTATATACGATTTTACCTTTAACAAAATTTTGGGGTGCTACAAAAATGGAGTTAACATCCACGTTGCTCTGGCCACTGGGCACCATGCAAGGCGATGGTGGTAGATTCTCGCCATCGCTACGTATCTAACAAATAGGATCAATAGGAACTCTCCAATGCCTCAAATTATCATGACAGGAGGATGCCCTTCGCCGCTACACATGAAACTACGCATTCTGCAGGAAGCCTAGCGTCCATAATGTCGACTAGAAATGAGTTTGAGCATCAACAAGAAGCTCTTGTTGCACCCTAAGTGACAACTCTGATCGAAAGTATCGCCTTAATCGCCATCCCGCCAGGTCCAATACCGCCATCGTGAATCGAAATGACAACTAAGGGAATATTCAGGATCAAAGCTCTGTCCCTTGTGTTAAAAATATTCATGATAAGGTCCGAGTCCAACTATAATGCCCCAGGGGTGTACAAAGAGTTAACCCTAACATAGGCGAATTCCCGAGTCCCATAGTAATGCCCTTGGGGTGAACAAAGAGTTAACCCTAACATGGGCGAATTCTTCTCCAAGAGGCAAACTAATCAGTCATCACCTTTACCATGCACAGATCCCTTTACAAAAAGTTTCGCCCGGCCATAGATGCCGTGAGAGATCGCGCTTTACGCCAATCGGCCGCTTCCGCATCAGCCTTGAACTCTTTTTTGGCCAAGGCAGAGTCCAAGTCGAAACATTAGAAGCGAGAAGCCAAAGCTGGTGCGGAGAAGATTGAACGAGTGGAGAAAGAAAGGGACCTCGCCAAATAGGAGGCTAAGGTGGTTTCGTCCCGTCGCTACAAGAAACGGGCACTCAGCCAAGGCAAGGCCGTGAGATGACCCCGCCAGATGCAGATGCCTCGCGCCTGTAGAGGAAGATAGGCGAGGCTGGAGGCTGAGGTTTCCCACCTGATGGTTGAGCGAACGTTGCTCTTGTTGGAGCTCAAGACATCCAGAGATGAACTGTCTGCTTTCTATTCCCAAGCGGGCAAGGACAAGGAAGACATGGTGGAAGACTACCAGAAAGCCTTGGAGCAGATTTTCACTTATGGCTACGGATGCTGTGCGTTCAAACATGGCATCCGCGGTGATTGACTAAGGATTCCGGATGGCATGCCTGACTCTACCGACCCACTTCCTCCATAGTTTTTTTAGAATATGGGGCACCCCCCGGCCCCAACAGCTAATGAAGCCAAGGCTGCAGAGGTACATCCAATTGAAATGGTGAAGGACCCGGTGGAGGGCGCCGTCACAAAGGAGCAGAGCTAACTTTTTCCTTCATATTAGTTTTGGGTTGTTTTTAGGAGATTTTTGTAAGGAGGGGTCGTTGTGTCGCCAAAATGCATATTACTCCTTAGTAACCCTTGGCACTCTTTAGCGCACGTTTTGATAAAAACCCCTTCATGACTATAGTTATGTCTAAGCTCCCCTTTTATTTTATTTTGAAAATGCCAGTAAGGCAACAACCATCACTGGGCTTTCTATAGGTACCAACAGGATATCAACCATGTCTGAACGTTTTTAAGTGCTAGCAGGGCATCAACCATAATACCGATTCTTGCGCTGCCAGACATCAAATCATGTCCGACTTTTTATGTGTGCTGCCAGGACGCCAACCATGACCGGACTTTTTATTCACAAGAGGGACATCAACCATGTCCGCTTTTTATGTCAAAGAGGGACAACCATGTCTAGCCTTTTTATGTGCCAGTAGGACAACAACCATATCTAGACTTTTAGAATAAATCAATCGTAGGTTTTAAGAGGAAATGTGTAGAGAACAAATCTTTTATTGATGGTAAGCTCCTCAAAGAATACACTACTGATCGCACTTCTAAGATAATGCATTCCACATCCTAAAGAATGGGCTAGCCCGTCTGCTTGCTCAACAAATAAGACCCGACTATCCCTACTCGAATCACCGTGTATGGTCCTTCCTAGTTGGCCTGGAATTTCCCGTCTTTTGGGTTGGCCTTGTTTTCGAAGATCCTTCTCAAGACTAACTCCACGGCTTTGAATGTACGCGGCTTTACATGCTGGTTGTGCAAGTTTTCCAGCCTCTGTTGGTATGATGCTATGCGCACAGCCGCCGCTTCCCGGAGGTCATCTTCTTTGTCTAGGTCTTTGGTTATGGCTTCGGCATTCACTTCCTCAAGAACCTCTGTCCGAATGGTGAGCATCTCGATTTCTGTGGGTATAATAGCCTCTATCCCATATGTGAGGGCGAATGTTGATTCCCCCATCTAGCTTCCTACCGGTTCTGATAAAGCCCATAATACTCGTAGCTTCTTCTACCCACTTCTCTCTTCGCTTTAATGTAGCGTTGATACCGACAAAGAGTGCTTTTATTTATTAATTTCCGCTGTGTCGTTGCTTCTAAGGTACCATGGGGTTGAGTATAGGTTTTTGATTTTTCAATTCCCTCGTAAAAGTTCCTCAGATACCCGGGCTATCAAATTGTGGCCTAATACCGCTAAGGCACCGATTGGGTATTTTTAACTGCATACAATAAATTCTTCCATATAAATCAATCGACCTCTTTGTCCTTGATGGATGGTTGTTCCCACCTCTATCCATTTGTTGAAGAAATACCCAAGTGGCAACCAAGAATACCGCTTCCGAGTCGGACGATAGCAAAGGCCCGATTCACGCTAATACCCCACTGAGCGAAGGGTAGGGGCTTGTTATGGTTGTTAGATTTTGGGCTGGGAGCTTTGAGATAGGGGCATGTCGCTGGCAGCGGTCACAATTTCTAACATAGGCGACGACATCCGCATGCATGGTCGGATAATAGTAGTCTTAGGTATGAGCTTTATGTGCCAGTGTCTTGCTGTCTGGGTGATTTCTGCATATCCTATCGTGGAGTTTTGCCAATACATACTGTCCATGCTGGTGGGTAAGGCATTTAAGATAGGGCCTGCCTAGAGACTGTTTATACAACTGACTATTAACGAGGGAGAATCGAGTTGCCTAGACTCGATCTCAGGAAAGCCAAACATTGTTTCTGCTAGCCTCTAACTCAAATAGCTGGTAATTATGGGGAGTCATCCATGAAGGACCCATTTCATCTATTTCATTCACCCGGCTGGTAGTGATCAATGACTCTTGCAGGTAGTACATGGGGAGGAGCACTATTTCTTTTATTGGTAGGGACGCGACTATGGTTGCCAAAGCATCTGCCTTTTCGTTAGAATTTCTCGAGACATGCTCCAGCCGCCAAGATGTGAAGCTTCCCAAACGCAGGTTGACTAGACTCACATACCTGGTCATGCGTTGGTCCCTTGTTTCATATTCGCCGTTTACCTACCCCACCACCAATTAAGAGTCGCTTCTTATGATGATCTTTTCTAAGGATGTGTAGATTGCGAGGTCGAGCTCGGCTATTATTGCTTCATACTTGGGCCTCATTATTGGAAGCGGGGAAATCCAAACGTATGACCTGTTCTATTACTTCCCGTCGGGGGCTTCAAGCCATGTACCCCAATCCGGGCCCCGTCTCTGTCGCAAAGCGCCATCCACGTTCAGGATCCACCACCGTGAGTTGTTCGACTCTCATTCCTACGAGGAACCCCGCAAAAAGTCCGCCAAGATTTCCTAGCCCTTCATCGCTAGACGAAGCTTATATTGAATACCAAACTCACTCAGCTCAATCGCCTACCGAGGCATGCACCCCAATAGACGTTTGTGTATAATGCCCCAGAGAGGTTGGTATATAATGATGTGGTGCGCTGAAGTAGGATGAAGTTTTTACCAGCCTATGTGGATCGCTAATGCCAACTCGGCCAGACCGGTATATCGATTTGGTGGTACGTTGACGACATTGCCTTCATGGAGTGCAGCCATGTTCTGCCCACTATGGCGTTATAAGGTCCCAAGTTTTAGACGACTAAGAACAAAACCCACTGAGTGACTGGCCCGACTTTCACAGGAAGTGTGACATCTCCTATCATCGTTATAGTGGCTCCGTTAAAGCCAGAGAGGATTCGCCCAATGGAATTTAGCATGTCAGAAGAAAGCTTCATCTATGCAAAGGACGGGAGTTGCAGTAAATCTGTCGCGCTACTCAGATCTACTAGTACCCTGTGCACATCAAAACCATTAATACAAAGGGTGAGTACTAGGGCATCGTAGTAAGGCACAATGACCCTGTTTGGGTTAATTGGAGGAAAGGATATAGGGCCATCTATTGGCTTAACTTCTCCCTAGTTGTTCTCTGTGCTGACGACATTCACCCTAGCCTTAACCGTAGTTGCTTTGATGAGTCTCTTGTGCTGCCATTTGGATTGATACTGATAATCAGCCGGGTTGCCCAGTATATAATTTATGGCTAGTCTGGGCTTTGATGGAGCCGTCGGATTGGCTGTAATTCTTTCTATAGGCTGCCCTAACTCCACCCCCTGATCAACTTCCTTGAGGTACCTCCTGAGGTGTCTTTCCTTGATCAACTTTTCTCCCAGGAACTTTAGACTTCGGCACCCGATGGTTTCGTATCTATGGTCCGAGTGATAATTGCATCGCAAGGTTTTGTTTCTCTGAGCGGGATCCGTTTGGATGGGTGCAGGCCATTTGAAATTTGGTAGGTCGCGAATGAGGGGTAACAACCTTTCGTATGAGAAATTCAGGAGGGTGAACTATGGGGGCTCTCTTCTTTTTTAGACTAGTCTCAGGATTGCTTTCGGTCTCTGTTCTAACCTTTGTTGGACGCGGACGGCTTTTTCCCTACTGGCTTATCTTTTTCACCCCAGGCGATTTGTGATCGCCGTGGCATGCAGGTTGCGCTCTAATATTGTCACTCCGGTCCCAGATATCTGCAATGCATCGCTGTCTGATTCTTAGATTTATTCTTGGCGGGTCTAGAGATAGTGAGTGGAAAAAGGGGGTTGACAGGCCCAAAGCTTCTCTTGAACTTCTGAAGGACTGCATCCATGACTGTAAAATTATATCTGTTGGACGGCTTGCCTAAACCTCCTCGTAAAGTCCCGTATGGACTCGTCTTCATGTTTCAAAATAGTTTGTAACGAACTAATGTTCCTTTTACGGCGCACTCGCCTACGAGGTGTTGTAAGGATAGATGCTCCCAAAGTTCGTTAAACATGTTTATTGAGCTTCGAGGGAGCTTATGAAACCATCTTAGTGTAAGGCCGCGCAGGCTTCTCTCTACTTCTTCTTCTTCTGGAATAGCCTACAATCTTTCTCTTTGATTTGCCATATTTCTGGATTCTGCACTAGTGATTCTTCTCGGATGCAGTAGGGGTTCTCTCAATTTCGGTGTTTAGAGCAACATATGCATACGGTCTTCTATGCATTTAAATTCTTCACGAGAAAGTAGAAACATGTTGAGATCAAATAGAGTCGATGATATAAAATTATATATCTATTTAGGCTTCCAAAAATATCGGTAGCTTTTAGTACTTCTTTGTTAAAAGCGTTTTTTTGTTGTTTTTTACGAAATTTTGGCATCAAAACAAAGAAAAATGTCCAAATTAGCATTTATCTCTTTTGTCATAATATTGATTTTTAAATTCCTTTGATCCCCGGCAACGACGCCAAAAACTTGTTGACCGAAACATGTATAGATCAAATTTATGTCACTCTTACCAAATGACTATTACCTAATCCCCAATAAAGGCACTAAAAACTTGGTTATACCAAATAGAACTTGTATGCTCATAACAAAAATGGATTTGTCAATGAATTTATTGAAGATTTAGTTTGGTCATAATGCTGCAAGTGCACAGGTCGTACAAGTAATAAAAGTGGACCTAAGTCAGGATATCGTTCCCACAGAGATTGAAAAGAATTTAAAGTTCAACTACCGATTACTCAAGTTCACACCATTTGAACTTCCATTTCATAAAATTTTCATGCCTAACTAAGAATTCCACTATAAATTTCTACATCTATAATAAAAGAAAATTTAAATCCTATACCTAAACTGGATTGAACAAGATTATTCTTTGAGTAGACCTTTGGAATTTCACTACGTAGGTGCTCGATTCACAATAACATAATCTAATTCTATTCTATCATCAATTGGAATATAAAATTGTCAAAGATGCAAGGTAGTATAGTTTGGATTTTAACCATAACCATACATTTCGATTAAGAGTCATGTTCATTTACGAAAACATCTAACAAGTCTTGGTAATCAGAATTTTTTTATAAGATCTGAGTATTTTTCTTTTCTAATACTCCATACTCATTTCTTATGACTGTAGATTTCTTGTAGCGACCTAGAGCAGACCCTACCCAGGTTAGGATCGAACCGAAACCGGCCTTGGCGAAGCCATTTATCAAATCCATTTATCAAATATATTTCATTAGTATAAGCATTTTCGTTCTCAAATCTTTGTGGAAGCGATTTCAATTTGGGGCAAGCCCATAAACATTTACAACTTCAATACAATTCCTTTACAAAATATGCATTTAACCAAAAATGACATTTTATGCAGTTTACAACATAATATCCAAAATCGTATTCAAATATAGGTACAAAAATAATTTCGGAGTTTAACTCTTTTGTTTACAAAACGATGTCATGCTAAAAAATGGTGAGGATCCATATGATGGAGCATACTCCGTGAACTTTACGAGATGACTCTGTTTCATAAACCTTGGGTCCGCTTTCCAATCCTTTATGCATCTCGTGGTACCTCTGCATTGATAAAACAATATCTTAAGCATTTTGTGCTTAGTGGTTATCTGAGTTCTACATTAGATTTTAGTTCAATGATGTGCATTTATCAAAATAATGCCTTTATACAATGTCTATGTGTAATGTTAAAGACACTTATACAAATACATTTTTAATATCATTTTAACTTTTCGATTTGCGATTTCACATATATTATAGAGTCGACATTCGCAGCAATTCAATTGGTGAATCATCTCTGTTATATTTTATTAGCAATATAATTTCACATTCAATATTACAATCTCACATATGACTATAGAAATTAACATTCACGATGTTCAGTTGGTGAATCCCGCCCTGTTTGTCATTCAGTAGTAATGTGATTCACATATAACAAATACAGTTACCTTCATAACGAATTCAGTTGGTGAATCCTGTCATGTTGGTAATTCAATGATATATTTCAAATCAATTTACCCACATGCAATAAATTCACTTATAGTTCAAATTCACGTGCATATGCAGATATTTAACAAACATTTCAAATACTAATAATTCAAATAAATATATATATTTCACAAATAGAACTTGAAATGAGAATAGAGTCACAGAGAACATAACAGATAGAGAACAGAGAACAAAGAACAAACCAATTTATCAATCCCTTGTCTCTTTTGATACCAGTCCTAAGTCAGGTTGTCGTCTTCACCCGCACTTAGTCAAATACAAATTCTCCACTCTTAGTGGTTGAGCAGTGTCGTACTAAGCGAATATGGCCCAGAATTAGAGCTACGGTACGTTTTTCACTTAGTTTTATCCTTATTTGAACCCCCATTAATAATTTATTAGGGTCCTTAAACTATCCGTGTACGAATACGAGATGCTCGGAAACAAAATCCAAAAATTTTCTTGCTGTGAACAGTGTCTTCGCCAAGGCGTAGCCCTTTGCCGCGACATAGCAAAGCTACACCGTAGCGTACCCAAGGGGTGCCATTTTGGCACCCCGGCCTCACCGCGGCGAGGGCACCCCACGTTGTGGCGTGGAGTGCGTCAGCGCGGGTTCCCTACGGCTGTGGCGTAGGAACCAGTTTACTTGAATTTTCTAGTTTTTTTTTTCCCTTTTTGCGATTTTTCTCCAAAAATCACCCCAAATCCATTTGAAACTCTAGAAATCACTCCCAAAGGCATTCTAATATCCTCCTAACCCAACCATGAGCAAAACTTATGGATGGATTAGAGTTTTTCTAACCCAAACATTATTTAAAGAAATCTAGGGTTTGATTCTTATCTTGAAATCTCTTTGAACTATTTGCCCTAGCTTCCTTCTTCCTCCTTGGTCACTTGGAAACTATAAATGGGGATGATCTCCTCCAAAACCTTTGGTTTTCTCAAACCTAGCCTTATTTCTAATTTCCTCTCTCAATGCTTTGGCACAATGTGCCTTTCCACACATCTCAAATGTGGTCTTGCTACTTCTTCTCTTAAGGTCTGTTTGGCTCCAAAATCATTTTTGGATTTCAAGTTGTCTCAATTTCTAATTTTATAGCAATATATATCACTTCTATTTGCACTTAAACACATAAATATTCTTTCAAATGTGACTCTTACGTCCTTATTTTACCATTTTCCAAATTTCATTTCACTTGAGTTATTTCCTGGGTTCAATCAATTTATCAGTTTTAGTATATAATATTTAACACTCTATATGCTCACATATTCATTTTTCACAATTTATCAATTTATCATTCTTCTTAAACCCAAGTTCAAGCCTCAACTATACCTGCAATACACAAAAATTATTATAAAAATTCTAGGATATTTTGGGGCACACATTTTTGGCTCTAAGATAAAAAGAAGATATTACCGTATTTCTACACAAAATGAATGATGTCTCATCCTCGAGACCTTACATAGATACACGCCTTTAACACAAGAGGATCAAGATCATTTCGCACATCCCAAGGAGAGATCCTTAATCGATTAAAATTGATATATCAATAAATTAATTCTCAAACCATGAGTAAATTTATAATTTATCTACAGCAATTTCGTAACTCATTAGCTCTTCAATATTAGTCTAGCATACCTCAAGTAATGCATCCATGTTCTTAGAATTCCATTCATTATCAACTGAAAGTCCTTTTGAAATCGGGAGTTTATTAAATAAATTTAAATGGGTATAAGTTACTAATATTGGGCACCATTGGCATGAACAATATCATTCAAATAAATCAAATTTCTAATCCAATAAATCTCTTTCTAATGTGCAGAGTTAATCTAATCAACATTAGATATTTCCAACTTAAGTCAGGTTTCACAAAAAACTTAATCATATACTAGAAAACCTAAATATCACTACAGCCCCAATTGAACTAACATCCAATAAATGAATTCCAAGTTATATCTGTATTTCATTATATTTCAAATGTAATCGACTTATCTTCAAGAATTTAGCCTGAATTTCAAACTTCTTAAACAATTCACTGTTTCGTCTAAAGAAACATATTAAAATTTTACGCTAAATCTAATCTACGAAGAAATGAAAAATAAAATAAAATAAAAGAAAAATATAATACAAAAGAGTCCTCAGCTTCCCAGATGCTCTGGTTTTTCCGCCGACTAATTGCCTCACTTTCCTCAAATTGTTTCTATTTATAGAACCCCAGAAGTTTGGCCCCTAAATTCGAGGTTACATTGTGGATCCCCAAAATTCTAGCCTAGATTGCATTCTCTGTCGCGACCTGAAAGTGTTGTTGCGACAAAGTTTTTAATTCTTTATCGTATATCTTTGTCAAAGATGCGCAGTGATGTCGTGATGTGCTCCCATGATCCTTTCATGGATTCGGCCGCGACAAAGTTTTGGTTGCATAACATTCCTTTATTCAAAGATATTCCTCGCTCTTTCTCGCGAGAGTTTCCTCTGTCACGACAGATCTTTCTTTGACTCTTTAACAATTTGTCCTGCAAGGTTTGTCGATTCTATCCATTTTATGTTGCGACAATCTTATGTGTGTTTACTAGAATAGTTATATTGTGACATCGACAATTATGACGCGACAGTGTTTCTATGTAGCTTCTTCAAATTGGTGTCGCGACTCAGTTTGTATGTCGCGACAACATTTCTGTTGGTTCTTGTTGCAACAATGTTTCTTGTATTGTCAGCATTTCTGTCGCGACCGATTCTTGTCGCCACTTAACCTGATTTCTTATTGCAGCTTCATTTTGATGTTGCGACATAGTCTCTTGGTGTTGTCGATGGTTTCTGTTGCGACCAAGTTTTTATGTCGTGACAAGACTTTTTGTATTCAGCTCATCTTTGTGTCGCTACCCAGTTTGTTATGTCACGATAAGAACTCTCTTCCTTGTGTTGGAATCTTTGTCGCGACATAGAAAAGTCTGTAGTTACCTTGTTTATCAATGTTCAACTTATCTTTGTGTCACGACCTTAAGATCCCTGTCGCAACATAGAAGCATCTCTTCAGCTTGAAGTATGTCGCAGCAATGGATTCTTTTATTGTGACCAGGTCAGTTCATTAAGCAAGCATTACATGTCATGACCTTGTTTATCCTGGTTTAATCTCAGCTCCTTTCTTCCTTTAGCCGAATGATACAATAATTGGTCAGCGACAAATATTTCTTCTTTCAGTGTCGCGACATACATTATCTTGTAGTGATAGAATTTATGCTTTCTACCCGTTTCATTTGTCACAATAGGAGTTTCTTTGTCGCGATAAATTCTTCTTGGTGTTGACATCTTGCTGAAAAACCTTGTCGCAACATAAACTTTCTTTGTCTCAGCTGAATTGTTAGATTCTTCCCATTTTGTGTTGCGACATGCTATCTTTTGTTGTGACAGAGCTCATCTGTCAATATTCAGACTTTTGTGTTGCGACAGAAGAAATATTGTCGTGACAAAATTCCTTTGCTATTTACTTGGACATTTGTCGTGACACACAAAACTCTGTTGCGATATA
Organism: Tetrastigma voinierianum; assembly: GCA_016808115.1. Taxonomy (NCBI): domain Eukaryota; kingdom Viridiplantae; phylum Streptophyta; class Magnoliopsida; order Vitales; family Vitaceae; genus Tetrastigma; species Tetrastigma voinierianum. The sequence continues at coordinate 86,378 of JAEQBH010004660.1, forward strand.
GACTGCTACAATTGCTTTTTTTCTCTTCTTTCTTGCTGGAATTTTCTCATTTTTGAATTAAAACCTACAAAACACAAAGTTGGTGAATATTCCATAATTTGACATTAAAACATATCTGAATGTACTAAAAATAAGCCAGAAAAATAGATTAAAAATATATGAGTTTAGGACTCATCACCATTCGAGGTATAGGGAGAGTTTATTGACAAGGTCATGATCATGATGGTGGGCGAGGTCATAGTCGAGATAGTTGGTGAGGTTATGGTCAAGATGGTGAGGGAGGTCATGGTACACCTGAGCCGTCATTGCCCCCATTATCACCTATTTCCATATTTGCACCTTATACTTCGATACGCCCCCATACTTAAGCATCACCCAATACTTCCATACGCCCCCATACTTACCCATCACCCGATACTTTTATACCCCCATAGCCTTACACATCACATTCCATACCCCCATAGACTTACACATCAGTTGAGACTTCTGCTCCACATGTCATTTCACCATTATCACCCACATCTCCCCCTTTGTAGACCACATCTTGACTATCTCCGGTTTCGCTAGAGCCAACTTCCATAGTAGTAGATTTCACCTTATCATCTCCGACTTTATCAGTCCCTACATTGCTTCTCATTGATGAGACCGATGAGACCATGATTGACCTTGTATTAGAGTTGGGTGCACTTCCACCTAGGCGACCTCGCGCTCCACGTACACGTCTAGTACTTCATCCATCAGCTCCCTTGGCTCTATCAGCTCCATTTGAGATTACACAAGACCCTATAAATCAACTAGCTATGTATTCTAAGAGTCGCCCTAAGAGAAATATAAAGACTCCATCTTGTGAGACTCAAATATTTGTTGATATTTGTATACAATTTTTATATATTTATATGATTTGGTTTTTATATGAAATCAGAGTTTCTTGTTTATTGAATTGATTATAATTTGGATGCATGTGGGTGATGATTTATATATATTTTTGTTTTCGGTGCAAACTTCCAAGTCATAATCGAGCTTCATGAAAAAATCCATTGAACATTCCATGATTATGTAGTTTACAAATGACACAATAACCTGATACAACTTAAGTAAATAAAATAAATCTTACAAAATATTTTTAAATAAAACTTTAATGCTTATTTATTTAAGGCTATCTTGATGTGCTTGTTGTGAAAATTTAAAATATTTAAAATATATTTGAATTAATAAATAACTTTAAAAGTAATTTGTATTGATGTAAATAATATTATTTTTAATATCAAATAGTAAGTGTATATATTTTAAATAATAATTTATCAAATATTTGTAGGAACTCATTAGTTTATCAAATTTGATCACTTCATTATTTTCGTTTCAATAATTTTTAAATAAGTTAATGTAAAAATAATAATAATAATTTGTAAATAATTTTTATTTTAAATATTTTAAAGACAATAATAATAATAAAATTAAAGTGACAATAATTTCATATTTTTAAAGAATTACTATCTCTTTAAATTTTTATTTATTTATTTTTATTATTATTATTATCACAATAAATCTTCCCAAATGCAAAAATAGTACCAATAGGTGAATCAAGTGAGATATCATTAATTTTAATAATTTGTATTTGATTTTTGATTGATTCAATAAATATGTAAAAGTTGATTTTTTAAAATAAATTATTTAAACTAAAAAGATTATTTATACTAAAAATTATATAGATTTGAGAAAGTAATGATTTTAGATATTAAACATAATCTTTAAAATTAATATTTATAATTTTATATAGATTTAATATTTTAATTTTTTTAAAGTGATAATTTGCTGTTTTGGATAATGGTATTTTAATTTTTTTTTAAATGATAAAGCCCTTGTTCAGGATAATAACATATGCTTTAAAAAAAAATAATAAAGTCTATGTGGTCCATAACATTAGATTAGGCAATAATTTTAAATAGAAACCATTTTTATATATTTTTTGAAAATGGTATTTTAATCCGAAACTAGGCGTAACGACGGTTTTCGAAATTAGGTGACCACAGCTGCTCTGCTCGAGGTCATTGCTTTCCGGACCAAAGAAGAGGAAGATGTCGTTTGCCACAACTCTACACTCAACGCAGCTACTGTTAAAGGACCAAATACTCTTACTCGCTCCTAGGGTTTGCTCCTTCCCCACCAGGCCAGGTCCTGTTGCCTATCGCGGTGGTTCTTTCCGTACCCTGACTCTCGGCGATGGCATAGCGTTCGGAGCGAGGTCCAGGCGGATTGGATCCTTCCGTTGTTTCTCAGGTAGTGCCGTCCGTGTACAATTCCTTTCATCTAGGTGTTTTCATCTGTTGTTTAATCACTGCACTGCTAGCTAGATACTCGTAATTTTAGATGCACTTTTTCTTGATTGAGTCGTTTTCATTTGAGCCAAAGGTAAAAAAAAAACTTGGATGCTTTTGGTTTCGAGAGGAATATATATTCTTACACTGTTGACAAATTCAATAAAGGGCATTTTCTGGGAGATGAGGCTCGTTTTTGTTTAAAAATGTGGAAATGCCTCTGAAAGTAAAGAGGGGAAAAAGCACCAAATCTAAATAGGGTGACCATTAATTGAGTTTCAAGGCAAAAAGATAGCCTTATGGGGAAGAGGGAAAAAGTAGGTACGGTTTGAATTTTGGTCTATATCTGTTGTTAATTGCTTGAAAAAGGATAAGCTTTGTGTAGGGTTTGCTGATTTATGATTTCAAAAGTACTTTGGCTATAATTTTCAATTGCATGGGAAGAGATGTTTGAAAAGAAGATTATATTGTGGACATTTGCCTAAGTTACAGACGGGAATTACTAAGACACCTGAGCTATCATCTACAGCTTTCTACACTTAGAAAGCCATACCTCACAAGAGCTCACATTTCTCTTGTTGTTACCTCTTTTTTTTTTTTTTTCCAATGACCCATAAACACCCACAAACTTTATAATTTATATACAACAAGGAAAGCTTAGATTCCTTCTTATCTAAAAGGAATCTACTATATACAAAGCAATATAGTCATAAGCAAAAGTAGGAAACACGATAAGATTTTGGATTTTGTCTGCTGACAAAAGAATCATGTAAAAGCTGAGGGGACACCTTTTGATTCAGTTGACGGTGTCTTACTCATCATCCTTAGCTGAAAAATGCCTTCTTTATCCCGGATGAAAATGCATCCCCTTAGCTTTACTTGGTTCTTTTGCCAGTTGAAAAAAGTGTGAAATCTTATTGCATATCCTGTTTTGCTTATGGATATCGTGCTTTTTATAAAGTAAATTTCTTTTAGATAAAAAGAAAATCAATTTTCCTTTTTGATTTGTATAAATTAGAAAGTTCGTGGGTGTATGAGGCATGGGTGAAAAAGAGAGGAGGTAGAACTGTAGAAGAAAGGACATTAAGAAGAGAAGTGTTTGCTCTTGTTAGGTGTGACTTTCTAAGTCTAGACGACTTAGATTATAAGCCTTAGGTATATTTTGTAATCTCTGTTTGAAGCTTGTATGATGTATTATGGGCAAATATCAATAATATAATCCTCAAATACAATTCTTCTCCTTCATAAAAAAAATACAATTCTTCTCATGCTACTGAAAATTATGACCAAAGTGCTTTTCTAGTCGCAGATCAACAAACCCTAACCATAGCTCGTCTTTTTCCAAGCAATCAAAAATATCATATTGATCAAAACTGTAATGGATTTTAGTGTCTTTGCCATATGGGCATGCTTTTGGCTTTAAAGGAAAACTGGTTGTTGTTTTTAGATTTGATGCTTTGAAAAATAAAATTGTTATGAGAAATGTTTATGTGGTTCTTATTACTATTAACCTATTACATGAATGGTAGTAGGATCTTCATTGCTAGCGAACAATTATATGATTAGATTGAGTTGGATATTGCTAAGTTCTAGATGAACCATGGTGTCTGTTATGCTGTTTGTATACATGATGACTGTTGCTTGTTTTTAGATGAAAAATGCTTATTGTCTTCTAGATCTTTCTTAAGTTCCTTTTTGTAGAAAGCAAGACAAAAGAATTGGAGGAATGAATTCCTTGTATTTTTCATTGATCCATTGTGAATATATATATATATATATATATATATATACAAAAGCTAATCTAAGCTTCCTAATAGATTACAACTTTAGAAGACAAGTTTCCTAATAGATTACAGTTCTATATGTAAAGTAGATAAATGCTATACTCCCCCTCAAGTTGAAGCATAGATATTAATGATGCCCAACTTGTTACATAGATAACTAACCTGGTCCCTATTTAGAGCCTTTGTGAAGATATAATCCAATTGTTCACTAGTCTTCACATATCCTACAGAAATCAAGCTGAGTTGTATTTTCTCACGAACAAAATGACAGTCTATCTCAATATGCTTAGTTCGTTCATGGAATACTGGATAAGAAGCAACATGAAGGGCAGCCTGGTTGTCACTCCAGAGTTTTGCTGGGATTGGTGTCTTAATGCCGACTTCCATTAAGAGTTGATGAAGCCATATAATCTCACATACGGACTGTGCCATTGCTCTATATTTAGACTCTACACTAAATCGAGAGACAACACTTTGTTTCTTGCTCTTCCATGAGACTAGATTGCATCCAACAAAGACATAATAACCTATAGTGGACCTCTTGTCCTCCTTAGATCCTGCCTTATTAGCATTCGTGAAACACTCAAGTCTATTATACCGATGATTACTATATAAAATATCATGTCTTGGGGTTCCTTTGAAGTAATATAGAATTTGTTCTACAGCTGCCTAATGATCAACTGTTGGAGAAGACATGTACTGGCTTACAATATTGACTGAGTGGGCAATATCAAGATGAGTGACTGTAAGGTAATTCAGCTTCCCAACTAGTCTTGTATATCTCTCAGGATCCTCAAATGTTTCGCCTTCTCTAGTAAGGTGTACGCTTGGAACCATAGGAGAAATGCATGGTTTTACCCCCAACTTTCTAGTCTCAGATAATAGATCAAACATATATTTCTCGGGTATGCTATTATTCCACATTTGTTACATACTTCAATGCCTGCCAGGCTATCTTAGCACTGAAGTCCTTTGTATGGAATCTGTACTTAAAGAAAGTGGGACTTAAGAGATGACAAGTACAGAAATACTCCCCAATAGAATAAAATCATCCACATACACTACCAATAGAATGATACTTGAACTAGAGTTCCTGTGGAAGACAAAGTGATTAGATTTACTCTTTTGCATGCCAAATTCCTCAATGGCTTGGCTGAATTTACCAAACCACGCACGTGGACTTTGTTTCAAACCATACAAAGACTTTCGAAGATGACAAACCCTCCATTTCTCCCCCTGTGCAACAAACCCTAGAGATTGCTTCATATACACCTTCTCTTGAAGGTTGCCATGATGAAAGATATTCTTAATATCAAGCTGGTGGAAATCCCAATTATGCTGGCTGTACCCGCAGAATGTGCCAAACAGATGTCATCTAGCAACAGGAAAAGTGTCGAATATTCCACGCCATAGGTCCTGGGCCGAATTCTTTGAAGAACAAGACGGGCTTTCAACTAAGCAATGGATCCATCGGGATTAACCTTCACTGTGAACACCTAATGGCAAACTACCTACTTTCTGCCGCCAGAGTAAACCAATCCAAGTCCCAAGCACAGCCGGTCGGGCCAAGGCATCCATCTCCTTTATCATAGTACTACGCCAACCAGGGTGAGCGAGGGCTTCAGAAACCTTGTTAGGCAACGAAATAGAGTCCAAGGATGTAATAAAAGAACAAAAGCATGATGACAAGTGGTCACAAGAGCAAAAAGAGGAAATTGGATGAACACACTGACGTTACTTTATGGAGAGCAATAGGAAGATCATCACTAAGAACTAGATCTGATGTCGAAGCAGTTGGTAGAGGGCTCGAGACTGGGGGGTGTTGGTGCCGAGTGTAGACCTGAGTGATAGGAGGTTTTGCCTAAGCAGGGATAGAAGCATGGTTGGGAGAGACAATGGGTGAGGCAAGAGTATAAACAATCAAGTCTTCTTCCTCCCCCTGACTTGTAACAGTTGACGGAAGGGAAAATGGGGTAGTCTCAAAGAATGCAATATCAGTAGACACAAAGTAACGCTGAAGAGGGGGACAATAACACTTATACCCTTTTCGAACACGAGAATATCCCACAAAGATACACTTTAAGGACTTCGGATCAAGTTTAGAGATTTGAAGACGGACATCCTGAGCAAAACATGTGTATTCAAATACCTTGGGATTAATAGGGAACAACGAATTATTTGGAAACAACTAGTGGTAAGGAGTAGCTCAATTAAGAACCGATGAGGGCATCCTGTTAATAAAAAAACAAGTTGTGGAGACCGCGTTGGCCCAAAAATGTTTAGGGACGTTCATTTGAAACAAAAGGGCCCGAGCAGTCTCAAGAAGATGTTTATTCTTTCTCTCAGCTACCCCATTCAGAGAGGGTGTATAACACGAGGTCTGATGGAGAATCCCATGTTGTAACATAAATGACTGAAAAGGTTTCGACAAATATTCCTTGGCATTATCACTTTGCAATGTTTGCACAAAGACATGAAATTGTGTTTGAATTTTAGCACAAAAAGCATTTAAATGATAAAGAAGCTCAGAATGACTTTTCATTAGATAAAGCCAAGTGACACGAGAGAAATCATCCACAAAGGTAACAAATTATTTAAACTTAGTAAGAGACAAAACTAGACAAGGACCCCAAACATCAAAACGAACTAACTCAAAAGGAGCGGAAACTCGTTTATTGAATCTAGTACTCAAATGTACTCTATGAAGCTTAACATATTGACACGACTCACAGTTGAATGAGATATAGCTTAGAAAACTGAGGATATAACTTCTTCAACAAAGGGAGAGAAGGATGATCGAGGCGATAATGTAATTGGAATGGGGTAACAACCCTAGAACAAGCAACATACTTTGACACCACTGTTTCAAGGATGTAGAGACCCCTAGACTCGCGTCCTCGACCAATAATCTGCTTCGTCGAAAGATCCTGAATCAAACAATGATCAGGAAAGAATGAGATATTGCAATTAAGTAATTAAGTGTACATGTGAGTTTACTCACAGAAATTAAATTAAAAGAGAATTGTGGTAAGCTCAGAATAGAGGTCAAAGTAATTAGAGGAGTTGGATGAATTGTCCCTGACCCAAGGACACAAGATGTTGACCCATTTGCAAGGATAACAGTAGAGGTAAAAGGGTGTGACTGAAACGTAGTAAATAAACTTGAATTACCTGTAATGTGTGGTCGATGGCTCCAGAGTCAATGACCCATGGAGGAAGAGGAAATAAAACATGTGTTGGTTTTACTTGACTCGACGAGTGTACTGATAGAAGTAGATGCAGACTGGAGTGATTTATGATGATGAACAGATTGAAATCTTCTATTTTTATTCCGCGCCTCCCGCTACCCCGCGTACATGTCTCTCTTGATTATGACAATACGACACACAACCTCCCGAGGGCTCTCGGTGGTTAGTTATAGAAGCAAATCTAACTTGAACAAATCTATGAAAATTTGAAAAATACTAGAAAAATAAGATCTTGCAATGAAAAGAACCACATTTCCAAAAACAGACCATGACTGAAGGGGAACTGTCCCTCCAAGATTCACAAAAACATTCTCAATCCCAAGAGGCTAATGATAATGTACTTAAAACCCAGAATAGGTTATTCACATGCACAAAGCTGAAAAATCACCTGCTTCAGCACCTTAAGGTATGGAGTGGAAGTGGCCTTAGCACCCGCTCCGCTGTAACGCCTGCCACAGTTTTGAGAGGAGGAGGCGCTGTCGCGCACGTTGCCTCCACCGCCCACATGTGCCCCATGAGCTCATTCGTGGGGAACATGGCAGATTCTTGTGGTGGCGCGTGTGGCTTCTAGGCACCTTTCGGCCATTGGACTTGGTGATCTAGGTCGTCGGCCGCCCGTGCACCTTCATGTTTGGGTGGTGTCATCCCACGCTCGAAGTGCATGTTTCAAAACACCAACCTTCGCGGCTTGCTATGTATTCCGAGATGCCTTAGAAAATTATTTTTTTTCTCTGTTTTGGCTCAAATCTGAACCCTAGGCTCTAATACCATGTAGAAAGCAAGACAAAAGAATTGGAGGAATGAATTCCTTGTATTTTTCATTGATCCATTGTGAATATATATATACAAAAGCTAATTTAACCTTCCTAATAGATTGCAACTTTATAAGACAAGTTTCCTAATAGATTACAACTTTATATATGTAAAGTAGATATATGCTATAACACTTTTCATGAGAAACATCCCAAGTATTGCCATCTTGCTAAACTTATTTTGGGAGAAAAAATAATTGGTCATTGTCATTAATGGCACTTAGATGACCAACATGAATGTCCTACTCAAATTTGTAATCTCTTATTCAAACTATTGGTAATGATAAATGAATTATGTGCATGCCCTAGTGCTGAATTGGTTTATTATTTTATTTCTTCCATGCCCTTTGCTTATTGGATTTTGTTGCTACTCTTCTCATTGATGACTATTATTTAGTTGTCTTAGGATTCTTGTAGCATATTGATAACTTCTCATGGGGATGGACTAGTGTCTTATTGAGGTGCCATTTTAAGTTTTTGCTACTATAAGTTGGCAGTTTGAAAAACCTTTCTGATTCATCAGTCGAAGTGCCATTTTGAGTGTCATATAGATTGATACTAAGTTTTGATTTCTCTTAAGGGCCTATTTGAATCATAATTCCTTCCTCTATCGTCGATTCTTGAGTCTTCTTATCTCTTCTCTTGGAATTTTAACTTTCATTGTAATCTCTCTAATTTTGAGAAGGTCTAGAAAGATTGATGTTCTCTCAGTAATTTCAGGGCCTCTTTAATATACTTCTTTTATTTATAAAAAAAAAATATTTGGAGGCTACTTTCCTAAACTTATTAGCCAATGCCTTTGCTAGAAGTTTGTACAATCCTCTCATCAAGTTAATGGTTCTTGAGCACGACTCATAAAATTCTTAGATATTAAATAATTTCACCTATTTGCTTGCACGTGCACCTTCTAGATGCTACTGCTGTAAATAGATTGGGAAGATAAAAGATCTAGATATTTTTTCTACTATGTTTACAATTTGTGCATGCTGTTTAAAGATGTTTCCCAATTCTTTGAACGTTCATTTTTTATTCTTTCTGTTCATTTGTTTTCCTTGTTGGTTTGAAGCATTGACAATTTATTTGGGCTCTGTGTTTGTTTATATTTTCGTGCTTGCAGCACTAACTCCTGAGCTGAAAACTACATTGGATAAAGTTGTTACATCAAACAAAGTGGTTCTTTTTATGAAGGGAACCAAGGAGTTCCCGCAGTGTGGATTTTCAAGCACTGTGGTGCAGATACTCAATTCCCTGAATGTTCCTTTTGAAACAATAAACATTTTAGAAAATGAAATATTGCGTCAGGGGTTGAAGGAATATTCCAACTGGCCCACCTTTCCTCAACTTTACATTGAAGGGGAGTTCTTTGGTGGCTGTGACATTACTGTTGGTAAGTTCATTTGCTTCTTTTGACCTTAATTGAAATCAATTCTCACCATATCCTGTTGTAAACTGGAATATTTGCTTCTACTGTTAGATAGTTATCCTAATGCGTGGCTATAAACTCAAAGGGCTCATAAGTTTGGCCTCTACTTTAGTGAGTTGTCAGGGGATTTTTATCTTCAGGTTACTGGGTTGAATGTAATGTTGTAATGTTGTGCTGCTTTTGCTAGTGATGGTAGTGTTACGTTGCACATTTTGCTTTCTTCAGAAGATTTCTTGCCTCCTTCCATGTAGATTTGAGCTCGATAAGTCCTAATGATACCTTTAGTTGATCTAGAATATCATAATTGCACTTCCTTTCCTACAAACACCATGTCTTCCTTGCGTCTTAATGTTCTATGAGACTGGAGGATTAGATAGACAGACATCCCTAGCAAAGGCAGACAAAGATCCACACTAAAGTCAACGATTAGCTTTAATATTATTTATTATGGTTTACTCCTCTTATTTGGACATTGTTTATTCTAGTCCAAAAGACCCTTACACCTTTAAAGTGTATCCACACAATTATGGTTTACTCCTCTTATTTGGACATTGTATATATCGTGAGTTATATATATATATATATATATGAGCAGTATATATATATATATATATATATATATATATATATATATAAATAAGTCCATTAGGCCAAAAGTTTACTATATCTTCATGAGAAGGGTACATGTCATTTCAAAATCTCATTCTAAAATTGCATTTTGTTTTGTTTATTCATTTTCCTTTTTTTTTTTTTTATATCAAGAGGCTAATTTATTTTTGATAACCATGGTTGTCCAGGCCAGCTTGTGCGCACCTTGACTAATCCCAAAGGCCTTAAAGTTAACGACTGAGTAAAACCTCCTGTGGCCTTGAGGGGACTTGAATTGGTGACCATTCGGGTTAAATCCCAAGGCCTTAGATCAACTGAGCTACCTCTCATGGCTAAATTTATAAGATTTGGATCAATGTAAATCATGATCTTTTAACTCCTTCCCTTACATGTGGCCTCATACTTGCACGTTGTAGAAAACAACCAAAAGAGAATTGGAGGAAAGAATTCCTTGTTTTATTTTTTTATTGAAATAACATGTGTATATGTACAGGAGGGATAGTCTATATAACTCTATATGTTAAGATTCCTAACTAGTTACAACTCTATATCTACATGTTAGGATTCCTAACTAGGTACAACTCTATATGTTAAGTTTCCTAACTACATAACTTCTATATGTTAACACTTCCCTCAAGTTAATTACTAGATGTCAATCACGCCCAACTTCATACATAAATATTGCAATTTCGTCCCCACTTAGAGCCTTTGTGGAAAATATCACCTAACCCGTTCTCCGCCTTCACATATCCCGTAGAAATCAAACCGGAAGCTGTATTTTCTCACGAACTAAGTGGCAATCAATCCTCAATATGCTTGTCTCGTTCCATAATACAAGATTCAAGGCAATATGAAGGGCAACCTGGTTATCACACCAAAGTTTTGCTGGGACCACAGTCTTAATGCCGACTTCCATCAAGAGTTGATGAAACCACATGATTTCAATACATGCATCGCGCTATCGCTTCATATTTTGACTCGCACTTGAACGAAACAACCCCTTGCTTCTTACTCTTCCACGCACTGTATTTCCACCAACAAAAACACAAGAACCGGGATGTGGATTTCCCTATCTTCCTCAATTCATCCAATCGCGATCCGCGGAAGCATTCAACCCTATCAGGCTCATGCGATTACTATATAGGAATACCTCGGCCCGAGCTCCCTTTCAAGTACATAGAATATGTTCTTGATACCGCCCAATCATTAACGGAAGACATGTATTGACTTACAACACTGACTGAGTGTGCAATATCAGGACGAGTTACTATAAGGTAGTTCAACTTCCCAACTAATCTTCTATATCTCTTAGGATCCTCAAACAAGTCGCCTTCTCTAGTAAGGTGTACACTCGGAGCCATAGGGGAACTACATGGCTTTGCTCCCAATTTTTCAGTCTCAGATAATAAATCAAGCACATATTTCCTTTGAGATAAGAAGATTCCACATGTTTACTCCGCATAACTTCAACACCTTAAGAAATACTCCAAGCATCCCTAGTCTTTGTATGATAACCGGCCGTGAAGAAAGGACTTAAGGATGAGATTCTGCAGTCACCCCGCTGGATAATAATATCATCCACATACACCACCAACAAAATGATACCTGAAATGGAGTTCGGTGAGAAGACTTTAATGGTCGATTTACTTTGCAAGCCAAATTTCAACCGCTTATCGAATTTATCGAACCAAGCATGGGGACTCTACTTCAAGCCATATAATGACTTCCGAAGGTGACAAACCTTCCCAATCTCCCCCTGAGCAACAAACCCTGGAGGTTGCTCCGTATATACCTCATCCTGAAGATCGCCATGAAGAAAGGCGTTCTTAATATCAAGCTGATGAAGATCCCAATTATGAGTGGCGCTCGTGGAAATAAAAGCCAACAGATGTCATCTTAAAGAATAGGAAAATGTATCGTATCAGTCCACACCATAGGTCTGAAATAAGCACTTTGGCCACAAGCCGCGGCTTTCAATCTACAACCGAACTTATCCCATTAACTTTGACTACAAAGACCCAACGACATCCAATGACTTTCTTCCTAGTAGGTAAATGTACCAAGTTCCAAGTACCATTCTCATTCAAAGCATCCATCTTCTCTATCATAGCACTAGGCCAACCAGGGTGAGACAAGGCTTCCTGAAAAGTGTTAGGCAACGAAATAGAGTCCAAAGAAGCAATAAAAGAACAGGACCGAGAAGATAATCGGGTTATGGGGCAAAATGAGGAAATTGGATGAACACACTGACGTCTACCTTTACGAAGAGCAATAGGGAGATCATCATCAGAACTGGATTCGATGTCAAAAAGCAGCCTTACTGAGGACCGTAGATCGGTGGGTTCTCAAGGTCGAGTGTAGACCTGAGTGATAGGAGGCTTTACGGGAGCAGGAATAGGAGGGGCCAGCTTTATCGGGAGCAGAACAGGGAGGCACAAGGTACACCAGCAAGTCATCCGCCTCCCTCGACTAGTGGCCTGGGGTGAAGAGAAAAGGACATTCTAAAAAACTTGACATCCGCAAAAACCAAGTACCTACGAAGACTAGGCAATAACACCGATACCCCTTCTGAACCCGGGAATAACCAAGAAAGATACATTTTAAAGATTTATGGTCAAGTTTAGATACCTGAGGACGAACATCTCGAACAAAACAGGTACATCCAAATATATGAGGTTCAATGGTCTGTCCCGAGTCTGATGTTGGCAAACAATCATCATAACCTTTTTTAGGCTTACATACAATCTCAATGTTGGGAAAATATTATGCGCCCATTGTCAAATAATCATAATCAATCTTTTTTGGGCTTAATAAATTAGGGAAATAAGCTTATCATGTCTAACTCAAGTGGTAAAACTTTCAATGTTTAAATAGGCAAAGGCATAAGGAGTGGAGGGGTCTTGGGTTTGAGTCCCAGTGGGAGCAGTTTACTACAATGTAACTAAAGGTGTTTAGCTGTAAAAAAAAGGGAAATAAACATGTGATGAAATTTGAACACGTGGCTTATCACCAAATAAGACTCTATATAATCATCATGAAGTCATCTTGTTATCATTCATTAAAATTTCAGATTCCTTTGTGGATCTTGTACAAGATATTTCTGTTTTCCCTTTGCTTAATATATATCATCACAAGTTTATCCCATAATAAATGATTGAATTTTGAAGTAATCTGGATACTGATACAATTTGTAAGTTCTTGTGATCATTGTTAGATGTCACACTTGTAAATTATTGAAAAGAGAAAATATGGACTATCACACTGAAAAACTGAAACAAAGGGATGCTAAGAAACCTCAAGCACTAATACATATTTGCATCATGTATAGCATAGGCACTAGTGCTGAAGACAACTGTAGCATCATAGCAAGGGCATTGTTTTTCTATTATAGAAGATTTTGCTAGGATTTTGGCACTCTTGCACTGTATGGTACTCCAGCAATATTGTTATTGTGCCTACTACAATCCTAACTGCTACAATGCAACTATAGTACTGCTACAGTTATCTCCAATACTGATGCTTATGTGATTGGTTATATGATGCAAATACGGAAACTTTGTAGTGTGGACATTGTGGTAGGGGGCACTGTAACAATAGTATTGTAGAATTAGAAACTAGTTGGGAAAGGAAACATGTAGAGTTAGGAAACTTCATATTCTTTTCTATTTGGTTTAGGGATTGTCTTGTATATAAATAAGTTATTTGTGATCAATGAAATAAACAATTTTTCCTTCAATTTTCTATGATTACATGGTATCAGAACCGATCCCCGACCTCGATGTGGGGGTTTGTTCCGTTTGACCCCGTAGGGGGGCGTTTGTCCGTTTGACCCCTCAATCTCATGGGACACAACGAGGACGTTGTGTCTGCATGGGAGAGTGTTTGTCACATCCCACATCGGATATGGGAGAAATTTCTTGACACTATATAAGTATGAGCCCCTCTCAACCTAGTAGACGCGTTTTAAAGCCATGAGGGGCCTTTGGGCCTGAAGCAGATAATATTTACATGTTGTGTTGGGTCGTTACAAAACAAGAAGCTCAATATCTACATGAGATCTTCAGGAAGAGGTTTACATGGAGCAACCTTCGAGGTTTGTTGCTCAAGGAGAGATAGGGAAGGTGTGTTGTCTTTGAAAATCTCTTTATGGTTTGAAGCAGAGTCCCCGTGCTTGGTTTGACAAATTCAGTCAGGTAGTTGAGACATTTGACATGTAGAAGAGTAACTCTAACCATTCCATCTTCTATAAGAATTCTCTCTTAAATCATTTTTTCATAGTTAGTTTCACACAAAGAATTTATGAATGTTGAAGTATTTCTTGGGTGTTGAAAATGAGAAATAGGGAATTTTATTATCTCAACGGAAGTATGTGCTCGATTTGTTATCTAAGACAGGAAGTTGGGTGCCAAACCGTGTAGTACTCCTATGACTCCTAATGTGCAGATCACTAAGGAAGGAGACCTATTTGAAGACCCTAAAAGATACAGAAGACTAGTTGGGAAATTGAATTATCTACAGAATCCCTCGCTTCTGATATTGCTTATTCAAGTGTTCGAGTCAAGATAGCGTCATCGTCCACAGCCAATATCGGCAATCAGAGTATATCCAGGTTATCGTGCCAGTTCTCGGATGTGGATATTTTATAAGAAGCATGGTGATACCAGACCGAAATATTTCGATTACCGTATTTGGGGCAAGATCTAAGGAAGATAGGAGATACACCTCAGGATATTGTGTCTTTTTGGGAGGAAATCTAATCTCAATAAAGAGTAATAAGCAAAGTGATGTCTCGCGGTCTAGTGCGGAGTCAGAGTATAGAGCTATGACATAGTCTATATCCGAGATCATGTGGATACATCGGTTATTGATGGAAGTGGGCATCGAACCTTCAGTACCAGTGAAGCTTTGGTGTGATAACTAAGCTGCCATGCATATAAAGTAATTCTAACTCCGTACAACGAACCAAACATATTGAGATTTAATCATTATTTTGTCCGTAAGAAAGATCCGATTGTCGATTCCCATGGCGCATGTGAAAGACTGGAGAACAATTAGGAGATATCTTCACAAAACCTTTGAGTGGAGAAGTCAATTATCTTTGTAACAAGTTGGGCATGATCAACGTCTATGATCTAACTTGAGGGGGAGTGTTATAGTATTGTAGAATAAGAAATTAGTTGGGAAAAGGAAACATGTAGAGTTAGAAAACTTCATATTCTTTCCTATTTGGTTTAGGGATTGTCTTGTATATAAATAGGTTATTTGTGATCAATGAAATAAACAATTTTTTCTTCAATTATCTATGATTACAAGTATGAACCTTGGACCTTAGGCTTTTCCAATTTTTGCCCTTAATTTAAAAAAAAAATTCCTCCAAAACAAAAGGTGGAGAAGTATTCTTAAATACAATGCACTTTTTGCCACATAGAAAGTGTCTCTTGAAGATATACTTTTTAAAAATTTTGAATTTTAATTGAAAGTGTCTCTTGAAGAAACACTTCAAAATTTTGAATTTAAACTGAAAGTGTCTCTTGAAGAAACACTCTGTAAAATTTTGAAAATTATGAATTTAATTGAAAATGTCTCTTGAATAGACACTTTCTAAAATTTTGAATTTAAATTGAATGTCTCTTGAAGAGACACCTTTGCACCATTTCACAAAGGTGTAAATGGTATGAAAATTTGCAGTCTAAATTCAAAATTTTAGAAAGTTTAAATTCATAATTTTTGAAATTTTTTAAAATGTCTCTTGAAGATACACTTTCTAAAATTTTGAATTTTAATTGAAAGTGTCTCTTGAATTCAAAATTTTCGAAAATTTTGCATTTAAACTAAAAGTGTCTCTTAAAAAAACACTTTGTAAAATTTTGGAAATTATGAATTTAACTGAAAGTGTCTCTTGAAGAGACATTTTTGTACCATTTCAAAAAGGTGTAAATGGTATGAAAATTTTAGTCTAAATTCAAAATTTTCAAAATTGTAGAAAGTCAGTTAAATACATAATTTTTGAAATTTTAGAAAGTGTTTATTTAAGAGACACATTTAGTTTAAATTGAAAATTTTCAAAATTTTGAAAGTGTCTCTCCAAAAAACACTTTCAGTTTAAATTCAAAACTTTCAAAATTTTAGAAAGTGTCTCTTCAAAAGATACTTTTAATTTAAATTCATAATTTCTGAAATTTTTGAAAGTGTTTTTTCAAAAGACATTTTCAGTTTAAATTCAAAATTTTGGAAAGTCTTTTCGAAAGCCACTTTCATTTAAAATTCAAAATATTAGAAAGTATCTATTGAAAAGACACTTTCTACATGGTAAAAAGTGCATTAGATTTAGGAATATTTCTCTACCTTTTGTTTTTGAGGGATTTCTTTTTTAATTAGGGGGGCAAATGTCAAAAAAGCCCTATGAACCTTCCCAATCTATGATAATGTTGCTTTTCCCTCTCACCAAGGGAGTCTTTATTTCCAATCCCATTGGGGCAGGTTTCCTTTCTTGAATCTCTAGTATGGGTTTTGGGCGTGATTGTTATGCTTTTGCCTGCACTTGTTCCTTTTGTGCTTGCACAAGTTCTTTAAATTGGACCTGCTCAGGCGAAAGAGTTGAAACAAAGGGTGGTCTATGATCTCTGAAGAAAACAGAACTGAGATTGAAGAAAACAGAACTGATGAGGAAAACAGAACTGGGGTTGAAGAAAACAGAATTGATGAGGAAAACAGAACTGAGATTGAAGAAAACAAAACTGAACTGGAAATATATTAATTTCTGAATGATTCTTTACAACCAATGTTACACACTTTATATATACCTATTTTGTACACTGAAAAAGGAAGTTCCCATAACTAGTTCCCTAAAATTTGGGATCTGATTATTCACTTCCCATAGCTAATTATAGATTCAGATTATTGACCCTGATTGAATGAATCTGATTTACATAATTTCTCACACTCCCCCTTAAGCTGGTGAATATAGATATTTCATTCCCAGCTTGCTAATATTTTTATGAAACACGTTATTGCATATAGAAACTAAGAGGAGAAGAGTTGGAGGAATGAATTCCTTATGTCTTTTCCATTGAGTCATCATACATATATATACAAGAAGGTTAGGCTATACATTAGGTAAGATGATCTACTCTACCTAAATGGTTACAACCCTACAAGTAAAGTATTCTAATAAGATACAAACCAATATGTTAACATATGATACATACTATAACCAATATGTTAACGTATGATACATACTATAACACCCCCCATTAAGTTGGAGCATAGATGTTAATCATGCTCAACTTGTTACATAAGTAACTAACCCGGTCTCCATTTAGAGCCTTTATGAAGATATCACCTAATTGTTCTCTAGTCTTCACATATCCTGTAGAAATCAAATCGAGTTGAATTTTCTCACGAAAGAAATGACAATCTATCTCTATGTGTTTAGTTCATGGAAAACATGATTAGAGTCAATATGAAGGGCAACCTGGTTGTCACACTAAAGCTTTGCTAGAATTGAGGTTTTAATACCGACTTCCGCTAAAAGTTGATGGAGCTACATAATCTCGCATGCAGACTGTGCCATTGCTCTGTACTCGGATTCTGCTCTAGATCGAGTGACAAGACTCTGTTTCTTACTCTTCCATAAAACTAGATTCCCTCCAACAAACACACAGTAACCCGAAGTAGACCTTTTATCTTCCTTAGATCCTGCCCAATCTGCATTCGTGAAACACTTAAGTCTATTATGCCCATGATTACTGTATAAAATACCACGTCCTGGGGCTCATTTCAAGTAATATAGAATCTGTTCTATAGCCGCTCAATGATCAACTGTTGGAGAAGACATGTATTGACTTACAACACTAACGGAGTATGCAATATCAGGGCTTGTTATTGTAAGGTAGTTCAGCTTCCCAACCAACCTTTTATATCTCTTAGGGTCTTCAAATAATTCGCCTTCTCTAGTAAAAAGTAGGCTTTGTGTCGTAGGGGACCGACATGGCTTTGCTACCAACTTTCCTGTTTCAGACAATAGATCCAGAACATATTTCCTTTGAGATAAGAAGATTCCACGTTTACTCCTCATAACCTCAACACCTAAGAAGTATTTTAACATGCCTAAGTCCTTTGTGTGAAATTGGCCATGAAGAAAGGACTTGAGTGAAGATATACCTACCATATCATCCCCAGTAATGATAATGTCCCTACCTGGTCAAAGAGTTGCTAATGGGCTGGGTCTGGCTCCCTCTCAAGAAAAAGGAAGCAAAGTTGTGGAGGGTAGCTTCCCGTGTTTGCTGCGCAACTGATCGAGAGGAACAAAGTGGTCTTTGAGGATATGCAGCTCTTGTTAGGATAGCTGGAAACCTTTTTATAAGGTCATTTCAGACGGCCACTATGATTCCGATGAATCTCCTTTTAAGAGGAGGTTGGTCTCTATGTAGTTTGTGACGGGTGTTTGTCTTAGTCTTTGCTATTTTTTGTGACGTATTCGACCCTTTATATACTTCTGTTGTACTCAGGTACCAGCTGTGGTTTCTTTTAATTTATGGTTTTATTTGCCTATCAAAAAAAAAAAAAAAATCATCATCATACACAACTAACAAGATGATACCTGCTTGAGAGTTTCTATAAAATATAGAATTATTAGATTTGCTCTTCCGCATGCCAAATTTCTCAATCACTTCACTGAATTTGCCAAACCACGCACGAGGACTTTGTTTTAAGCCATATAATGATTTTCGGAGACGACAAACTCTATCAATCTCCTCCCCGAAAGCAAATGTAAACCCTGAGGTTGCTCCATATAAACCTCTTTCCTCGCAAGATCCATGAAGAAAGACATTTTTGGTCAACTTGATGGAGGTCTCACCATGAGTGGTCACGCAGAGATATAAATAGTCAAATAGAGGTTAAATTTCGTAACCAGGAAAAAGTATCGTATCAATCCACCCCATAACTCGCATACCCTTTAGCAACAAGACAGGCCTTCGACCTAGCAATTGATCCATCGGGATTAAACTTCACTGTAAACACTCATCGGAAACTAATGGCTTTCTTCCTAGTAGGTAAACACACTAAGTCCCAAGTACCATTATCAGTTAAGGCATCCATCTCCTCTATCATAGCATTACACCAACTAGGATGAGATAGGGCTTCAGAAACCTTGTTAGGTAATGAAATAGAGTCCAAAGATGCAATAAATGAACAAGAATGGGATGACAAATAGTAATAAGAGCAAAATGAGGAAATTGGATGAGCGCATGGATGTTTATTTTTACGAAGAGCAATAGGAAGATCATCATTGAGAATTGGATCTGATGTTGAAGCAGCTGGTGGAGGGCTCAAGATTGGGGGTTGCTGGTGCCGAGCATAGACTTGAGTGGATAGAGGCTTCTTGTAGAGAGAACAGGAAGTGAGCTAGCAGCACTATAAATGAGCAAATCATCTACCCCCCCCGACTAGTAGACCGGGTCTTGAGGAAAACAGCTGGCCTCAAGAAAGGCACACAAAGTAAACCAAGTACTTGCGTAAGACTAACAATAACACCTATAACTTTCCGAACCTCTCGAGAGTGCAAAATCACAGAAGATACACTTCAATGACTTAGAATCGAGTTTAGACACATGCGGACGAACATTTTAACAAAACAAGTACACCCAAATACCCAAGGCTTAATGGGAAACAAAGATTTATGGGGAAAGAGGGTTTGAAACATATTTGCCCAATTCAAGATAGAGGAAGGCATCCGATTAATCAAAACAAAAACGGTAAATGAATAATATCGACGGAAATGTTTTGGGCACGCATTTGAAACAATAGATCCCCACTGCCAAAGGTGTCTATTTTTTCTTTCAACAACTCCATTTTCAGAAGGAGTATCAACACAAGATATCTGATGAAGGATGCCATTCTGAAGCATGAATGACTGAAATTGTTCAAACATATATTTTTTGGCATTATCACTTCTCATATTTTAAACAGAAACATGAAACTGAGTGTGAATTTCAGTACAACACGAAAGTGAGAAAATAACTTTGAACGGTTTTCATTAAATATAACCAAGTTGTTCGCAAATAATCATCGACTAACGTAACAAAATATCGAAATGTAGTTGGGGACATAACTGGACATGGACCCCACACATTCGAATGGACTAACTCTAAATGAGCGGAAGCTCGGCTATTGACTCGGACATGGACCCCACACATTCGAATGCACACGATGAAGCTTAGCATATTGACACGACTCACAGTTCAATGAAAATAGGCTAGAAATCCAAGCGATATACTTCTTCAACAGTAGAGAGAAGGATTTAATAAGTTACAATGTAATTTGAAGGGGGTAACAACTCTAGAAGAAGCAACAAATCTCTGCACTCTCTGGCCAAGGATGTGGGAGACCCCGCCCTGCCCCTCTACCAATAATCTCAAGCCATCAAAAGACATCCCGAATAAAAATAATTAGAAAGAATGAGATACCGGAATTATGTATGAGTGAGTTTACTCACAGAAGTTCAATTAAAAGAGAATTGTGGTAAACTCAGAACAGAGGTCAAAGTGATTAGAGGAGTAGGATGAATTGTCCCTAACCTAAGGACACAAGATGTTGACCCGTCTGCAAGGGTAACAGTAGAGGTAGAATGGTGTGGCTGAAACGTAGTAAATAAACTGGAATTACTTGTCATGTGGTCTATGGCTCTAAAGTCAATGACCCATTTGGATGAAGAGGAAATAAGACATGTGTTAGGTTACCTGACCTGACAGGCATAGTGCTAGGAGTAGAAGCACTCTTGAATTCATGAGCATACTGAAACCTTCGATATTTATTTTGCAACTTCCTACAATCCTGACACACATGCCTTGGATTATGGCAATAATGACACACAACTCCACCTGAGGGATTCTTGTCAGTCATAAGAGCAGATCTAACTCAAACAAGTTTCTAACACTCCGAAAAATACCAGAAAATAGGATTCTTGCACAGAAAATGACCACTATTCCATGAAAAGCTCCACACCCGAATGGAATTTGGCCCTACAAACCTCAAGACAACCGACAAAGCACTGGAATCACAAACAATACTAAAGAAATCAAGAAATTCCCACACGCGCCTCATGCACCAGCCAAGATGGGAAACAAATGGCATAATACTAGATCGCAAGGCCAGTGGATCATGCGCACACTTTCTCAAGCATCGACTTAAGGGCACTTCGTTTACGGTCGACGCCTCTCTCGACCTGTGCATTTCACGCTCCCTCGAAATGAGTGTTTCAAAAGAAATCACCCTGCTCCTCCCTATGAACTACCAAATCCTCCAATTTCTTCAAATAAATTCCAAATCCGAGTCCTATTCTTTGATACCATGTAGAAACTAAGAGGAGAAGAGTTGGAGGAATGAATTCCTTGTGTCTTTTTCTACGGAAATAATATACATATATATATACAAAAATGTTAGACTATACATTAGGTAAGATGATCTACTCTACGTAAATGGTTATAACCCTATAAATAAAGTATCCTAATAAGATACAAACCAATATGTTAACGTATGATACATACTATAACCAATATGTTAATGTATGATACATACTATAATACTGCACAACCCTTTTGTTAGCACATTTGCTAATTGATGTCCTGTCTATCCAACTTTTCCTTGATGAAGTGCATGTCTATCTCGATGTGTTTTGTTTTGTCATGCTGCACCGGATTATGAACAATGCTGATTGTTGATTTATTATCTCAATAGAGTTTCATAGGCTTACTCCATTGAACTTCAAATCTTCTAGAATGATCTTAGCCCACAACAATTCACATACCCTTGCTACCACATTTTTGTTTCTTACTCCTCCAAGGTACTAGATTTCCCCTAAGAAAGGTACAACAACTTGTAGTTGATCGTTTGTCCAATGGAGACCCTACAAAATTTGCATTGGTGCATATTGCCAAAGCAATGTATGATGTTTTCTTAAATAAGATTCCCTTTCCTGGATGTGCCTTTAAGTAATGGAGGACTTGGTAGGCTGCTTATAGATGAATTTCTCTCGGATCATGCATGAATTCACTGATTACACTCACTGAATAGGCTATGTCTAACCTAATATGTGCAAGATAAATGAGTCTCCCAACAAGCCGTTGATACATTTTTCTATCCACTTTCTTCTCTCAAAGTGCTTCACTCAATCTATGATTTTATTCAATGGGAATCGCAATTGGTTTACTAGCCATCATACCTGTTTCCCTGAGAAGATCAATAACATATTTCTATGAGAAATGAAAATGCCTTGCGATTGGTTTTCTAAAGCTTTTACTCAAACCTCGCTAGGCACTACTAGTTGGGTATTTTTCTCTTTCACATCATTCCCTCGTCACAATAATGTCATCCCATACAATTAATGCCGTGACTTCGGTTGAATTTTATGAAAAGTGTATGATCTCCCTGGCTTTGCTTGTAATCATTAGCTATCATAACCTTGACAAACCTTCCGAACTAAGCATGTGGGGACTGTTTTAACCCATATAGTGTTTTCTTTAACCGAAAAACCTTGTTTCCATCACCCCCACCGAACCTTGGTGGAATACTCATCATGTAAATCTCTTCTTTTAACTCTCTATGAAGGAAAGCATTTGTTACATCATACTGTTGCAATTCCCAATCAAAATTAACAACTAAGGATAGTAAAATTATTGTTGTATTCTTCTTTTCCATTATAGCAAATGTTTCTTGATAATCCACTCCATATGTTTGAGTATACCCTTTTGCAACTAGCCTTGCCTTGTACTGTTCCAGGGAGCCACCACCTTTAAATTTTACTACAGACACCCACTTGCAGCCCACTGGTTTATTACCACTAGGCAAATAAATCAATTTCCAAGTTTCGTTCTTTTGTAATGCATCCATTTTAGCCTCCATAGCAAGTCTCCATTCTCTCTTTGATTATGCTTAAGACAATGAGTTTGGAATAGGAATAGTGCTTAAAGTTGAAAGGAAGCTTTTATGATTCAAGGAAAATCTCTGAAAAGATACAAAGTGAGACAATGGATATAGTGGCCTTTTTGTGCATTCTCGGGTTCTTTTTCTCCAAGATATAGGTAGATCATGGTCAAGATTAGGAGCAAGGTTATGTTTAAGAATTGTTACCTTATTTCCAGGACTTGGTTCGGTAGATTGTTCTTGCCTTGTTGCCATGGGGTTCCTTCTCCTTGCATACATCTGATCAAACTAAAACCGATCAAAGATCTGATTGTCTTCTTTCGTTTCCTTTACTCTTTGGATTGTAAGATTGGAATAGGTTTCGAAGATATTGGTAACACTGGTGGTTTCTTTTGATTTGAATGACTTAGATGAGGGGATTATTTCTAGTGGTGGTAAGGCTAACTCCTTATCTTCAAGTATAGATAGTTCCCCCTGAAGATAAGGAGTGGAGAAGTATGACTCATTTTCAACAAAGGTAACATTAGCTGAAACACAAAGTTTCCTAGTGGATGGATGATAGCATTTATATCCCTTTTGAGTTGATGAGTACCCCACAAACACACACTTAAGAGCTCTAGTATCTAATTTTCCCCGGTTATTGTGAATATGGACAAAGGATGTGCACCCAAAAACCCGAGGAGCAAAGTTGAAGGAGGACCGAATATCGGGATAGAATTGAGACAAGGTTTCTAGTGGACTTTTGAACCCCAAAACTCTGGAAGGAATCCCGTTTACGACATGTGCTGATATGAGTACAACATTTCCCCAGTAGGATTTTGGTACATTTTGTTGAAACAATAAGGCTCGAGTACACTCAAGAAGATGACAGTTTTTTCTTTCTGCCACTCCATTTTGCCGGGGAGTGGTGATACAAGATGATTCATGAACAATTCCTTCCTTTTCGAAACCACTTAGATAGAATTTGATTAAAATAATCACGAGCATTGTTTGAGCGGATTTTCTTGATTTTTTTACCAAACTGATTTTGAACCATTGTACAAAAGTAGGGAAAATATGACTCACATAAGATTTATTTTCGAGTAAATGGATCCAAGAAACTCTAATACAATCATCAATAAATGTCACAAACCACCTAGATCCTGAGGCACTTGGAATCGTAGATGGTCCCCAAATGTTACTGTGAATTAGAAAGAAAGGAGAAGAAGATCTTTTATTACTGATAGGGAAGGATACATGAATATGTTTTGCATACTCACAAATGTTGCAATGAAAAGATTGAATATCCAGTCCCTTGAACAAGGTAGGAAACATTATTTTTAATGTGGAAAAAGACACATGACCTAGACGCCTATGATGTAACCAAACGACATCTGTTGTTGATGAAGAGTATAGTTGTGAAAGGCGTGCTTAGGCAATGCGCAGTCATGGTGCCTCTCTTGAGTCGGGGCAATGCCCATTCACGAAGGCTCAGTGAAGGCGGCAAAGGCACGCGCCTTTCATGAGACGCGAAGCCCTCCACAAGTGCGCCTTCTACCATGTATGTCTTTTTCCTCTTCTTCTTCCTCTTCTTCTGGTTTTTTTGGTCGCCGGGCCGTGATTACAGTGGACGGTGAGCTTCGCTTGTTGTACTTAGGCTGCAAACGACGCCGCTTGGTCTCTCTAGGACATAAAACTTACTCCACGTTTGCCTTTTATTTTTTTAAATCCCTTCCCAAAACGATGTTGTTTGGGACTAAGTCACTTATCCAACGACTCGTTGTTTTGGATAAGTGACTTCAAACAGTTCTAAAATGATGTCGTTTTGGATGTTGTTTTGGGATGTGTGCGGGAATTAAAAAAAAGAATTGCTACCATCCAAAACGACGTCGTTTTGTATCAGAAAGGTCCAAAACGACTTCGTTTTGGCTGTAGAACCCTAAAAATTGTTTTTTGGGTGTTCCAGCCCTCATTTTTGCCCTCTTTCAAGCCCATGCCTTCTCTTTCATTAATTGATGAAGATGAAGAAATGAATTATTAAGGAAATGAGGAGGATGAGAAATGCTACAATGATGATGATCATTATGTGGGTGTGGAGAATGAATGAGAGGATCGGTTATGTGGACAAATTAGTTATTTTAATGTAAGTTTGTTTGATGATTTATGAATTTGACAAGGGTTATGTGTTTGCATGTTGACATGTTCTATTGACAATTTCTATGGATTTTTAGAAACTTTGGAGATGGATTTGCACTTGTTTGATATGTTTTTAAGTAAATTTTATGCTTAAGAGGTATTGTTTATGTGTTTTTATTGATTGGATAGATATTTTTGATGATAAATGATTGTTATATTTGATTATATTTTTTAAAAAATATATATGTAAAATGGGGTTAAAAAAGGCCCTTGCGCCTTAAGGGTCCAGGAGGCCTTTGTGCCTTGGTGCGCCTTGCGCCTTTCACAACTATGATGAAGAGAAAAAGGAAGTAGACAAATGAGACTTAACCAGTTCCGGTTGATTAGATATACTCAAGTAGTAGAGTCCATTATGCTCTTTGGCAAGTCCAATCTTCTTCCTTGAACCTTGGTCCTGAAATTCACAAAATGAGGCATCAAATATAACATGACAAGTTAGATCTTGGGTAAATTTTTGTATTGAAACAAGATTGGTGGATAAGTGAGGGACATGAAGAACATTTTTAAGGACTAGATTTGGGGTAACTTAACTTGAACATCTCCTTTACCAGCCATTGTGGTTGGTAGTTCCGTCATCAACAACAATTTTCCTATTGCTTGGACAAGGTGAATAAGTTTTAAAATGATTTGGATTATGGGTCATATGGTCACTAGCACCAGAATCAAGGATCCATGCATTCCTAAACTCATTACGTGAAGCATTTAATCCAAGAGAAATTAGAGTCTCACCTGAAAGAGTCAATGAACACATACCCGGTGTTGATGCTTGAGAACTGGAAGATGGCTGGATATTTTGAAGTAAAGTTGGGCTGCAAACAGCATGTTCTTCTTCAACAATTGAAGAAATGGAGTCTGACATGACTGATGTTGATGAAACAACAATAAAGGATATAAAGGAGATTAAGAAATAATGGGAGTGGAGACCATAGAAATCTGTTTAGTAGCTGAGTGGACATTCATGTAGCTGAGGGCAATCTGTTTAGTAGCAGTGGATATTTACTTAAGTTGGCAATCAGATAGCTAGAAATTGCACAATTAAGAAAGAAGACTGAACAGTTGAGCTCAAACTACAAGAGGGGGGAAGTACATATGCTTCGGAAAAAGTGGTCTTAAAGCAAAGGTCTTGACTTAAAAGAATCTAAGAGAGCACTAGTAGATCGAGCTGTAAGTGTGTGGACTTATCTACTCAAGTACAACCTTCATTTTTTCGTAGGTTTTATCCTATAGTAAGATGCACAATGTTTTTGTGGTTCTCCCTATTATCAGGAAACACACAGAAGTTGAAATGGGGAGACGGAAAAGAAATCCAATGGTTTTTATTTCACGTGTTTCCTTGGGACAAATCCCTTTTAAAATGGACTACTATAATCCATACGATTCAACCACAATGAGTTCCAACACTGTTGCCTGCCTAATTGGCAGTTCAATGTGATGCAAATATGGTGCAAATGTGCTAAAGGTTTCGGAACATCCCTTTACTTTCTAGTGCTGTTTTCTCCCTTCAATGACTAGCAATTATGACATTGGTTGTGATCATATATCTGGAGATAGTGTTGATTTTCAAATTTCCTCAATAAATCCAAAGGGACCTGAAGCGTAAGGGTGAGGCTGTATCTCTTAGGGCATAGCAAAAATTAAAACATCTAGTAGAAAATCCTCCACCCCTATGAATCTAAAATGGCAACAAGATGACTTTACAATAATAACATGAATCTAAAATGGAAACAAGATGATTTTTTTTATTTTTCGTCTTCTATTCACTTTGCATATTAGATTGTAGTTTTTTGTTCTTACAAGGATTTGAGCCTGAGTTCTTCCATATCCCCATCCCAACCCTTTGTCACTTGAGCCGAGCCTCTAGGGCAGGAACAAGATGACTTTATGATAATAACATGGTATCAAAGCCTTATTTGAGGAAAGGTAATGAAGTCGAGCCTCATCACGTATGTATTTCCCCCTGTGAGGCAGCAGGTTATTAAAATGCATGATATATATTATAGGCCAAAATCTTAATACTTTAAGTTAAGAAAATTGATTGTTTAACAAGTTCTATATAAGAGATGTTGTCACTTTCTCATTTTTTGACCTTGGAATATATTTATAAAATGTTAAAGCCTTAGAATCTCATTGCATACAAGTTTCAACTTTTACTTCCTTCGGAATCCATTCTTTTACGTACGTAGGAGTTATTATTAGATAGAGGTGTATTATTTAGATCCATCAAATTCTTTACTGTACTGAGTTGAGAGTTGAAACTAATTTTGTGCAGATGCATACAAGAGTGGTGAATTGCAGAAACTGTTGGAGAAGGCAATGTGCTCTTGATGAATTAGAAGAAGGATCTTCCAATATGAACTAGCTAAAAATGGTCACTTGATCGTTGATGTATCATTAATTATATGGGGTGCATTCAAAACTTGATCACACAGGTTGTAAGTTTCACAGAATTATCTAATTATTGCCACTGCATTTACATCTCATGTGTTCCCCCTTATCAAAAGAAAAAATAACTCATTTGTCCTATGATTCCAACCGGTGGCTCGGGGGTTATTTGGTAAAATTCAGTAATTATTATTTAATAACTTAAGTTGATTTAAGTTAAATTATACTTCATTTGTTCATTTCAGATTTATTACTTAATTGTCACTTTAATTATTAACGTTGTCTGGGAAACCCTAGCCGTCCCTCATTTTCTCTTATAGCCCTTTTTCTGTTAGCAAGGAGGAGGTGACCTTTTTATTATTTTTTATTCGAAATCACCTATCTATATATCTTTATATTATTTTCTTTTCAATAAATTAGTTCTTCCACACATATCTAGGTTTTAATTCGTATTTGATGATTCTATCGTTGACTTGTTATGATGGTTGGTTTTTGGTCGTTTTGTTGCTACGTTTATTAGTGTGGATGATTTAGACAATAAAACATATTCAATTAGATGAAAACAACAAATTAAATTATGGTTAGTAGGATTGGAGTCATAGATATTCTAGTCATTATTAAATTATTAAATATGTAGGTTTTAAGTCGATTTATTATGTTATTAACCTGATATTACGGCGCCTTTGATAAAATTAGCTAAAAAGTTATTTTAATCATTAAATTTATATAGTTATCCTTATAAATTATAACTAAATAAATGAATGACAATAAGAACATAAAAATTAGTGGGATAAATGAAAATTTGAATTTAAAAATGATTTAATTATTTGTTATTATTCAAATTTATATTTTATTTTAATTTATATTATGTAGTTATTTTTAATATATTTTATTTATTAATCAATTAAAATTAAGTTATTAAAATAGGCTAGTTTATCCAACACCCCTTAATGTTACTTTAGATTGTGGGAAGAATCAATTTCCAACGTTAATATTGCCAATCCAAGAGATTAATTTGTCTTTTTTACGTTATATTTTATTGGTAGAATAAGATAAGTGAACTGAAAAACATGAAAAAAATTCAGTGAATTAAATAAAATTTCTAAGTCACGAGGTGTTGGAAATTAAGAAAAAATATATTTGAAAATAACGAAGATTTATGAGACGGGGCAGTGAAGAGCATAAATTATGCAGGAAGATAAATTGATTAATATTTGGCCTCATAATTTATTTATTCATATTTTTTATAAATTGAAATATTCTTCTCAAGGTAAAAATTCATAAATATAATGTCTAGTAATTAAACGATCCATTTAGAATGTGTTCTAATATTTTGAAATTGAAAAAATAAAAACAAAATCATAATTTCTTCTTAATATTCTTATCCTATTATATTTTATGTATCCTAATTTTCTGCTATAATAAAAAAAATATTCCGCCCTATGTTTCATTCTTGACCATGCTTGTTTGGGATTCCTTCTTCCACCTTTATTCACAGAAATTGGCTTCCATTTATAAATTATAATATTTTATATATTTTCTTGCTTTCATTCTTTCTTTATCCTTTTACTACTTATTAAGCCATTAACTATAAAGTACAAATAAAAAAGGTAATTGTTCTCACTTATTCCATTAAAACTATTTCAGAAAATAATAATATAAACATGAATATTAATTATAAGAATTATTTCTGAAATATAAAAACATGTTAAAAATATTTTAGGTTTTCAAATGGTGTTTGGTTTTACAAAATATTATAGTACAGTTTTCCAAACTAATTGCCCAAGGAAGTCAAACAACAAATTTTTTACTTGGATATACGAAAATGAGAAACGAGACATGGTACACCACTGCTGGTCCTGGATGGGAATATTTCAAAACTGTCACCCTTTCAATACTTATGATATCATTATGAGTTACAACTTTTATTTTTTTGCATTTTTGTTTTTCAAATTTTGCTTATCTTTGAGTTGGTTGTACTAAGATCTAGAAAAATCAGTTAACAAAGAGTTTGAGTCCTCTTTTCCCAGTTAAATAAATACTCATATTATTTTGCCTCTCTCTCTCTCTCTCTCCTCACTTGTTTTCTGACCAAGCCATCCCTTCTCAAATAGAAAGTGTAAAGGACCATTCATTAATTAGAAAAGTATATATGGTTGACCAAATCACCAAATTGCATGGGTCGTTGGGGGTTAAAGGAAGCCATTGCCGATCTCTCCCTCACCTCAGTTTGAATGATCTCGGGCCAGCTTGCTGCTTGTGGGCACCTCGATTAATCCCCCATTATATACATACCAATTTACTTCTTTAGAGATACACACATTCGTATATATGGCTTCGTCGCTTAAACACTTGAGGATGATCTGTTTGTTTGTTGTAGTGCTGATGAGCTCCACCGCCGTCCATGGCCGGCTCTCCGGCAAAGACGGCGGCGGCGTGGGATTCTTTGAGGGGTTGTCTCTTGATAAATCCGCCAAGGTGGGTCGAAGAAGACTTAGAGAATGGATTAGTAATTCAGGTCCCAGCCCTGGCGATGGCCACTATCATGTTGACGGCATGCATCACTGATCGATACAGACAGCTAGCTCTGATATTCATTCTTCGCTTCGGCTGTTTGGGAGAGAAAGGCATGCGGATAAAGAAGAACTAGAAAAGGAAGATGGAAAGATCGAAGAAACGTAGAATTAAACAAAAATATCTTTCACCTTTTATATATAGTATCTGGTAATTAATCAATCCGCTGACTTAATTGGCTACAAGGATTTTGATTAATATCGTGAATTAACCAATTGAAAGAGTATAAAGTAAAGGGTCGGTTGCCTGTTTCTTTTCCATTTTTTTCTTCTCTCGCCACCTCTCTCCAATCAATCTAATAGAACATCACGTATTTGTAGTGTGTTATTACCTTAAGACTATTTTTGGTTTCACGACATTTTGAAGAAAATGCAAGAGAAAGAAAATATAAATGTAGTCTTTAAGGCCTCACTCAAGTGGTAAAAGGCTGGAACATAATTGTGGATCCTATACAAAGGTGATTTTGTCCAATTTTATTAAAATTATGGATCTAGGTAAATGGGATATAACAGTACGATATCGAGTCATCCGATATCCACGAGTTTTCCGTAGATTGACGATTGATCAACGGACCCCCGGGTTTTGGGACGTCACAGCTTATGTGATAGTTTGGAAATTTTATGTTGATTGATATAGTTGTCCATGGTACACGGTGAAGTGTATGGTTTTAGCATTATCCATGTAGCATTCATTATGCATGTGATATGATATAACATGCAATGACGCATTGCATTACATTGCATATGCACAGGGACATCGCATTGAATGAGTGTGAGTGCATGGTTATAATCGACACTGAGTTGTTGGGACTTTGGTATCCACAAAATCCTTAAGTGAATGAAAATGTGTGTCCTCAGTCAAACGTATTACACTTGCTTGGTTCATACTTTTCGAACGTATGTCCGCTTGTGGGGACACTTCCTCGGCTTATTTATTCTCCCGCTTCCCATTTTAAATATAACAATAAACTATTCTCCTCACTTCATCATTGTCATTTGCAGTGATTGTTCTCGCAAATCGAAGTTCGTCTGTGGTCCTCCGATCCGTACCACTTCTAAGGAACGAGATCCGGCTCTCTATCATGGGAGACGATCACCACCATCCTCTGCATGCTGAGGGGCCAAATTGCCTATGACACAACGCACGCGGCCTTGACCGCTTTCTAATTATTGTTTGCACTGCAGGTATGTTTCCTTCATATATTTTGGTTATGGTTTGAACTAAAATTCAACAACATTCTAAGACAAATTTGCTTCGACCGCTTTCACTTTTTTCGCCTCTCGTCGTTTTCAAAATTTTCGCTTTTAATTTGCAACCACATTACTTCAAAATATTTTAACTGCCTCAAAATATTTGTTACATCTGTTTCTTATTCAGCATTTTCTGCTCGTTACAAATTTTCGCTTCCGTGGAACAAAAGCTTATGTTCGTTTCCGTTAAAATTATTGGTTAAAATTTTTTGTTTATGTTTCAGTTTTGAACGAATAGTAAGAGCTTCGCTCATTTCGTTAAAATTATTGGTTAAAATTTTTGTTTCGCTTTCGCTTTTGAAACGAACAAGAAGACCACATATATTGGCTGTATTTTTTTCCCCAAGCTTCGCTTTCTCGCAAAGAAGTCGTGATATATTGGTTGTATTTTTTTCCTCGCTTCTCGTTTCTGGCTAAAGAAGTCGAATTTATTTCCTCGACTTAAATTTGACTCAAACTTTTTTCCTATGCGCCTTAAATTCACATATTGTTACAGCTTTTAGTAAAATACTCAAGCTTCAGATCAAGTAGCTCTTAACCATATTTGGTACAGCTTTGAATAAATATTTCCCGTTTATGTACTGTAGTAAAACGACTGTTTGTGTTATTTTATATTCTAGTACACTGCATGATTTCTTGCTTTGTTCAAGTTTGCAAAAACAAGAATTCCGCTTATGTTAATTTAAATATAGACGGAGTAACGTCAGTTTAATTGTTTTATTTCCTGTATATTAATATCGCTCTAAAATACTCGAATTTCCTCAGAACTGCTTTTCAGTTTTGAACTACGCTTCATTTTTTTAAATTTCGCGAAAAAAAAAAAAAAAACGTTATGTTTCACAGACCAAAGCATCTCAAGCTTCAAAGTTTAATATTTTACTTGCCTTTAATTTGTTACGCTTTTTATTCTGTTCGTTTCTATATTACAATATTTACACTGCAGTTTTTCGTTTCTGCTGTATTCAAATTTTTGAAGACTGCAGTTTTCCATTTCTGTTGTATTAAAATATTTGTTTCTGTATTCAAATATTTTTTTTTCGTTTACTGCTGCTGTCGTATTTAAATATTTGTTACACTTTTATTCAAATATTGCTCTATTTTTTATCCTTATCCTTCTAAATGGCACGCTTCACTCAGCTTAACCCTATTCCGAGTCATGGAGAAAAGCCAAAAAAGTTCAATGGTACCGATTTCAAGAGATGGCAACAGAAGATGTTGTTCTATCTCACAACCTTGAACTTGGCAAGATTCCTCAATGAGGATGGTACTAAATTGGACATTGGAGAGACAGATAAAGAAAAGCTTTGGTCGTGGACGCGATGGAATCATTCGACTTCCCGTGTCGCAACTATGTCCCTCAACGGCCTGAAAATACTTATAACGTCTATAGTCCGCTGAAAACGGCTAAGGAGTTATGGGATAGTCTGGACAAGAAGTACAAAACCGAAGATGCCGGACTGAAGAAATTCATTGTCCGTAAATTTCTGAACTTCAAGATGGTTGATTCCAAGACCGTCTTAAGTCAGGTTCAAGAGCTTCAAGTGGTTGTGCATGATATTCATGCTGAATGAATGACTCTAAGTGAGACATTTCAAGTGGCTGTATTCATTGAAAAACTGCCACCTTCCTGGAGGGATTTTAAAAATTATCTCAAACACAAGGGAAAGGAGCTGCCACTTGAAGACTTGATTGTTCGGGCTTATGATCGAGGAAGACAATAGTCAGTCTGAGAAGAAAGTCGGGAAGAATCTAAGTTTCAGGGCCAATGTTGTTGAAGGATCTAAACCCAAAACAAGAAGAGGAAAATGCCTCGGGCAAGTTTAGAGAGGTCCAATCAAGGCCTCGAAGAAGTTCATTGGCAAGTGCTTCAACTCGTGGCAAGTCTGGACATCGAGCCAAAGACTGCAGAGCCAAGAAAAGACAGAAAACGCAGGCTAATATGGTGGAACAGATCTCCATTGGTGTTGATGATATCAATCTGACTGCTATGATATCCGAGTGCAATATGGCGGGAAACCCCAAGGAGTGGTGGATTGATACCGAGCAACTCGCCACATCCAGGCAAACAAAGATCAATGTTTTTATCCTACACAAACTGTGGGGGTGATGAAAACTTTATATGGGTAATCCATCAACCCTCTAAGGTTGAAGGTGCTCCGGAAGGTTGCTCTAAAGATGACATCCGGAAAGACCGGTGGACACTAATTAATGTTCTGCATATGCCAGATGTTCGCAAGAATTTAGTGTCAGGCTCTCTCCTTAGCAAGAATGGCTTCAAGTTCGTTTTTGTATTCGACAAGTTTGTACTCTCAAAAAATGATATGTATGTAGGAAAGGGTTATCTGAGTGATGGTTTGTTCTAGCTAAATGTAATGACTGTTGTAACCAAGGATGATTTGAATAAAGTTGCTTCTTTTTATGTGCTTGAGTCTTCTAACATTTGGCATGCTAGACTAGGACATGTTAACTATAAATCAATAAAGAAATTAATGAATATGGGACTGTTGCCGAAGTTTGACTGTCTAAGTGAGAAATGCCAAGTGTGTTGAATCTAAATTTTCTAAGCCCCTTTCCACTCTATAGATAATAGAGTTTAACCTTAGATTTAATAATACGATATATGCAATATGAAATCAATACCGTCAAGAGGTGGTAATAAGTATTTTATTACTTTTATAGATGACTGCTCGCGGTATTGTTATGTTTACTTGCTTAATAGCAAAGATGAGGCTGTGAATGCTTTTAAGACTTATAAGGCCGAAGTTGAAACTCAGTTGAACAAGAAAATTAAAATCATAAGGAGTGACAGAGGAGGTGAATATGAATTTCCATTTGAGGCCTGAATGAAGCCTGCATCGTTCACCAAATGACGATCAAGCTCCTTATACACCACACCCAATGGAGGCTGGGAAGGAAAAACCTGCTTCTTAAAGGAAACAATGAATGCATTGTTGAATAGTTCAAAGGTTTACCATGCACTTGCAGGTAAAGCCGTTGTAATCACTTAATTTTTATTTTAACAGAGTACCCCACAGAAAGACACAACAAACTCCCTATGAGAAATGGAAAGCGTTAATGCCTAACTTGAATTATCTCAAAGTGTGGGGTGTTTGGCTAAGGTCAAGTGGCTCCTAAGCCTAAAAGGTTAAGGTAGGACCAAAGACTATTGACTGTGTTTTTATCGGATATGCTCAGAATAGCAATGCATATCATTTTCTTGTTCACAAGTCA
The DNA here is from genome assembly GCA_016808115.1 of Tetrastigma voinierianum. Lineage (NCBI taxonomy): Eukaryota > Viridiplantae > Streptophyta > Magnoliopsida > Vitales > Vitaceae > Tetrastigma > Tetrastigma voinierianum. The sequence continues at coordinate 121,105 of JAEQBH010004660.1, forward strand.
GAGATCCCAGATATATATGTCAATACGATCATTGAATCAAGGGACTGCCTTTTGAAAAATATATTTCCGTATGTATAGTATATGAGTCTATTGATAATAATAAGAGGTCTCGAGATACTATATCTAGAAGTGATCCAATGGAGGATGAACCTAGACGTAGTAAAAGACAAAGGACTTCTACGTCTTTTGGACTTGATTTCTTAACGTATCTGTTGGAGAATGAACCTCGGACTTTCAAAGAAGTTGTGACTTCGCCAAAGGCCTCGTTTTGGAAAGAAGCTATCAATAGTGAAGTTGAATCCATCTTGTCAAATCATACATGGAAATTGGTTGACCTTCCTCCTAGTAATAAACCACTACAATTTAAGTGGATTTTCAAGAGGAAACAAAGCATGGTACTATTGATAACATAAGGCCAGTTTGTAGTAAAAGGATACAAGAACCAGAAGGTCTTGATTATTTGATACTTATTCACCGTTAATAGAATTACATTTATAAGGATGCTAATTGCTATAGCAAATGGGTGTATAAGCTTGAAATCCATCAAATGGATGTAAAACTACTTCTTAAATCCGAGATTTGGAAGAATAAATGATATAATAACAACTGGCGGTTCACAGTTTCGGACAAGAGCGTAAAGTATGTTTACTTATCAAGTCACTTCTATGGATTGAAACAAGCACCAAAACAATGACATGCTAAATTCGACTAAGTCATGTTGTCAACGGGCTCAAGATTACCGGAGTGCGATAAATGTGGCGTAAGGTTAAGCAAACTCATAATCGCTTGCCATTTTATGTCTATATGTGGACGATATGCTTATAACAGCAATATGGTGAGACTATTAAGAAAATCAAATGCTTGCTTGAAAGTAAATTTGAAATGAAAGATATGGGGTCGATGTTATTTTTAGAGTTAAAATCCATAAGACATCTCGGGAGTGATTGGGCTCATCACAATCCCATTATATTGAAACGATCTCGAAAAAGAATTCCAGTAAGTATTGTACCAAAGAAAGACCCGACAGATGTTAATTTACATCTTTCTAAGAATAATGGTGAAAACAAAGCTCAAAATGAGTATGCTAGTATACTGTGCGCCTTAATGTATGTCACGAATCAGATCGGGGCTCTGACATAATCAGGCGTGTTAGCAAGCTAAGTCGATTTACAGTTAGTCCAAATGAAATTCATTGGAAAGCTATGAAATGTTTATTGGGCTACTTAAAGCATACTAAGATTATGCTTGCACACACGCAATATCCAAGCAGCATTCTCAAGGATACCTGATGCAAATCGATAACCTAAGACTAAAGACACAAACTCAACAAGGGATATGTATTCACACTTGGTGGGGCTATGAAGGTCTTGAAACTCATCCAAACAAACTTGTATTGCTAGATCCACTATGGAATCAGAATTTATTGCTTTGGATAAAGCCGGTGAAGAAGTCGAGTGGCTTCGAAATTTCTTGGAAGATATTCCTAATTGGCCTAAACCAATGCCCGCTGTATGTATACATTGTGATAGTCAAGCGACAATAGGAAGGGCGAGGAATGTCATGTATAACGGTAAGTCTTGACACATACGTCGAAGACATGACACAATAAGACAACTTCTTTCTAGTGGAATTATCACCATTAACTATGTGAAGTCAAAAGATAATATTGTGGATCCATTGACAAAGGCCTAACTAGAGAGATGGTTGCAAAACATCAAGGAATGGGTCTAAGGCTCAAACAAGTCATCATAGCGACACCCTACCCAGCTTGACTAGAGATCCCATGATCTAGGTTCAGCGATCAAACTAATTATGCAAAGTGAAGACAAGCAGGTAGTACTCGCCTAATTTGTTTTACCCATTCCCTGATAAAGACAAGATAATATGTGAAGGTTAAGCAAAAGCTTTTAATGATTATGAAACTATATGTTCATAAATCACCTATGTGAGTGTGAAGTGAGGTCCGCTTCTGTGAGAATTGCAAAGGCCGAATTCTCTAAAACACTCATGAGACCAGGCGGTGTTCATGGCCAAAACGAACACAACAGTGAGAACCAATTTTGTTCGAGAAACAGTTGTGTGATTTCTATTGTCTAGGCTTACACGAAAGGTCGACAGTTCAAAGACATCAAGTCTACTGATTGACCGAGTAAGCCCGATAGGTTTCACTAAGGAAAGTTCAAAGTCTTGACTAGTTTTTATCTCGATGCAATCGCCGCTTTCATGGAATAATCGTGACTTTGCATCTCATGTATACACTGAGTATCGATATCGGTAACTTTCATTCATGTGGAGGATTGTTGGGACTTTGGTATCCACAAAATCCTTAAGTGAATGAAAATGTGTGTCCCTCATCGAACATACACATTGTTTGGTTCATACTTTTTCGAACAGACATGTCTGTTTGTGGGGACACTTCCTGGCTTATTTATTCTCCCGTTTTTCCCATTTTTAAATATAACAATAAACTATTCTCCTCACTTCATCACTGTCATTTTGTGCGATTGTTCTGCAAATTGAGTTCGTCGGGGTCCTCCGATCCATACCACTTCGGAGGAACGAGATCCGTTATATCCTGGGAGACGATCGGCCCACCATCCCTGTACAAGTCGGGTGGGCCAAATTCGTCTTAAGGACACAACGTTATTATTGGGCTCAGATCTGCTTTCTAATTATTGTTTGCACTGCAGGTTTGTTTCCTTCATATATTTTGGTTTTGGTTTTTTGAACGAAAAAATTTGAACAACATGCGTTTGGTATTTGATTGGGTGTGCTCAATATGATGGGACAACGTCCAACAGGATCGCACGATTGTATAAATGAAAATGAAAATATGTGTCGGGTAATAGTAAGTAGGGATAGATACCCCATCGGGTGAAAGCCCCAATATTTTTAGTTATATATATGTGTCCAATGGTGAAAACCCGTGAAAGTGTAGGAAGGCTTGCGAAACCTGCGGTGAGACCCCAAAAATTTGCTATTTACAAAAAGACACATGGTTTTGAATATAAATGATCATTGAGATGTAACATCAAAAAAAACTTTTGGTTTGATAACAAATGAATTTGTTTTGTAAAATGATCATCGGATGTAATTCAAAAATGATGGATTTTATCACGCATAGGCTTTGGCATTGTGTGGTAGGAGTCGGTAAAGACTCGGGGCATGGTACATGGTTGAGTCTCATCTCATCTCATGGCATATAGAATTCCAACCTAGGATTGCATAATCTTGTTTGGAATGTGTGAATTGTGGAACATGACCATTGCATGTGCACTTAGGTGGGTAGTAGCCCTTGTAGGAAGTTTACTTTAATAGGCGTGGCTCACCCTATATGGGAAACATTTCAAGTGTAGGACAGACACCAATGGACGACGCTCATTTGAGGTTGCAATTATGAAAAAGGCCGACATGTAGCCTTGTTACCATTTTGTAAAATATTTTGGAACAATCTTGTTCTAATATGTAATATTTGTAAGAGTGTTGTAATTAAACTCTTATGAATTGTTTTAAATATAATTTTGTATGTTTTAAGTGAACATGAATAAATGGACCCTGTGGTCATTTTTTACTCACACATTTCATGTCAACATATATGCACACACATATATCAACATCAACAAGTCATCACTAATCAAGCAATGACATACTTTATCCTTTAGGAGCCAAATCAGGATATTATCGTGTCCACAATAAATTTACAAGCAAGCTTGCCATGCAATGGCCTTATCCATACACAAACTCATCACATGTCAATACATTAGGATACACATATTGACCTTCAATCAATTACCACCAAGCATGTCACTCAAACTCAAGCAATGATAACTTGATCCTCAAGACCAGTTGTGACATAGAGATTCCCACAAAACATTCCATACAACAAGCCATAATAGACCACATAATAGTTTCGAACTTAGTTCGAACCAGCTTCTCCCAACAGCCTCCCAAAACTGGACACAAACCATTAAATGTAAAATTTCTGTTGTAGTAATCCCAAGAAATGCACTTATAACTTGAGTCAGACAAGCACACCTGGGAGATTCAAGTTCTTACATCGTGCTTATAGATGCAACTATAATTTCATGGAGAATACTAGTCCAAATTTCTTTTTCCTAACCGAAAATCGCCTCCCAAACCCGACAAAGTGTATGGGGTCAAAACAGTATGTGCCTGGCGGCGCCCCAGAAATGGACTATAAGTTGAGCTATAGATGTCCAATTTGGGGATTCAAAAACCTACATCAAGTTTACAGATGCAGCTATAATTTTTTCATGAATAACACTAGTCCAAATTCTCCCTTTTTCCTAACCGAAATTTAGTCCCAAAATCTGGACCTTTCATAGGGCCAAAACAGGACAGCATTCCCATAGCCCAAACTTTTTGCCAAACAGGCCCTTAGGGCAAAAACAAAGCCAAACAGCCCCTTAGGGCAAAAACCTAACCAAACAGCCTCTTAGGGAAAAAAAACACAATCAAACGATCCTTAAAGCGGAAAATAAACCAAAGTAGGAAGAATCCCTACCTTTTAGAGTGTAAAAGAAACTCTAGGTGTACGCCCCATTTCCCGGGGGTCCCGTTGATCATCGTCAACCTGTGAAAACCTGTGTGTCTCATATCATGAGACCCATACATGAGTAAAATAGTCACGTCGGGACTATACATCCTTACTCACCAAAATATAACAAATTACATTACAATAGTTTCAAGAGTTAATTTCACTCATATTCAAAACATATATCAAATTTAAGAATTATAATACATGTTTCACAAAATATATATCAAAGCCACATGTCGACTTTCTTCTCAAAAGTCAAAGCTCCACGAGCGTCAGTCTCACTCGAATTATTCCTGCATTTGAAAAGAGGATCCCACCGACGGTGAGCAATGCCCAAAGAGCATAATCTCCTACGAGGGTTACTCCCACCTATACTCATGCAATGGAAAACACACACATTCAAGTGAATTCATGATTTCTACTTGAATGTCTACATGCCCAATTCCCATGCCTCGAGTCCTCGTCGACTCCCTCACACATGCTTATGCCATGTATGAAAATCGTCTTCAAGCAAAAATATTTGTTTTAATTGTGGGCAACCCTCCGATATAAATGCGTTGGACAATCCTCCGAGGTGAATTTGTTGGGTCACTCTCCGAAACAATTCATGGGTCTCTCCGATGTGAATTGTTGGACGATTTCCCAACACAATTCTTCTGATAACTTTTCGATAAAATTCTATTTGAATAAGTTTACACCAAAAAATCATTGTTTGGACAACCCTTCGATTTTATTTTTCATGCACTCACACATACTATTCTAGGGTGCCCCAGTGCATATAAAATGCAATATGTCATTTCCATACAATACATGTTAATATATCAAGCATGTATATATTAACAAAATTTACACACAAACATGTTATTAAAACATAGCAGCACACAAGCAACACATACAGTCCACGGTTAGTTTCAGGATTGTCCAAAAACACTTTAGGGATTTCTTCACTCAGTCCAAATCTTTTGGAACCGAATAAACTGCCATTTTGCCCCTGAACATCCCTAATCATTAAAATGGCTCTTAGTCAAGGAATAAAACAAGTAGGAGAAAATCCCTACCTTTCGAAATCTGTCGAAACTCCACAAAACTGGTACCCACGCATAGCCCTTGCAGTGAGTATTAGCCTTGCCTCTTGTCTCACCGGAGTTTGCCGGACGATCACCGAGAAATCTAGAGAGAAGTGAGAGTTTTTCAATCTAAAACTCTCTTCCTTTCTCTTTCCTCTTTCTTTTCTCTTTCTATTTTCCCTCTATTTTCCCCTATCCAAACAGTTGCAAGTTGGGGTCAAGAGACTTGTCTTCTCATTGCCACATGTCAATCCCTCATTGGTTGATTTGGATTTCACCTTATCCCTTATCCATCTAACATGGATTTCTCCTCCAATGGCATGATGCCATGTGTCTCATGTGAGCCCCACTTAGCTCATTGTTTGACCCATTCTGCCTAGGACACGTGGCACCTCCTGAGCCACTCATAATGTGTCAAGTGTCCCGCACTCCTCTCCATACCTCGAAAAACGTGAAATTCCGATTGTCTCTGAATTCTACGAAATTCAACGTGGTAGCTAGATTTCGCAAGATGATCTCAACGGTGAAGTCCGTTTCGTCATCCGAGATTTAGAAAAATTTTGGATTTTGACCGAAATTACCATTTTACATTTTTTTAGAAAATTAGAATTTTCTCGGGTTTTACACTAGGAAGTCTTGTGGACACTTTCTAAACTCGAAACCTTTGATATCCCAAACTCCTCGCTTGAGTCTTCGGCGAAATCCCGTGTTTTCGGTACCCACGCATAGCTCTCGTCGAGTAGATGAACTTTCGTTCTTAGCTTGATAAAAAGACACATGGTTTTGAATATAAATAATCATTGAGGTGTAACATCCAAAAATCTTTTGGTTTGCAAACAAATGAATTTGTTTTGTAACATTGGATGTAATCCAGAAATGATGGATTTTATCACGTATGAGCTTTAACATTATATGATAGGAATCAATAAGGACAATGGAGAATTGTGAGAACAAAATAATAATAACACATGATATGCAAAAAGTAAAGAAGTGTCAAAAAAAAAAAGGAAAAAATACAAATAAAGTTAAATATGATATAATTATTTTTATTTGTTACTTCAAACTTATTTTTTTATTTTAACTCATTGATACAAAGGAATTAGAAGATAAGGTCTGAGGGGGCATAGACTATTGATTAAGGGGGTGGTAGCTCTCTTAGTTCATTATTACAACAGTTTTTGACGGGGCATACAATGGGAAAGAATTTTAATTCTTAGTGTCTACAAGTGCAATTTTTTACTAAAAAATGGAAGAGTTTTAATTCTTGGTGTTTACAAATGCAATTTTTTACAAAAAAAATTTCAGGAAGCTTACGCCATTGGGCACTAGGTGGCTCCTCCAATGAATGTACACATTAAATAATTTAAAAAAAATTAAGTTTCTAAATAGTTTAATTTTGAAATTTTTTTTTTTTTTTTTTGAAAACAACGTAGTGCTTATATTAATAAGAATAGTCACCCAGCATTACATGTAAAATAAAACTGAGGGGAAATGAACCACTCCTGAGGACCTGACAAAGAACGAGCAACTTGGGCTATAATTCGCAGATCTCCTTACAAAACGAATTTGTACCTATCTAAAAGATCTGAAAAGGTACTTACAGAGTCGTCTATAAGTAAATGAAACATAGAATTTTGAGAAGAGGTATGCATAGCTTCAATAACCTGCATAGAATCTGTCTCAATAATACAGGTATCTAGCTGCCTCTCTTTAAGCCAAGTTAACACCTCCTTCATACACAAAGCTTCGGCTTCCCTTGCTGAATAGGCCCCTAAAATAGGAGTTGTGCGAGCCATGACCATAGCACCCTCCGAATCTCTCACTATGCTCCCTGCCCCTATGATTCCTTGAGTGGCGAAAACTGCAACATCAAGATTGACCTTTTCCATTACCTTGGAGGTTTAGTCCACACCACATCGCCACCTTGACCAAAGCTCATGTCGGAGGCAACACCTGGTTTACTAACTCAGGCAAATTTCCATTGATAAAGAAGTTGCCCCGCTATATTAATTATCCAATGTGCACTAATATATCGCTGTTTCCATACTAGTTTATTTCTTTGATCTCATAGTTGCCAACAAATCATAGCAAACAATGCACATTTGTCCATAGAGTTGGCATTAAAGAACAACTAAAACCATTCTAAAACAGAACATGTATTAGGATGCATAGGATGTTGATAGGGGAAACCCACAACAATAACAAACTGAAATGCACAGAGCAAAAAGGTAAAGACAATTAAATTCCCTCATTTGCAAGAACTTATGAGGAGGACCACAAAAATATAGCTTAAAACAAATCAATAAAGACACAAGAGACACAATTTGTTTAACGTGAAAACCCCTTAAAGTAAGGGTAAAAACCACGGGTCAGTCCAGACCAAAGAAATAACTCCACTATGATCAATAGGGGTACAAGAGAGTTTCCAATAAGTACCAAAAATGTGCTATAGCCAACAACGAATCAAACACCAATGCTTCCAATGCAAAATAAGAAAAAGAAATACCCCAAAAGGTATTTATAAACTACTTAAGCACTTATCTCCCTACTCAGATATCAGACGAATGATCCAACCGTACAGAATGAAGTATCACGTTTTCCGAACCTGCTGTCCAAAAATCAGCCCGATCCAACGGTGAACGAATCTGCAGTTGTAATCTGAAAAACGATGCCTGGTGGATGTGCGAAAATCACATAGGCTTTTCTTTTCCTCTTCTCTCTCTTTTGCTGCTATATTTCTCACAAAATGAGCACACTCTCTTGTGCCCTAATCTGACCCCTCTCCACTTAAATAAGTGAGACAAGTGGGCCCTCACAATGTTGGGCTTTTACTCCACATAGGAAGGGAGCCCAAAACCCAACAAATCTCCCCCTCACAACTATGTGGAGATGACCGCCAAACCGGCGATCTCACAACAAACTTCAAACTTCCCTCTTGGTAATGCCTTAGTCATCATATCAGCACCATTATCATCAGTATGAATTTTAGCCAGCTCTAACAACTTAGCATCCAAAGCATCCCTTATAATCCAATTACACCTCATGTCAATGTGCTTAGACCTTGAATGAAAGGTTGAGTTCTACCAAGATAACAAGACTGACCATCCACAAATAAAGAGATATTTATCTCAACAACACCAAGCTCCCGCAAGAATTTCTCTCACCCATAGCAACCTTGCATGCTTCGTAATAGCACAATTCCCCGCCGTAGTGTACAAAGCTACACACCTCCGCAACCCGGATCGCCAAGTCACGCCTCCCCGCAAATTTAATCATATAACCCGAAGTGGACTTCCTGGAATCAATGTCTCCAGCCATATCTGAGTCTGAGTATCCCACCACAGTAGGCTTATCATCACCAAAACAAAGCATCACATTAACAGTACCTCGAAGATACCTCAAAATCCATTTTACAAAGATTCAATGCTCTCAATTGGCTCGACAAAAATCTACTGACCGTACCAACAGCATGTGCTATATCTGGTCTTGTGCACACCATTGCATACATCAAACTTCCCACGGCAGATGCATAAGGAACCCGTTGCATATATAATTTCTCATCTTCATTTGATGGACTTTGTTTAGAACTCAGCTTAAAATGAGTAGCAAGAGGAGTGCTTACCACCTTGGCCTTTTCCATGTGGAATCTCAACACTCTTTTTAATGTAGTGTTCCTTTGCGGATGTGCCCACACAACTTTTTCTCCTTTCTGTCACGGATGATTCTTATACCAAGAATCTGTTTAGCAGCTCCCATGTCCTTCATGGCAAATGACTTTCCCAATTGCTCCTTTAACCTGTCAATCATGGAAACATTTTTCCCAACAATAAGCATGTCATCAACATGAGTAATAACAGATAATGAAGTCAATATTAGAAAACTTTCTCGACAAAGACACAATGGTCGAAGTAGTCTCATGTAGCCTTGCTCACACAATAGACTCAAACTTCTTTTTGTACCAATCTTCTAGCCCGCTTCAACCATATAGGCTCTTTCTAAGCCTACACACATAGTCTTTTCCTCGCAACATGAAACCCATCAAAGTTGCTTCATATAGATCTCTTTCTTCCAAATCACCATGAAGAAAAGCCGCTACACCCATTTGCTCTACCTCCAAATCAAGAGTAGCGTACCTAAACTCAACACGCTCTAATGGATGACATTTTTACCACAGGAGAGAAAATCTCATTAAAATCAACACCCTTCCTTTGACTAAAGCCCTTCACCACTAATCTGCTTTATACCTCAGAGACATAGTGTTACTTTCATGCTTCACCCTATAAATCCACCTGTTATCCAAGGCCCTCTTACCTTTAAGCAACTTCACTAAATCAAAAGTGTGATTATCATGTAAGGATTTTTATCCTCATCCTTCATTGCATCCACCACTTTTCTTTTCTCTTTCTCACTTCCGCGGCCCGTAAAGCACTCGTGCTCCTTCATCATCCGCGTAATCACATACTCATCAGAGAATACCTCTTAGAAGGTCAGTTTCTCCCTCGCTGACTCCCGAGTTGAACTTGAGGTGGTTCGGTAACATCACCAGATTTTCTTACCCAGACACGCCATGCTCCTCTTCATCATCATCAACAGAACATCTACTATATGCAAGTTGTCGATCACCAACATCATTCCGAGCATCGTGATTCGTATTCTCAATAAAGGCCGAATAGGTTCAAAATCAGCCACACCATCGTTTTCCCAGTGTAGACTTCTCCATCTTATCAATGTCTCTAATGGTTTGATCTTCCATGAATTTCATATCACTAGCTTCTAACAAGCTTCTTCTCAATAGGATCATAGAACCTCGCAACCAAATTCATCCTCACCATAGCTACGAATATGCACTCGCTGACTTTGCATCCAACTTGGACCTTTTCATCCTTGGGAACATGCACAAAAACTCTTATAAACCCAAACCCTTAAGTGATCATACTTCACATTCTTGCCAAACCAAATTTTGTTTGGCACCTCACTATATTCAAAGCAAATGTAGCCAGATTCAAGATTGGATCACGCAAAACTGGCCGCGGTAATAAAGCAAGGCTCACCCCGTATGCTTGCACTTAGCTTCGCAGAGCATGCAAGTACACCTCACTCTCTCAATCACGTCCTATTCATCCTCTCGCCAAACCATCTTCAACCGGTGAGTTTTAGAGGAGTCTTCATGTGCAATGTCATGCCGCTACAAGATATCAAAAGGTCCACAATACTCACCACCATTGTCGCGACGGATGCATTTACTTTTCTGTCTGAACGCCTCTCTCAATCAGGCATGAAACTCTTTTTGAATCCTTCCAACACTTCACCTTTTGACTTCAAAGCATAGACCCAAAGTTTTCTCGGAATAATCATCAATAAATGTAACAAAAATAAAAAGTGCACCACTAAAGGATTTCACCTTCAAAGGGCCACAAACATCCGAATGCACCAATTCAAGCAAGTCGCATTTTTTCGAGGAGGATGCTTTCAAGGATACTCTGGTTTGCTTACCAATCATGCAATGAGAACATTTCCCCAAATCTACATTCTTCAAACCCGGAAGCATGTCCTTCTTTGCTAGACAATTCAACCCCTTCTCACTGATATGACTAAGTCTTCGGTGCCACAAAGAAGCCTCTATATCCATAGCATTCACACTGTCACTAGCAACCAAAGCTTTTGTCCAATACAACCCCCAACCCCTTCCCCGCCCTTTGCCACAACTAAGTTACCTTGTGAGTTTCCACTTTCCGTAACCCAAAGTGGTTATCATAACCAAAGATCATCAAGTACATGCACAGAGATCAAATTAGCCGACATCCGGAGCATGTTCAATTCTCTCTGCAGCAATCGTGATTCCCATGTTGGTTTGCAAACGTACATCACCAACCCTAATAACCTTGACACGCCTATCATTACCTCCATCTTCAAAAACTCCAAAATCACCTCGAGTGTAAGATGTGAAGAACTCCTTCCTCGGGTGTAACATGTAGTGTAGCACCACTATCACCAACCACATGCTCTCATCAGATACAAAATTAAGTGAATGGTGGTCATGAAGAATAACAAGATCATCACGGTAGCGTAGGGTCACACATTCACGATCATCATGATCCTTCTCTTTCGCTACTCCCTTTTGTCTTTACTCTCTTTCTTCCATAAAACAGCTTCCTTTGATTTGCCCTATTTTAGACAATAATGGCACTCAATATTCTTTGCACTGAGATCCGGACTTGCTCCTCGTTCTTGTTCTACCACCTTCAACCCTTTGGCTTCTCCCCTCTTTTCAAGAATAGTTAACCTCCCGAATGAGTAGAAATACCTTGCGCCTTCCTTCTCATCTCTTCATTAAGAGCACTCCTGGCCTTTGCCATTTGCAAGGGAACAATGCCACTGGGGCACTAAATCATGGAAACTCGAAATGTCTCCTACCGAATCGTAGAGTTATTAATGTAGTCAACCCAACACATCATCATCAAACTCGATAATTCGCAGCTCGACAATCGATCACAACGCCTTGAAATTCACTCAAGTGCTCAAGAAATGGAGCTCCATCTTTTTGCACTTCAATTCAACAAAATTCTTCAACAAGTGGCAATTTGTCAAGCCTCCCCGATGAAGCATACAAGGACTCAAGCGTTTGGTTACATAGCTTCAGATGTGTCTCATGAGCAATAAGATTATAAATAGGTTCATCTACAAAGTGCCCTCGAGGAAACCCATACGCGCCATGCTCAAAACCCCACTCTTCATCGACATGATCCCATTCGTGGCGCCAAAGACAGGAATATGCATATTCTTCACAAATAGCAAGTCCTTCATCTTATCCTTCCAATAGTGATAGTTTGCTCCATTCAAAGATACCATTTTCATATGTGCCTCCATCTTTCAAGCAAGTAGAAAACAACCACTAACAACTTGGCTCTGATACCACTCTGATAAGGGGAAACCGACCAACACAATAACAAACTGAATAACAGAGCAAAAAGGCAGCAATTAAATTCCCTTTACTGCAAAGAATCCTATGAGGAGGACCAATAAAATATAGCGCAAAAAACGTAAATCAATAGCACACAAGAGACACAATTTGTTTAACGTGGAAAACCCCTTAAAGTAAGGGTAAAAACCACGGGTCGTCCAGACCAAAGAAATAGCTCCACTATGATCAATAGGGGTACAAGAGAGTTTCCAATAAGTGCACCAAAAATGTGCTATAGCCAACAATCTAGAATCAAACACCAATGCTTCCAATGCAAAATAAGAAGAAAAAAGAAATACCCCAAAAGCAGAATATAAACTACGAAGCACTTATCTCCCTACTCAGATATCGTATCGACAATCCAACCGTACAGAATGAAGTATCACGTTTTCCGAACCTGCTGTCCAAAAATCAGCTCGATCCAACGGTGAACGAATCTGCAGTTGTAATCTGAAAAACGATGCCTGTGGATGCTAAAAATCACATAGGCTTTTCTTTTCCTCTTCTCTCTCGCTGCTATATTTCTCACAAAACGAAAGCACACTCTCTGCGTCTCTAATCTGACCCTCTCCACTTAAATAAGTGAGACAAGTGGGCCCTCACAATGTTGGGCTTTTACTCCACATAGGAAGGGAGCCCAAAACCCAACAGATGTAGTTGTGAAATCCCCTAGCTAGAACGAGCAACATGGCACTCGACCAGAATATGGATTGATGTTTCATCTACATTGTGACAACGTGGACACACGGGACTAATGTTGACATGTTTTGTAAGCAACTTAGTTGCTGTAGGAAGACAATCAAAACCCACTCTCCACACAAAATTTCTAACTTTGGGCAGAACCTTTACAGACCAAATTTTTGCCAAACACTACATTGTTGTGAGGAGAACTCCCCTTGTAATGCTCTATAACAACTCTTAAATGAATAGCCTCCTCCTGGATCAAAAATCCAATACCTAGAATCAGAAAATGGATAATAGACAGTGGGATTCGCAAAATTAACTCACGATCATGAGCATTAAACAAATCATTGAGAATATCAGTATCCCAAGCTCTACCATCTACATTCATAAGGTCCCGAACTTTGGCCTGCTCAAGTCCTGCTTGTGGTGCGGTCGTGACATAGCCATTATCTTGAGCGGGCAACCAAGCACTATGCCAGATTTCAGTAGCAGTACCATCTCGAATACCATCCCTGATAATATGTTGAGCAGCCAGTATGCTCCACCAAATATAGGATAGATTGGACCCATATCCAGCCTCTAGAAAGGAAGTAGAATGATAGTATCGAGCCTTGTAAATTCGACTTACCAAGGAAGTGGGATCCATGATTTGTCGCTGCTTGTTTCAACATAGCAATATTAAATGCATGCAACTTTTGAAACCCAATCCTCCAAACTTCTTCTCGGTGCACAAAGATTATCCCAAGATGTCCATCTCTATCACCTCTCGAACCACGTTAAGCTTCCACCCTACCAAAAAGAATTCATCATTCTTTCTAGTTCCAAACATAACTAGTGAGGCAATAAGAAAACATTCATTACATAATTCGGCAATGCTTGAGCAACTGTTTTGAGTAGAACTTCCTTACCCGCCAGAGACAGATTTTTCGTCCTCCAACCTTGCAGTCTATGCCATAGGCTTTCCTTAACATATGTGAACACTTCTTTTTTGTTTCTTCCAATAAGTGTGGGAAGTCCCAAATACTTTCTGTGATTATGTTCAGCTTGGATTTGAAAAATATTGCAAACTGTTACTTTAGTTTAAACATCAACATTTGTCCTGAACGTAATACTAGACTTACTATAATTAATAGTTTGCCCTGAAGCAGCTTCATAAATATCCAGAATATTTTTAACCATAGTACCTTCCGTAGGAGTCGCCCAGAAAAGAAGGTATGCATCATCTGCAAAGAGTAGATGATTCACTGAAGGGGCCCGTCTAGCCACCTTGCAACCATGAATATTACCAGCAGCCTCATTTTTCTGCGGGAGAGCACTTAATCCTTCCACACATATAAGAAAAAGATAAGGTGATAATGGATCCCCTTGCCGAAGTCCACGGTAGGGATGGATTGGGCCCACTGTATCCCCATTCATCAACACACAATAATCAACAGTAGTCACACGTGCCATTACTCTTGATATCCAAATTAGGTCAAACCCCAGAGATTTTAACATCCCCTCCAAATAAGACCATTCAAATTTATCATATGCCTTTGCCATGTCAATCTTCATACCTACAACCGCAAACTTTCCTTATCTCTTCCTTTTCAAAAAATGTGATAGTTCAAATGCAATCATAATATTATCTGTAATAAGTCTACCTGGTATGAATGCACCTAATTATAGTTGAAACATTACCTAGAAGAATAGCTTTAGGCGATTAGCAATCACCTTGGCAATAATCTTATACACAATCTTACATAAACCAATTGCCCTCAAATCTGACATCACCTCAGGATTATTCTTTTTAGGAATAAGAACTATAGTTGTGCTATTTAGATTCTGGGGTAGAATTCCTGTATCAAAAAATTGATGGCAAACTTATACCAGATCAGGCCCAATAATATGCCAAATTTTTTTAAAGAATGCAGGATTCATACCATCAAGTCTCGAAGCCTTATCGGGGTGCATTGCAAACAAAGCCCTCTTCACTTCCTTAACATCGAGCGGAGCCATGAGATATTCATTGAAGTGCAGTGACCTCCTCTGAACTGAACCAAAACGGATTCAATAAAAAATACACGTGAGCCCTGCTCCTGCCATCGACGCTCTGTCCTACTAAGGTTGAACACCCTCACTACTGGTGCCGAGGCTGCCACATAGAGATAGAGTTCCTCTCCTTCAACGGACTGTGACAGAATTAGAGGGGAGGCAAGGTAATCTTTGATAGCTTGGAAAGCCCTCTCACACTTTGGACCCCCTCTCATCCCAAAAGCCAGGATCCTGCCCTACGAGCACTGGATGACATATCGGCCTCCCCATTTATTCCCGCCATCCTACATCAAGACACTACGTCGCACTTTATGCTGCCGAAATTTCAAATGTATGATGTGTAGGAAGATCCTTTTGATCATTTATTCGTTTGGTTCATGTCGACGGAGGCTTTGTATCAGACAGAAGACTGAGCAAGAGGTTCGTTGGAGGAGGCCGATCGTCTTGAAGTAGTCGAGAGATACGTGGGAATAAGGTTTCCCATAGACGATGCCAATGGAAAGGACGAAAAACTTTCCAAATAATTTATATTTCTTTTTCTAATTGTTTTGTCAAAAATCTCTTACCTTATTCGTTACAAGTCTGCCAATTTATACAACTTATGGGTTCCACATGGCTTGTTACAATAGGTTCAAATTAGCCAATGTGATATCCATCATGGTGGAATAGTGTGTAGTGGGGAATCAAGTCGAAGGACTCCACGATCGCCCATGTGTCCCCTCCCCCCATTCAAGTACAATTGATTTTGTGGCTTCCAAGGTGATATGATCTATTCAGTTTGAGCATGCTATGTCGGTGCTTGATATACCCGATGTGAGGGATATCCTATCTCCTTAGGTCATATTATCCACATGTGCCTAACAAGTATTGGGCCCGATCCCACTCGGATTGGACTCGAGTTTTAGGTCTTTCGGGTCGCTCATGTGTCACGCATGTGGGCTTGGGGCTTATCCCATTCCACCTTATACTTGAAAACTTTACAAAATATCAATTAGGAAACATGGTTTAAATTCAGATAAGATAGTTAAAGAACATCATAATCTCAAAACATTAATGAACTGTGGGGAATATCTTATGTACATATAAATGGTTAGAATGTCACGCCAATAACCATGTGGCCATCTACTTGCCCATGTGGACGACCATGTAACATCCATATTTCCATTTTAACTTACAAAAGACTTTTTCCAATGCATTTAATGTTCTAATGGCTAATTGGCGAATAATCATGTAGACATCCGAATCTTACAAACTTGTTTATAATGTTTAGTTGAATTTCTTTTTCTTTTTTTGAAAAGATAAATTTCATTAATTCATAAGAGTAAGACATATATTTGAATACAAAAATCAAAGTACTAAAAAAGTATTAAGATGATACGATGTCCGAGTTTAATGTAAAATACGTGATTAAAGGCTATAATTTATAAATCACAAATGTATAAGAATACACAAGATTTTATATATGATAAAGTATATTGATGAACAAAGATTTAAAATGATTTCTCTTTTTGATTGAAACAGTTTTGTTGTTTGAATTCTCAATAAGAAAGCAAAGCCAGTAAATACGATGAAACAATCACGTCTCGCAATAATGACAATAACTTATGAAAGTAATAAAGAAAAGGGTGAATAAAAGCTGAGATAGGGTAGATAGGCAGCATTATTAAGAAAAGCTGCAAGGCGAATGAGCAGACATAGGATGAGTGATTTTAAGATCAAGGAAGCGAGAGAGAGAAGAAGAAGCCTAAAACCATCCATATTTTCTAACGAGGATATATGAAAGGAAAGGAGGGATGTTACGATCTGTTTAGTTGAGTTTCTAATTCTTACTTAAATCTTATATATTTCATCTTTTGCAAAGAAAATTGTTCAAAGGTATTCTATAAAAATTTGTTGGGTCTTAGGAAATAGCTGATTACGATTGTATGACATTCATTCATTACATGCCTTCATTTTTTTTGAGGTGTTAGTATTATAAATTTTTTTAAAGGGCAAAAAATGACTTACAAAAGTTTTTTTTTGGGTGTCTGACATCCCATAATTACCCGTAGATCTCCTTCAATTATAATTTCATTTTTATTATTTGAATCAGAACTGCAAACTAGGTAAAATTTCAGTTGAGGATTTTGTAATCACTCAGGAATTTTGAAGTGTGAGGTACTTTTATTTACCATCAACTTTTAGAAAAAAGAAAATTAATTTTGAACTCATTAATACTGATAAAATTGGTTTTCAATAATTCTATTATTATTTCTTTTTTCATATAATTATATTTTTTAGAACAATTTTTCCTAGAATTTTTAAAAACAACACCTAATTCTGATTTTAGAAAACATTAATTTGTTACGAAGCTTTTTTGAAAGAAAAATAATATTATTGATTCAAACTTGCAATAGATCGAAAAGATCACAAGATCTGAAATATTTAAAAATAAATACGTGATGAAATAATAAGGGTTAATAGATGTCGGCATGCTTATACAATTTGATAAAACAATGAAGTATAATATATACAATTGAGTTCTTGACATCTTGAATCTGTGGTGATATCTTCGCAGGCAAATCTTGTCTTGCACATGCGATCGCCTACGCAAATAAAATGTCACAACAAGATGACGAACAATATTGCTTCACTAATACGACGACAAACTAAACGTTTGATAAGGCGACGTGTGAAATGGCGATCGATAGAGAGGCGGTAAACTAAACGTCGATAAAACAATGACAACGCAAAACAAATCAAACACAAATCTTGGAAGAACCGCACATTAAGTAAGAAAAATGTTAAGAAAAATATTAAGATTAGTGATTTTAGGCCAAGAATGACAAAAAAATCACTTCTCCTTACTTGAGAAAAATAGGTTACAAGATAAAAATATGAGAAAAAATGAGAGAAGGGCGACTAGGGTTTTTTTATTCCACTAACTAAAAATAAATTTTAAAGCCAAATATAAGAAATCATGGTCAATTGAGGAATTCAAAAGATAAGTAAAGTACTTATATTTAAAATGGATATAAAAATTATTTTTATCTTATAGTAATTTTTGTCACTACAAGAAAACATGTCTTTTCCAATGAAAATTTTGGGGCAAATTAAAAAATATCACTAAAAATATTTTTCCTGATGAAATTCTAAATATTGTCGCTAAGTTGACAATTTTTCCCAATAAAATTGAAAATTTTGTCAATAAAACTTATGGCGGGAAAATTTGACGCTTTTTCTTTAACTTTTGTGACGAAAGTTAACCATTTGGCTACAAAAACATGCATTGATAAAAGTAAATTTTCCCAATGAAACAATCTTCCTCCCTAAAAGTTATAATCTTTTATATATTTCCTAACAATATTGTTTTTGTTGGTGATAAAATTATTTCTTGATGAATTAAATGATTTTGTCACTATAAATTATTAAGTTATAATATCGGTGACAAAGAGTTATATGATTTATTTAATTATTAATTAAAACTATTATAAATTTTATATAATGATAAAATTACTATGAAATAATATATATATATATATATATATATATATATATATATATATATATATGCTGCTATATATATATATAATTATTGAAATACGTTTGAATTTAAATCACAACCATAGAATTATTTTAATTTAATCTTAATTTTATTATAATTGTATGCATTGTATTCCTATTTTAAAGATATTTTTAGATAAGTGAGATGTCTTGAAAATTTGTGATCGATGATGTTCGTATATAGAACCAAACTAAAAATGGAAACAAAGCACATGATTACAAACAAACAATCATAATTGGTAGGCCCAAGAAATAACGTTGTGTCCTTAAGGCAATTTGGCCTCGGATCAACGAAAGGATAGTGGACAATCGTCTCCGGAGGATAGAAACGAGACCTCGTTCCTCTCCGGCGGTGCATTAGTCGGAGGACTCCGACGAACTCAACTGTTTGCAGAACGAACAATCTCACAAATGAATGATGAAGTGAGAAGTGAGAGTTCTCGTTGGAAAAAAAAAATGAAGAAAGCGGGAGTAAATATATATGCCAAGAAGTGTCTCCACGAGCAGACATGTTGGTTCGAGAAATAGAAACCGATAGAGGGTGGATCGGGAACCGAGCCGACCAGACGGACGGCGGCGGCGGTGCGCACGTGTGGGGGGAAACCGACCTAGCTTGGCGTAGGTCCTCTCCCTTCCACAAAAGTGGGGTGCCTTGGGGCTGAACCCATTGAGAAGGCTATTATTTAAAACTGTCTCGCTTTGCTTTGTTTTACATTCGATGTGGGACACACTTTTCGCTCAAACCCCAGGGTTTTGTGGTTCCAAAGTCCCAACAATTCCCCATGAATGAAAAGTTCGATATCAATACTCATCGTGTATGCATGAGATGCAAAGTGCAATTATTCCATGAAGCGTTGCGTCGGGATAAGTAATTACGAGGCTTTGAACTTTCTTAGTGAAACCTATCGGGCTTACTCGGTCAATCGGACTTTATGTCTTTAAGCGCTCGACCTTTGTAAGCTAGGCCAAATAGAAATCCACCTGACTATTTCTCAGAACAAAATTGGTTCTCATTGTTGTGTTCGTGTTGGCCATGAACACTTGCTTTGTTCTCATAAGTGTTTTAGAGAATTCGGCATTTTCAATTCTCTCCTGAATGACCCTCACTTCACACTCCATAGGTGATTTAAGACATATAGTTTCATAATCATTAAAAGTTTTTGCTTAACCTTCACATATTAATACTGTCTTTATCCGGGAATGGGTAAAACAAATTTGACAGTACTATACTATGTCTTCATAACTTAGTTGTCCCTTTGAACCTAGATCCTGGGATCTCCGATCCCGACTAGGTAAGTGTAAAGCTATGATGACTTGTTTAATGGCCAGTAAACCCATTCCCCTTGATGTTTTACAACCATCTCTCCTGGATTGGAAGCGCTTGTTTGTGGATCGCAATATTATCTTTGACTTCATAGTCAATGGTGATAATTCAGCAGAAAGAAAGTTGTCTTCTTGTGTCATGTCTTCGACGTGTGTGTCGAGACATACCGTTATACATGACATTCCTTGCCGTTCCTATTGCCCTTGACTATCACAATGTATACATCGGTGGAGCAGTTTAGGCGATTAGGAATATCTTCGAAATTTTGAAGCCACTCGGCTTCTTCATAAACACCATCCAAAGCAATAAATTAAGTTCCATAGTGGATCTAGCTATACAAGTTTGTTTGGATGATTTCAAGACAACTGCCGCCTGGGAGTGTGAATACATATCCACTTGTTGATTTTGTGTCTTTGATGTCAGGATTCATCCAATTTGCATCACGGTATCCTTCAGAAATCTTGCTGGATGTGCACGTGTGTCTGAAGCATAGAAAATCATGACATCTTTAAGTAGCCAATAAGCGTTTCATGAAAACACCAGTGAGTTTTCGTTGGACTAGCGTAAATCGACTTAGCTTGCTAACCGCATAAGCTATGTCTAGGCCTAGTGTCTGATTCATGACCTTTTATTAGCTTTGCACAGTATGCTAGCATGTCTCATTTGAGCTTTGTTTTCACGGTATTCTGGGAATGTAAATTAAAAAGCTATAGGTCTTTCTTTGAAATTATAATATCTAAATTCTTGTATAGAGGTGTTTCAATATAATGGGATTGTGATAGAGCTAATCCTCAGAATGTCTTATGGTTTGCTCCTAAAATAGCATCGACCCACGTATCTTTGTTTCAAATTAACTTGCAAGCAAGCATTTGATTTTCATAATAAATCACATCACTTCTGTTATAAGCATCTGTCCACCATAGACATAAAATGGCAAAGCAATTCTGAGTTTGCTTAACATATACATTGCTCGCTCATTAATCTTGAAACCACATTCGATAACATGACTTAAGTGATTAGCATGTTGTTTTGGTGCTTTGTTTCAATCCATAGAGTGACTTAAGTAAGCCGACATACTTCTTCTCTTGTCCCGGAACAATGAACCTTCGGGTTTGTTCCAAAATATATTTCTTCTTCCCAATCTCCTTTTAAGAAAATTGGTTTTCACATCGTTGATGGTTTGTGAGGGCTTACCATTTAAAATTTATAATAATTAGCATCATATAGGTCATAATTCCTAGTAGCAGTGAATTAAGTATCAAATAATCAAGACCTTCTAGATTGCTTGTATCCTTCCACTCTGAGCCTGGCACTATATTTATCAATAGCATCATCCGGCTTTCATTTTCCTCTTAAGAAAATCCACTTACATTGTAATTGGTTATTACGAGGAGGAAGAAGGTCTGACCAATTTCCATGTATGATTTGACAAGATGGATTCGACTTCACTATTGATGCTTCTTTAGGAATGGGGCTTTTGGCGAGTCGAACTGGCACTTTGAATGTAGGAGCTCATTCTCCAGCGAGATACGTTAAGAAATCAAGTCAAAAAGAGCGTGAAGTCCTTTGTCTTTTACTACATCTAGGTTCATTCTACATTGGATCACTTCTAGATACTAGTATCTGAGGGACCTCTTATTATTATCAATTGACTCATATACTATATTTATACAAATATATTTTCAAAGAGCGAAGCATCCACTTGATTCAATGATCGTATTAACATATATATCAGGATCTCGACTTGTGAACGAAAATGATATACATTGTAATACAGGCATATCGGAATACAAAAACACAGTCAACGGTCTTTGGTCTACCTTAACCTTTTTAGGTTTAGGAACGCAACCTGTAAACACTACTTTGAGATAATTCAAGTTAGGCATTCACGCCATTTCTCATAGGGAGTTTGTTCTGTAAGGGTACTCTATTTAAAATAAAATTCGCCGTCAAAACAGCTTCCCCCCACAAATTATAGCAGTAAGCGGAGTATTCAACAATGCATTCATTGTTTCCTTTAAAGAGCCGGTTTTCCTTTTCGCTCCCTCCATTAGATTGTGGTGTATAAAGGCTTGATCATTTACAGTGAAACGATACGAGCTTCGGTACAAATTTCCTCGAAGCGAAAATTCATATTCACCTCCTCTATCCTCATATGATTTAATTTTCTTGTTGACTAAGTTTAAACGAAGCCTTATAAGTTTTAAACATTCACGACCTCATCTTTGCTACTAAGCAAGTAAACATAACATCTAGCGACAGTCATTTATAAAAGTAATAAAAAACTTATTACCACCTCTTAGCGGTATTGATTTCATATCGCTATATCATGTGTATTAAATCTAAAGGTTAAACTTTATTATATACGAGTGGAAAGGGGCTTAGAAAATTTAAGATTCAACACACACTTGGCATTCTGCTTGGACGGTCAAAATTAAGCAACGGTCTATTCATTAATTTCACTTTATTGACTTATAGTTAACGTGTCACAGTCCCAGCATGCGAAATGTTAGAACTCAAGCATATAAGAAGAAGCAACTTTATTCAAATCATCCTTAGTTTACAACTTGATCATTATTTAGCTTGAACAAACCATCCTCAAATAGCCATTTCCTACAGCCCACATCTCATTTTGAGAGTACAACGACTTGTCAAATACAAAAACCAACTTGAAGCCATTCTTGCTAAGGAGAATCGACCTTAAATTCTTGAGTATCAAACACATCGCGAAGAACATTAGTGAGTAATGCAATCTTTCCAGATGTCATCTTTAAGAGCAATCTTTAGAGCTTCAACCTTAGGGTTGATGGATTACCATATAGAGTTTTAAATCACCCCCTATGAGTGTGCAGATGAAAACATTGATCTGTTTACCTGGATGCGCCCGGAGGTTGCTCGGTATCAATCCACGCTCCAGCAGGGTTTCCCACCATGTCTGATCTTTGGCTTGATGTCGGACTTGCCCACGTTGAAGCACTTGCCCAGCGGGCTTCTTTTGGTTGAATCATACTCAGGACTTCTTAGGCATTTTCCTCTTGCTTTGTTGGGTTTCGATCCTTCTTTAACATTGGCCTTTAGAGCACCTAGGTGCCCTGCTTCTCAGGATAGCTATTGTCTTCCTCAATCCTCGACCGAACAATCAAGTCTTCAGTGACAACTCCTTTCTCTTATAATTTGGGAATTTTTGAAATCCACACCTCCGGGATGGTGGCGATTTTTCAATGAATCGCGACCACTTGAAATGTCTCAGCAGAGTCCATTCCTTGACATAGAATATCATGCACGCCACTTGAAGCTCTTGAACTTGACTTAAAGGCCGGTCTTTGAATCAACCATCTTGAAGACCGAAATTTCTAGATAAAATTTCTTAACTGAGCATCTTCGGTTTTGTACTTCTTGTCCAGACTATCCCATAACTCCTTAGCTGTTTTCAGCGGACTATAAACGTTATAGAGAGTATTTTCCGAACCGTTGAGGACATAGTTTACGACACGGGAAGTCAAGTGATTCCATGCATCACAATGACTTGACTTTTCTTTATCTCTCTCTCCAAACGTCAAGTTTAGGACCATATATTGAATCTTGCCAGTTCAGTGTGAGATAGAACAACATCTTTGTTGCCATCTCTTGAAATCGGTACCATTGAACCTTCGGCTTTTCTGATTTGGAATAGGGTTAAGCTGAGTCGAAAGTGAAGCCATTCATGAGTATAAAAACATAACATATTCACGAAAAAGAATCGGTAAACGGATACTTGTAATACAGTGCGTAAGCAATATTTGTTATGAGCAGAAAGCGAAAACTCAGATGAACTCATTTGTTTTGAAGCGGTGTCGCACAAATGAATGATGAAGTGGGTGAACTGGTTGGCCAGGCGGCCGGAATGAGGTGGCGGAAGCGACAGCGCGTTGAAACCGACCTAGCTTAGCGTAGGTCCTCTCCTTCCTTGAAAGTGGGGTGCCACTTGGGGCCCCGGAGGCAGATTTGAGGCTCGACCCCTATTTAAACAGTCATCTTGTTTATTCGATGTGGGCCATTTCGTTATGGGTTTTGTGGTTCCAAAGTCCCAATAAAAGCTGAGTACATATGGATTAACTAGGGCTAAATCATCTCTTCATGTTCAGATTTGTATTTTCATTTTAACATTAATACTATAGTTATGATTATTTTTATAATCTTAAACTTTAAACTTCTTCTTAATTTTGTCTTAATTAAATATTTGCATTATTTCCATCTTTTATATGTTTCATTTTCAAGTTTATATTAAGGTGACATTAGTTTTTTTTTACTTAATGTAAAATAGAACTTTTGTTCTGAATAGTTCTTAATATGATTAAATATTTAGTTGTTTGTTTTTAATAAAGAAAAACTAACTTTTAATTTTAATCTAAATTTTGAAACAATAAATTTTTAAAATATATACGTTTTATTTAATTAGCATGGAAACATATCATGAGATTTTCAATTGGATCATAAAAAATATGATTTTTTATATATATATTATAATATCTAGTTTTTTTCTTAATATTTAAAAAAAACATTAAGAAAAAGTTAAAAATCCAAATATTTTAGTTTTTTTTTATTTAGTTAAAAGTTTCTAAAATTCAACAATAAATCATGAAAAAAGTTAAAAAAAAATAAACAAATTGAATGTTAAAAAATTTATTTAACTTCACAGTAATACAAAAAACAAAGTCACCTTAATCTTTTAATTTATTCTTTTACTTTCACTTCAATTTTAAATTTCACTTTAACAAATAAAAAGCTTTTTTTTAAAGAAATAAAATCTTAATTTTAATATTGCTGTTACTTTTACTTTAAAAAATTATTAATATTACTTTTAACTTTAACTTAATCTTACTTTTACTTTATTGAAATAGTTTTGTATATATTAATGATTTCTAAGTATATTAATAGATATTTTAACCCAAAATACTTGTGATTTAAAATTTAATAACCAAAATATTATAAAACTTAAATAATAATATCCATTGACGATGTGTACAAAGTCAATACAATATATATAATATGTTTCTATTTAAAAAGGAGTTTATGAGGAATAGGAAACTAAAGGCAAGTTAACTTATTTAAAAATAATTCATATTAGGTGTAGAAAATTAAGGGGAAGTTAACTTATTTAAAAAATAATTCATAATAAGTTCTTACCAGTTTGGGAGATAATTTTTGTTCCAAAAATGTTATTTTTGACGGCCCTCATAAAACCAAAAGATAATTAAAAAGAAGAACATAATCATATTAATTTCAAATAATCAAAAATTAAAATAATAATAGTACAAATTTTAAATTTTAATTTTATGTACAAACATATTACATATATTTTTTGTACCTTGTCCTTTCCTTTTGAGATCTTTAAAATCTGTTATTTATAAAAAAAATATGATTATTTTCTCTGTTTTTTGGGGTTTTCTTTTCTTTTTTTTTTGAAAGGATTTTGTTATTGTTGTTAAAAATGGAATTTTTGAAACAAGAACTCCCAATATACTGGTAAGAACTTAATAGTAATTATTTTTAAATAAGTTAACTTGCCCTTTATTTCTTATTCTTCATAGACTTTTTTTAAATAGAATCATATTGAAAAACCAAAGCATAATTTTTCCTATATTTTGGAGCAGAAAAAATTTTGGGAAATGTAGTTGAGCAGAATTGAAATATGTAAAGTGGTTCATTAGAAGCGATGCAAGATGACTGGATAAATAAAGAGGCTAAAGATTTTTATGTAAGTTTAATTTAGCTTAGAAATTCTAAAATTTTTGTTATCATAACTTTCTATATTAAAACAAGTTAATAATAATGAGATGTTATAAAAGTGTCATTATGACTAATTGTTTACTTAGCATTGTGATAAGAAGTTTAAAACTTAGCATCATTCATACACTAAAATTTTGATTTACTTTTTCGTTGCTTAAAATTTCAATTTTCATAAGTTGAGTCATAGTAGGTAAAATTTGACAAATGCATTAAACAAAAATGATACCCAGCAAAAATTTATATACTCATTGGTTGATACTTTAAAATTTTGAAGTATTATCATTTTAGTATGTATACTTCATTTTTGTTTGATTTAACATTATTTCCTATGTGATAACAAGTTTAGATATTTTCTTAGATAGTCAAACTAAAATTAGTAAACTATCATGTTTAGTTGTTTTTTATTTTTTATTTTTTACTTTTTGCATTCATAGGAGAATATGTTAGAGATCCTACACCAACCAGTATCAAAGGGAGTTATAAAATTTGTGAGAGTGTTTTGGGGGATCGATCAAGATATGTTAAGGATCTTGGTTTTAGTCTCAAACCGACTTCTGCTTTTAAATATGGACAAACATCTTTTCAACGCGAGGTAGAGTTGGAGAAAAAACTTTTTGATACTCAAGTACTTATGGAGGCTCAACAGAAGCAACTTAATACCCAACATGAGCGGATTGAACACTTGGAGGCTCTCCTATAACAAAGAGATCAACAACATCAATAAAAATTTGAGAAGATCTTGCGTCATCTAAGATCAAGTAAATGGTCATTATGATTTTTTATTTATGATGCATATCTAATGGATTCTTATATTTTTTTGTCATATTAATTGGTTGTTTTGGTGATAAACATGTTATTAGACTAATACTTCATTTGATTATTTGGTTGTGACATGTGTCTTTTTTGATATCATCCTTATGCATGGTTTTTGGATAGCATCTTTAATGAAGTTATGGGTTATGTAGTTTTATTTTGAAGACAGGTTTTTGAATTGTAAATATTTATTATATTATTTCAATCAAGTTCATTTAGTAATCAAGAAATATAATTATAATATGAAAATTCATAATTATATTTACATATTTTCCTACCGAAATATTTTTGTTACGAAAACTTTTTAATTTGTTTTAGTGACAAAATTATTTCATCATTCAACTAATAGAGATGAAATAAATTTATTAGCAAAGGCTTTTGGAAAATTTTTTTATCTCATTCAATAATAAAAATTATTCGTTTTATCAATGAAATATTTTGTTAGAAAAAACTTTCAGTGACAAATTTTATTTTATCTAAGAAACTTTTTTGTTATAAAATAATACTTTCGTCGGAGATAATAAGGAGTAATAGAGACGAAATTAGTTCATTAGTGAAAATATTTTTCAACAAAAATTTTTTTGTCATTATTAATTGTTGACGACTTTTGGGAAAATTTGGTTCTTTTTAGTGATGATTAATATCACTTTCACCGATGAAACATTTCGTTGGAAAAAACCTTTAAGGATGACATTTCATGTTATTAGAAAACTTTGAGTAACGAAAACAGAGATTTCATTGGGATCCTTTTAGCGACTCGTCTAGAGCGACGAACATAACACGAAATACTTTATATATTTGCTAACAAAATTTAAACTTTTAGTGACAAAATATTTTATTACTAAAAAGTTCATTTTCTTATAATGTGTTTCACTAGAATAAATAAATATTTACCTTTAGTTCATGCATAATTGTAGATTTATTTTTTATTTTTTAATAAGATTTAGTTTGGTTTCATATTAATACGAATTAAAATTTTAAAATAAAAGGTTACATATTATTTCTTTAAAAAAATATGAATTATCTCAAACAACTTTTTTTTTTATTTTACTTTCAAAAAACTATTTTATTTAAAAAAAAAAAAAATTCTTGCCAAACCCATTTGTTTTCTAAAAAAAAAATGGTTTTTTATTCTCAATTTTGAGAAATTTTTTAATTTTTTTTAGTAACATTGTCAATTAATCTTATTTTCTAATATCACAAGTGGTTTTTTTTAAATTTCAAAACTAATTTTCAATTTTATGAAATATTTGTTTAAATACTTTTTAAGCCATGAATCTTTCCTATAACCAATGTCAAACAGCCTCTAAATATTATTAATTAATATTTAATTAGCATTTATGGTTATTAAGGACAACACACAAATACTATTGTGATTAAAAAAACAAATTATCTTTTTGATTTAATTAATATTAACCTATAATGCTGAATTTTGTATCATTTGAAATGTTAACCCATGACAATTTTTAAAACCATTCCATGTAAACTAGCTGGAAGCTACATAACTTGGCCCACCAAAACTTTAATCCTTACAAAAGGTTATTACTTCATATTCATAAATTATTAATTTATTAGTAAAGACAATATATGTATTTATATAGTAAGAGTAATAAATTAAGATTCATAAATTACTAATTTTTTAAGATCTCTCACACCTTTCCTGCCCATTCAGACATCTATTTTAAGTCATTCCGGTCACATTAATTAAGCCAATGCTGCGTCTTTTTCTCTTCTTTTGACCACCTCACTTAATGATGGCAATAAACCCAACTGACACTCCATTGTCAATGCAGTGTAAGCATGAAATTGATCATCCATCAAACTTCTTACTAAGTATAACTGCTAAAACTGTAAATCAAAATTAACAATCAATACTATATATGACTGGTTGGTTTTACATCAACATTTCTAATTACACCATTCTCCTACTTTATGCCCATTGATTTCGTAAAACAAGTTGTAAAAGCCATACTCTTATTATACATATTAGTCAAAATTTTATCCTATCTTTATTTTCTCTATGAAGTTTTCGAATTTCTATGTTAGTTTCTAGCATTTTATGAGTAGAAATGGCAATGATGTAGATTCGGGACCGACCCCAACCTCATTTACTTAAACCATTTTCCATTCCCATCCTGGTTAAAAAATAAAAGGGCGAGATGAGTATCATACCCATACCATTTAATTTTTATTTTTGTTATATTAAAACTAATATGTATTATAAATAAATAAGATAATATATTTTTATAATTTTATTTTACTAAAAAATAATAACAATTATTATTATTATTATTATTATTATTATATTAAAATAAAAAATCATTTTGATTTCATTTTTAAATATGATCTGGGTGGAGTGGAACTAAATAATACTGAATATGCTCCATCCTACCAAAAACCCGCTTACATTAATCTCAAACTCATCCAAAATTTGATAACCATAATATCATATATGCATCCCATTAAAACGGGAAAAAATTCACCCCATTGCCATCGGTATTATGTATGAATGGAATCAATCTATTTGGACACCCAACACATGACTCCAATGGTTAAAGTACTTATTAATAGTAATGATCAACCTTCTTAATCAACCCATACATCTCTATAAATCCCAAAATTTCTCAAGTTTTCCCACATGCATAACCATGGCTGGCTCTCCTTTTTTGCTTGGCGAGGTGATCTTCACAACTCTTCTGGTCTTGGCCATGGCCAGCTCCAAGTCCGGATGGTACGACGCCCATGCAACATTTTACGGCGACATGCAGGGAAAGGAGACGATGCGTACGTTCCTCCAATGAACCTTCCTTCTCTTAATTAATTCCCTTCTATGAATAAAATAAAAATTTATCAGTGACTCTAACCAAAAATCATGCAGAAGGAGCGTGTGGATATGGCGATCTGTTCAAACAAGGATACGGCCTAGAAACCACCGCCCTTAGCGCCGCCCTCTTCGACGGCGGCCTCAGCTGCGGAGCATGCTTCAAGATCAAATGCGTGAACGACCCACAATGGTGCATACCCGACGCCGGCACCATCACCGTAACCGCCACCAACTTCTGCCCGGCCAACTACAGCAAGCCGACGGGGAACTGGTGCAACCCGCCCCTGCAACACTTCGACTTGTCCATGCCGATGTTCGTCAAGATCGCCCATTACAAGGCCGGAATCGTTCCCGTCCAGTACCGCCGGGTTGGGTGCCATAGAAGGGGAGGAGTGAAGTTTGAGATAAAGGGGAATCCGTATTGGGTGCTGGTTTTGGTGTTTAATGTTGGGGGTGTTGGGGATGTTTCGAATGTCAAGATTAAGGGCTCTAATACTCGGTGGATTCAGATGTCGCGCAATTGGGGACAGAATTGGGATGTGGGGGTGGTGCTGGTGCGGCAGAGGCTGTCGTTTCAGGTGACCACTAGGGATCGGAAGATGATTCAGTTTCATAATCTTGCTCCCGCTCACTGGCTCTTTGGTCAGACATTTGAAGGGAAATCAAACTTTTAAATAATTATTACTATAACTATTAATTTGTTTGAAAAATAAAGTGGGTTGTTTGATTTGTCATCCCAATTAATATTGGCTTTCTAGATTATTAATGTTGTCTTTAGAATAATTCCTATTATAGATTAAGGTTTCCTTCTGTTCCCATCAAAAACAGAAAAAGAAAAAATATATATTAAAAAAATGATCTTAATTTCTTATGTTTGACTATTGTCTTATCAAATGTTGAAAAAATTAAATATAATTGAAATTTTGTATATTTTAAAATTATTCAATGGATGATTGACTTTTAGATTTTTTTTTTTTCTTTGTTTTATCTTTCCCTTATACCCTAAGATATGTTTTGTTTCCTGCAAAAATTTGGAGGAAAATGCTGCAGGGAGAAAAATTAAAAATAGAATTAAAATTCATATAATGTTTTTATTTACTATTTCAAGCCAATTTTATATATTTCAATCCATCAATATAAAGACTAAATAATTTTAAAAAAACTTAAAATTTTAATTAGTTTTATTTATATTTGATTTTCTTCTCAAGTTTTGTATTAGACAACCAAAGAAAGAAAATCATTTTTTTATGGATTTTTTTCTTTCTTGGAATCAAACATAACCCAAGACTATGTTTGGTTCTCATAAAATGCGAAGGAAACAAAATTAAAAGGAAAGATTGAATGAAAAAAAAAGTTAAGGAAAGTAATGTAAAATATTTTTTTTTTGGTTGATTATACATGAAAATTTTAAAGGGAAAAAAATAAGGAATCTATTTTTTTTTTCTTTCCACAATTTTAGAAATTTTATCTCTTATTTCATATTTTATGAGAATATAATAATATAAAAAATATGTAATATGGTTGCAAGTCAAATATTCATATAAATAGTGTTTAGTAACTATTCTACCATTTCTCTCTTGGCTATCTCATTGATTTTTAGGCGTGGTAGAGAAAATATTAGATCAACACTTTCTTAGCATTTTCCTTCCTATTTTCTTTCTTTGATATTTTTTATATCATCAGAGAACGATTTTCTATAGTATTTTTATTCTTTTCCTTAACATTTTTCGAGAACCAAACATAACTTAATTTTTCCAAAATCAAATACAATTGAATGAAATTTAGTTAATCGATTTCAATGCTTTATTATTAGGAGAATATGCTTTTTTAAAAAAAAATTGTTTATCTAATTTCTTTTATAGAGACTAATTTATAGTCTTCTAAAAAAGAAATTAAATAAACTATTTAAAAAAATAAGCATACTCTCTCTTCTAAATGTCATAACTTTCGGGAGAAACTCTCTAATGGCTCTCCTCGAAGAAACACTCTCTCTCTTCTTAGAGAATATGATCTTTGTTGAAGATTGATTCAAAGTTGAAAACTGATTCAAAGTTTGTCTCTCAATAGTTCCTATTAGTTATGAAAGTTTTTATTTTTATTTAATTGTGAGAGTAAGTCCACGGTTGTTTGAGAGTTTTTATCTATATGATAAATGTGGAGAATTAGTTGTGAATGGGATAAATTAGTGGGTCAAAGTTAGTTTGTTTATTTAATTTTGATTTATCTATTGTAAGCTGTTATAGGTGATGATGCTGGCCGGAGCGGGAATTTGGGCGTGTGGGGGTCATTTGGGGCTGGACTCGGGTTGTTTGTGGGGGTGGGATGCGGCGTCTGGATCGTGGATTGAGGCGGGATCAGCGGCAACTGCGATCTGATCCGGACGAAGCGCTCCTCTGTGGGAACAAAGAAGGAAGGGGTCGGCGAGGTATGCGGATGGCCGCTAGATCACCTAAGTCGGTTTCTTTAGAGAAAGGGCGCAGAGGCGAATGTGTTGCATATGGTATGCGTCTAAGAATGCGTGCCTTTCCTGTGGGGTGGCCCAATGTTATAGTGTATGTATTCCCCAGTTTGAGGGTGGTAAGGATTCTTTCCCATTGATGGATATTATTACTATCGGATTTTAGAAAGAGATATTGAAGGAATAGTTTATTGAGAATTATCCTCCTTCCTTTTTAGTGAGATCAGGCTTGATTTGCAGGATAATATATTATTTAGAATTATCCTACTTCCCTTATTGGTGAGATTTGATTGGATTTACAGGATAATATATTATTGAGAATTATCCTGTTTCCCTTATTGGTGAGATTTGATTGGATTTGCAGGATAATATATTATTGAGGGTATCATTTTCCCTTATTAATTGAGATTTTGTTGGATTTGGGATAATATATTATTGAGGTATCACTTTTCTTATTGGCGAGAGATTTAGTCGATTTGCGGGATGTGAGCCTCGATTATCCATATCATCGGCCTTTGGGGGGCGAGTGGAATTTGGAGCTTTCGTTTTGGCGCCAGAGCTTGGGTGTTTTATAGGGCTTGCCTCTCCCTTTGGGCTAGTGGGTAGGCTCTGGCCTTTTATTTTTTCAAACCCCATTGGTTACCTCCGACCCTTGTGCGGTGTGCGTGGCGAGGGCTATATCGTTTCTTGTATCGGGTGTGATTTCACGATGTCATTTCGGGTGCGGACTAGTTAGGGCTTTGTTGTAAGTCTTATGTCGTGATAATGATGACTTTTAGGTTCTCAGCTCCTTTCTTCATAAATATCCTACATTGTGGATTCATCTGCGTTCCCTTGATCGGAAGCTTTTTCTTTGCTTTTTATTAGGTTCGGGACTTCTCTTTCCTTAGTATTCCATCGAACCTTACAGCGAGTCCTTTTGATCGCTAGAGATAGCTTTTTTTTTTTTTTTGGCTTGGGACCCAGGACATATGTAGCCTTTTCCTTAATGTATCATTCATCTTTATCTCCGCCTTGCCTCTCTACTTCGTGCTCGCCGCGATGTTACGCATGGCGGGTGGCTGGTTAGTGGGTTGAAACGATTGAGCTCTTCAAGGCGAGCCGCTAAGGCTCCATGGGGCTGTACTTTGGCCCCAGATTGATTGTTGTTGCGTGGCTGGCCCGGAAGTAGTTGAGCCCATGGCTGGGGTACATTGAGCTCGGGGCGGCGGGGTAGGAAGTGGGCTGAACGTCTGAGCTGAATTGACTCCTTAGGCTGCGTGGCCTGTGTAGACTGGTTGGGCTTGTCAGTGTGGATTGTTGGGCTCCGTCGGCTGAGTTGCCTAAGTTGGAATGACTCCTAGGCTGCATGGCCTATGCAGAATCGTAGAGCTCGTCAATATGGGGAACGTTAGGCGGAACGATGCATCTTGAATAAATTTGGTAGAGGGCTCGTCAGTGTGAACTCGTCATCGCAAGCTATTTCAGACGGGGCTCGTCTCACGTGAGCTGGGAAGGCTTCGTCAATGTGAGCGGTTAGGTAGAGCTCGTCCATGGCTCTTTAGGAGAAGGAGCTCGTCAGGTGAACGATTGGGTAGAGGCTCGTCCATGTGACTGCTTTGGGAAGAGCTTCGTGATATCGAAGAAACTCATCAATGCGAATAGTTGAGTGGAAACTAGATCCATGTGAATAATAGATTTCGTCGAGTAGAGCTGTTTGGAGCTCGTCGGGTAAATTTATTAGGAAGAACTCATTCAATTGAAATTGTTATGGAGCTCGTCTGTAAATAATAGGAGCTCAGTCAAGTAGAAATTTGTTTGGAGGGGCTGTGGGTAGGCTATTGGGAAGAGCTCGTCGGAGTGGAAATTGTTGTAGATAGATCATATAAAAATAATGAGACTCGTCCAGTAGAATTTGTTTGGAAGAGCTCGTCGAGGAGTAGAGCTATTGGGAAGAGCTCATCGGGTAAAATTTGTGGGAAGAGGCTGGAAATCGAGGGTAAGCTGTTGTAGAGCTCGTCCAGTAAATAATAGAACTCGTAAGTAGAGCATTTTGGAGGAGCTCGTCGAGGAGTGGAGGATGTTGGGGAGAGCTCGTCGGGGTGAAATTTCTTGGGAAGAGCTCGTCGAATGAAGGGTGTTGTAGGCTGTCATGTAAATAATAGGAGCTCGTCAAGTAGAGCTGTTGGGAAGAGCTCGTCAGGTAGACTGTTGTAAGAGCTCGTCCATGTAAATAATAGGAGCTCGTCAAGTATAGCTGTTTGGAGGAGCTCGTCCATGTAAATAATAGGAGCTCGTCAAGTAGAGCTGTTTGGAAGAGCTCGTCAGGTAGAGCTATTGGGAAGAGCTCATCAGGTAGAGCTATTGGGAAGAGCTCGTCAGGTGGAGCTGTTGGGAAGAGCTCGTCAGGTAGAGCAGTTGTAAGAGCTCGTCCATGTAGATAATAGGAGCTCGTCAAGTAGAGCTATTGGGAAGAGCTCGTCGGTGAGTTGTTGTAGAGCTCGTCCATGTAAATAATAGGAACAAAATCAAGTAGAGCACATTGGGAAGGCTCGTCGGGGAAGGCCCCATTGTAGAGCTCGTCCATGTAAATAATGGGCTCGTCAGTAGAAATTTGTTAAGGAAGAAGCTCGTCGGGTGAAATTTGTTGTAGGCTCGTCCATGTAAATAATGGGGCTCGTCAAAGTGAAATTTGTTGGGAAGAGCTCGTCGGAGTGGGAGCTATTGGGAAGAAACTCATCGAATTAAGGCTATTGGTAAGAGCTCGTCGGGTGGAGTACGTTGGGAGGCTTCGTCAGTGGAAAGAACATTTATGGAAATAGATCCCGTGGATAATAGGAGCTCGTCAAGTAAGAGTGGTGGGAAGAGCTCGTCGGGTAAATTGTGTAAGAGCTTCGTCCATGTAAATATTAGGGCTCGTCAGAGAGTAGGCTGTTGGGAAAGGCTCGTCGGTGGTATTGTAAAGGCTCGTCCATGTAGATAATAGGAACTCGTCGGGTAAAATTTCATTTGGAAGAGCTCGATCGGAGTGAAATTTGTTATGAAACTTCGTCATGTAGATAATAAAATTTCGTCAGTAAGTACATTGGGAAGAGCTTTCGTCGAATTAATTGTTGTAAGAGCTTGTCCATGTAGATAATAGGGCTACGTCAAGCTAGAGCAATTTGGGAAGAGCTCGTCGGGTGAAATTTATTGAAAAGCTCGTTAATTTAAATAGTAGGAGACTCGTCTATCCCGAGTTGAGGATGAGCCTCGTCGATATAATAGTGTAAGAAGGAGCAGATCTATCGGGGCTGCGATTGAAGGGCTCGTCGATATAAATAGTAGGAGGAACTTGTGTTTTGAAGTCCAGTGAAGGGCTCGTCAATGTAAATAGTAGGGGCTCGTCCATCTGAGTTGAGGGATGAGCCTCGTCAATATGAATTATTTGGCTCCTGGCACTGTGGCCTTGGTGGCGTTCTGGCCAGAGTGGCGGTTGGTAGAGTGAAAGTTGGCCGTGGCGATAGCGTGGCGATTGGCCGTGGAAGTGCGCGAGTGGCGTTGGCGAAATGGCGTGTAGCCGTGGCGATTGGCCCGAGTGGCGATGTAGTCAGTGGCGATTGGCCGTGGCGTTGTAGCCAGTGGCGATTGGCCAGAAGTGGCATTATAGCGGTGGCGATGTAATAAGTGGCGATTGGCCAGTGGCGATATTAGCCGTGGCGATTGAACGAGCGGCGATATAGCTGATGGCGAT
Source organism: Tetrastigma voinierianum (assembly GCA_016808115.1). Taxonomy (NCBI): domain Eukaryota; kingdom Viridiplantae; phylum Streptophyta; class Magnoliopsida; order Vitales; family Vitaceae; genus Tetrastigma; species Tetrastigma voinierianum. Next base: position 156,852 of record JAEQBH010004660.1, read on the forward strand.
TGGCCAGTGGCGTTATGCTTAAGTGGCGATGCCTTTGGTAGTCGACTCTTGAGCGTGACACAGTCTTGATGAGGCTGTTGGTGAGCAAAGCTGGGCTCCTGGCGGCTAATGACCTTAGTGGCGTTCGCGAATGTTAATGTAACTGAGCAGTCGACCTCCCCGACGGCGTGGCTATCTGATAGAGGGGCTCGTCAGAAGTGAGCAAGCCCCGGGCTCCTGATCTTTGTGGCCTTAGTGGGCGGTTGGCCGAGATAGCGATGTAGCTGGGGCCCGGTCGACCTCCCGGGCGGCGTGGCTGTGCGAGATGGGTGGGCTCGTCGAGTGAGCGGCGGTGGCTCCCGGGGCGGCGGGGCGGGGAGTGGCGGTGGCTGGCGGGTCGGCTCACGGCGGCGTGGCTGTGCGGAGTAGGTGAGCTCGTCAAAGTGAAGCGTGTTTCCAGTGAAACCGTGGCGATGTAACTGGCCAGTCGACTCTGAGCGACGCTGTGGGTAAGTGAGCTTCGTCGAAGTGGTTTCTTCGCGTGCGACCATTCGACTTGATTTTCTTGGAAATGTGCGAAACGCGCTTTAATCTTGCGATTATGAGAGAATTTAGGCGTTTGCGCGAATTTTCGAGTGCTTTGGCCTTCTTATAGATGGCGACCATTCTTATGGGTTGCCTTTTTGGATATTCTACCTCTTACGGTGTCTTGAAATCTACGAGATGGCGTCGGTTGTTCGTCTTCGTCGAGATCCACACAGATGCGGTTTGAATTTTGTTGGACTTACGCGTGGGAGTTATGTTGTCCCTTCATGAGGAGGGAAGTTGTAACCTTCCTTGGCCGTCGTGTCTCTGTGAGTTGCATCGCACAGTAAGGATTGCTCACAACTCTTACATGTCGGGCGTCGGTTGGTGAAAGTGGACGTCTCCACCTGCGTTAAATGTTAGCTTGCATTGCTTCTAACATGCCAGGAGGTCATTTGCATCTGCGTTAGCCCCAGTTTGGTCTGCATCTTTGGGGATTAAGCGTTACTCTGCTTGTGTTAAAATTCGATACCATCGATGGCGTGAAATCGGTTATATTTGTAGAAGGCTATGCGTTCCCAACGAGGAGCTGCCATTGATGATGCCTTTCAGCCGGAACGGGGCTGGAGCGTGTGGGGGTCGTTGGGGTTGGACTCAGCGGGTTGTTTGTGAGATTTGGGATCTGCGGCGTGCGGATCGTCTAAGATTGAGGCGGGATCATGTCAACTGCTGATCTGAGCTCGGACGAAGCACTCCTGAAACGAGAAGAAGGGGGGTCGGCCCGAGGGGTATGCAGATGGCAGCTCAGGTCACCTAAGTCGGTTCTTTACGAGAGAAAAGAGAGTTTGCTTGGAAGGCGAATGTCATTGCATACTCATGGTGTGTCCTAAGAGTGCGTACCTTTCACCCATTTGGGGTGGCCACATTTATAGTGTATATTCTTTGATTTTGAGGGTAGTAAGGTTCTTTCCCATTGGATGGGATATTTATTGCCCCTTTATCGGATTTTAGAAAGAGATATTGAAGGAATGGTTATTGAGAATTATCCTCCTTCCTTTTTAGTGAATCGGGCTTGATTTATATAGGGATAATATATTATTTAGAATTATCCTACTTCCCTTATTGGTGAGATTTGATTGGATTTGCAGGATAATATATTATTGAGAATTATCCTGTTTCCCTTATTGGTGAGATTTGATTGGATTTGCAGGATAATATATTATTGAGAATTATCCTGTTTCCCTTATTGGTGAGATTTTGTTGGATTTGCAGGATAATATGTATTAGAAATTATCTTCGTACGTGGCAAGATTTAGTGATTGCGGGATGTTGAGCCTTCCCGATTATCCATATCATCGGCCTTTGGGGCGGAGTGGAATTTGAGCTTTCGTTTTGGGTAGAATGTTTAGAGAGCTGGAGTGTTTTATAGGGCTTGCCTCTCCTTTGGGCCTAGTGAGTAGGCTTGCGCGCCTATTTTTCAAACCCCATCAATAGGTATTTTTAAATGTTTGAATTATCATGAGAGTTGCACGTTGTTTTTCACTTCTATTTTATTTCTCTCATCCTAAAATTTCAACATGGTATCAAAGTCATAGTTCTTGAGGGTTTGTGAGTGATTTTGATGGCAACGAATAATTTTTCTACTCCTACTCCTACTCCTACTCTTACAGCTGAAAATTATCACATATGGGCTATCAAAATGAAGGCATATATAATAAAAGGTCTGAGTTTGTGGGAGGTTGTGAGAATGATGCTGATCTACTGCTTCTTCACCAAATCAACACTAACACGGCTGAAAGAAATTATGAAGAATTGTAAGAAAGCAGATACTCGCTTATATCGTACGTGGTATCGAATCGGTTTCACAAGTATTATGACATGAATCGTAAAAGAAGCATGGGACAAACTCAAAGAAGATTTTGAAGGTAATAATCAAACAAAGTTGATGCAAATTTTAAATCTCAAAAAAGAATTTGAGATTCAGAAAATGAAAGAATCTAAAAGTGTGAAGGAGTATGGCAGCAATCTCATGACCATTGTCAACCATATCAAATTACTTGGTGAAGATTTTCCTACTCAGAGAATTGTAGAAAAGCTTCTTGTAAGCTTGTCTTAAAGGTACGAATCTAAAATTTCTTCTCTTGAAGACTCTAAGGATCTATCAAAACTGTTTAGAGTAATCAATACTTTGTTGTGTGACAGAAAGAACTAGGCGGAAAGCAGTAATGAGCAGATGGATGATGTAGCATATTTAGCCAAAGTCAAGGGAAAAGGAAGATTATTTGGTGTGGTCATTGCAAAAACTTGAACATGAAGAAGATTGCTGAAAGCCTTGAGAAAGCCTTAATGCTTGAGTGCAAAAGATTTGGGCATCTAAGATTGTAGAATAAAATGGAACAAGGAAATGTGGTAAAGAGGTTGAAGAAACCTCTTTTAGTTAATTGGTGAAGTGCACCAGAAGAGATTTTTAGAGAGAAGTGCTCTACGAACAAGTGAAGGTTGATGAGAGAGTGCATCAACATGATGATGAGACATGTATCATGAGGTGAAGAGAAGTGCTTCATAAATTTGAAAATATGGAGAGAAGTACTCCATGAAAATTTAAAAAAAAAAATCTGCAACTTTGAATCAAGGGGGTGTGTTGAAGGCAGTTCAAGTTTGTCTCATGGTTCCTATTAGTTTAGTAAAGTTTTTATTTTGTTAATTTGAGAATGTGAGTCCATGTGGTTGTTTGAGAGTTTTTATCTATGTGATAAATGTGGAGAATTAGTTGTGAATGGGATAAATTAGTGGATCAAAGTTAGTTTGTTTATTTTAATTTTGATTTATCTATTGTAAGCCTATTTATAGGCATTTTTAAATGTTTGAATTATCATGAGAGTTGCACGTTGTTTTTCACTTCTATTTTATTTCTCTCATCCTAAAATTCCAACAATCTTGAGGTTTTTTTAGGTAGATCGAGGAAGAAGATCAGCATTGAAGGTGTGTTTCTTCAAGCATGGTGAACGTTTTTCTTGGAGATTTGAAGGGAGATCAAAGATTTTTCCGAATCTCTCCATAAAATGAAGCTTTGGGATTCTATGAGTGGAAATACTAGGGTTAGGGAAATCGATTTCATATTCTCAAAGGGGGTTTCTCATCTCTTTCTAAGTTTTTTAGTTTATCTTTGTCGGCAATGTCGCCGCCTTCACCAACTTGTGGTTCATATACAACCACATACTAGAATACTGTTGAAATTTTCCTTTTACATTAGAATGAAATTTATCTTTTGAAACTGTTAGTTTTTCAAAACATTTGCAATTATGGAATTAAATTCTTTTAATTCTATTTATGGGCTTTTATCTTTTATTACATTGGCTTGAAGGGGAAGTAATTCGGAGGCCATTCAAGCGTGGTGAAACGGAACTTCTTATGTGACCATTAAATGTCCTGATTTTAAAGCGTTTGACTGAAGTTTATTAACCAATTAGTATGTAGGCCCAGTTGTTTTTCAAGGATGAATAATTTTGGGTTGACTAAAGACACCATTTCGTAGGCCTCGTCGATCTGAGTTCATAGACGGGTTGAGCGTGAGAAATCAGAGCTTACGGATAGAAAGTTATGAACCACAGAGTTAAACAATGATTACTTTAACGATTAATCGAAGTCGATTGAGGTTTTTTGGCGACCCCATGCTCTTATAAACCCTGGTTTCGCGTGCCAAATCAGACCCTAGCCCCAGAAACACTCGCCATTTTTGAGCTCGAAAACCCTAGAAAAAACTCCCAGGCGGGTGAACAGAGGCTGGGTCGTTTCGACCCATTTTAGACCAAACGGGTTTTGGCAGTGGGAGGCGACACTGGCCACCCACTTGCTACACTCTTTGCCCGGGGCGCCACACGGGCGATCCGCCGGCCGAGGATTTCACTTGCGAACCACCGCCGAGCAGCGCCCGGTGGTGGAGCGGCTGCGGCGCCACGATGGTCGCCGGTTTTGAAGTTTTCCGACCATTCCGTGCCGACCCATACCGCCCCCCATTTTGACCTCCGAACTCATTCTCGTGGTCCTTTCACGCATTTCTCACCGTTTGAAATATACGACGAAAAACAAATTTGGCCGACCGTTGATCGAAGTTTTCTCCCGCCACCGCCAAAGAATCCTTGACCAAGGTAAGGGTACCATTGTTCCTGGTCTCCTGGCTTTCCTGGCCGAGGTAAAGCTTCAGAATTTGACGCCGTTTGGTTAGTCTTTCCATTTTGGTCATTTCCAGTAATTATCGAAAAGGTTCGGGACTGAATTGGACAATTCACCACAAATTAGGCAAAATTGAAGTTGAATTAGTGAAATTGACATTTTTAAGGAGTTATTGGAAGGTTCACTCGGAAAATTAGCCTCCGTGGTGAAAAGCCCCAATTTTTTGCACGGTTCAGATTTAAGACATCAGATATAATTTCACCTCGTCAAGGTCCAATTTAGATAGCTTTCATAGTTCTAAAATTCATTCTAAGACGCTTGGGGCATCCACTGTCTTTTGCCAAGTTAATAGTCAAATGGTATTTTTATATTATTGTCAAGCACTCACATCGAGCCCGAACACGATCCTACAGTAGAGCAGGATCAGCATCTCGTAGTCCGTGAGTGGTTTATATGCTTTAAACAAGCCGCAGACATACGATATAAACTAAGTGAATTATCCACAACCACTGGGAAAATTCACAATCGACGATTCATCAGAGTCATAAATTCACAAACATGAGACATGGTAAAACCCATATGAGTTCACTATTTTAAGATTCGGAGTGCATTCTGATGAGTGTTAAGTAATGGTGTGAGAAGAACAAAACAAGGCGTTCACAAAATAAAGCAAGATAGATAAGATAGAATAATCGCAATCACGCAGAATGAAAGTGACGAAGCTAGCGAGGTAGGTCATTGTACAGGATCATTCCACCTGAGTAACTGATTTAAATTAATAAAACGTGAGATAATAAATCTCAAGTGAGTGACATAATTTATAAGGAAAATAATGTTTTTATTTTCAAAATTCCTTCTCTCAAGCACCTCACGCCCACTTTGTTAGCTGGCTCTCTGCTTCACCATTTCTACAAAATCCTAAACTTATACCCCAAGTCAATAATATGAAAGTCTATGCTCAAAAAAATTTAACCGACATCATTATCAAGAACCCATGACCAGGTATTATATTAATGCGTGTGTTTACTTTATTCCTTAAAGTTGGTTCCATTGACATTCCCTTAGTGGATTGTACAAGGAGAACTTCATCAGGCGGGACCCACCGGAATCTGAGGCTTCCTGGGTCGGGTCCCCACTTCTACTTCGGGGGCAACTTATATTAATATTTGGCAAATTATAAATACAAAAAAGTCATATTAATTGATAACATTGTAATCGAACACATATTACAACTGTCCTTGACGAGTTTTCATATTTTGAAAGTGTTGCATATTAGTTTCATTGTCAATGGTATCAAATATATCTTTTTCTATATACCCAAGCAAGTGGTCATTCATCCATTGATCTCCCATCCGATTTCGCAATCGATTTTTCACAATATTCATAACAGAAAATGTTCTCTCCACAGTTGTAGTAGCAACAAGTAGGACCAAAGCCAATGTAACAAGCAAATAAACAAGCGGATACACAATGTGTCTTTTTGTCTCAACCATGTTTTGTGCAAGATCACTAATTCCTTTCAACTCAGAAAATTCACTACTAGAGCGCATATCAATGATGTATGTCTTAAGTTGATCATTAAAGATCATCAACTCTATTGGAGAAAAATCTTGTGGATAAAATTAGGCAAGTCAGAGTAACTTTTGCTTGTCAAAGGCAATAAATGAATCACGAGGATTTAGGCAAGCCATAAAGCAACTACAGTGTTTACCTCGATGAAGCGACTAATGGCACGAGTTGCATATCTATAACTACATAAAACAACTCTACTTGATAATGATGCAAATTTGTAATTTCATGAGCTTTACATCGTGGTCTCCCTCGAGTTAGAAATGTATCATTCATGCTTGGAATATCAATGTTATGTCTTTCACAAAAATAAGAAACTTGATCAAGTAAGGAACTCCAACCATTGTCTCTCATCATTTGAAATTGTTGTTTGCACACTTTAACCAAAGTCATGGCATTAACAATGTCTTGATCCTTCCTCTGTAATGCTTGTGATAATTCATTTGTGATTCCCAATATAGTTCTCATCAAATGTAAACTAAAGACAAAGTTGAATGATTTCATTGACTCCAACAAGTTGGTTGCTTCATATCTTTGCTTTGAATTTGAACCATCCTCTACAATAATATCAAGTACTTCAATCACAGATGAGAACATGTTAATCAATCTGAGTAAAGTACCATAATGTGAACCCCAACGTGTATCACAAGCACGTTTAAGAGTGGTTTCTTGGTTTAATCCTTGTCCACTAGAAAGCTCACCATGTTTGAGAGATTCCTTTAACCACTCTAGGTATCCATGAAGGATATCACGACGTTTGGATGAAGCACCAACAACAGTAACCACATTAGTAACCACAATTTGAATATGATTTTTGCCACGACCATAGGCTAGCAGTTGATGAGCAAAACAATGGACATAAAAGCGATTCATTCTCTTTGAATAAGTGTCTTAAGACCATTGAACTCCGCACATATTGCACCCCATCATAACCTTGTCCACTTGACCTAGACATATAATCCATGTCTAAATAAACCCATCAATAGTTGCCTTAAGTGAAAGAGCAGTGGTACAAGCAACATGCTCAATACCAATAAAACGCTCAATTACATGCCCTTTTTCATCCACATATTGTAATACAACAGCCATTTGCTCTTTTCTTGAGAGATCACGAGATTCATCAACTAAAATAGAGAAAATTGCATTTCCAAGATCTTTGACAATAACATTTAAGGTCTCAATTGCAATAGCTCTAACAATGTCTTTCTGAATTTCAGGTGTTGTCAATTTCAAATGTTCAGGAGCATTTTTTAAAGTAACCGCTTTAATATCCTAATTATGATTTGCAAGAAATCTTAGAAGCTCAAGAAAGTTTCCTTAATTGCTAGAATTTTTAGATTCATCATGAACCACGAAATCTGATGCTTTGTCTTAAAAAGAAATCGAACACAATCAACGGTCATTCAAGCAGATTCGATACTCACTTTGAACTTAGTTGATTGCTTGGATAGAATGGTTTCGATGTGTTGCTTTTGATTGATAAGACCACATTTCTCGAGCTTGATTATGAACACTAAAGGGGCCACCAACATGAATATTGAATCTTTCTTTCTTCAATTTGAAACCTCACTAACAAGGAATCACCACCTACTTGTTCTCAATATCCCAGTTTGAAAAAGATAGCCCAACCGCGAAGCAAAATGTAGCATCTTTCGCTATATTATACTCTAACCAATTAGCATATTCCATAAACCAAGAAGGATTGAATATTCGTAATAATTCTCCAAATTTCTTAGAGGGAAAGTTATGCTTTTTAGCCTGACATGAACCCTTTTGTAAATATGCTTTTCGAACTTGATCTCGAATGTTAGGATGATAATCTAAAATCTTAATTCGTAACCCAAGGTCTGCGATCATCTAAGTTGATTTCAAGTGAACATTCTTTCAAATCTTTACTAATTCATTTTGAAGAAGACGAAGACTCAAATTATGATTTTCTTTTAAAGTATTTCTCCATACCTATTTTAGAATTTAATTTACATATTATTAATAATGTCGAATTTAAAAACAATAATACTAAAAAATATAAATCTATATATATTACCATAACAATTAAATATCTACATAAATGTTACTAATAGAATTCATAAACAAACATATTTATAACATTCAAAGTTCAAACAATAATATATTTAATAAACATTTTATACAAAATATTTCTAAATGCAATAATATTTTACATATTTATCAGTATATTATATAAAAGTAAATAAATTAAGTACATGATATATCATATAAGTATAAATAAAAATAAAAGTTAATACAAATTCCTATAAATGCATGTTTCATTATACAACAAACTCTATATGAAGTATCAATCCAATAAAATATAAATATCAACTTAATCATAAATATATTCCAACTACCACAAACAGAAGTTTTCATAATCATATCCAATTTAATAAAAATATAAAATATAAATCATCAACAAAAATATATTTCATTCCAATTTCTACATAAATTCTCATGATATTAATTTTATATGAACAAAAATATAAAGTACCAATATAAAATTTAATAAAAAAAATTTAAAATATTCATCAATCATCATCATAGCATTTTCACATAAATATTAATATATTATATTAACATCCTTAACATGAATGTTTAACTACACAACATAGATTCATATTATTATAAAGTCCATTTATCAAATAATAAGCCAATAAATTCTAAAGATATGAACAAAACATAGATTCATCATGTATTTTATATAAACATTTCAAACGATCTTAAATATGATTTAGCATTAGGGCGGGTTTGAGTGCTAAGAATTTTGACAAAATTTTTTTTGAGTTACATTTAATAGATATATATTATTTTTTCTTGGCCAATTTTAATCAAGAGATCTTAGCCCAGTGAGTTAAGCAAATAAAAAAGTTCAAATTATATGTGGTCCATGGGTCAACACCTATTGAACCGCAATTTTTTTTTTTTTTTCGGTGGGGGCCAAGTCAAATCATGCATTCAAGTATTTACATTTTGATTGAGGTCGCACAATCGAGTTCAAAATCTTTTATGGAAAATTTTCAATAGATTTTTATGTGATAGAGATACAGAACATAATTTCATTGAAGTAACTATAAGAGCATCTCCAATGGTAAAGCTCCATTTGGGGTTCCAAAAGTTGTAAATGGAGCCTCAGCTTAAATTGACCACTGGAACACAGATGAAACCAATTGTCTTCTATCACTCCAACCATAGTCTTAAATGAGCTTATTTTAATATTTTATTATATTTTTAATATAAATATATTATAATTTTATTTATTAAATATATTTATTTTAGTCCTCAAAATATAATTGATGAAATTATAAAGTAATTTAAATTTAAAATTTTAAATCAGCCAAATTGCAAATATCTAAATTTTGAAATTTTAAAATTCAAAATTTGAAAAGTAAAATTTGAAATTTAAAATTTTCAGTGCAAATTTTAAAATTCCAAATTTTCAAATTTTCAAATTTTCAAGTTTTTCAAATTTTCAGAATTTTCAAATTTTCAAATTTTCAAAATTTTAAAAACTCAAAATTTCATAACTTCAAATCTTCTATAAATATGACAATGGCCTCTCACAATTTCATTCATCAAACTCGATTATGCCATAAAATTTCCGAATTAGCATGGATCGTTATCTGATATTTTAGAAGATATCCTCCATTCGATGAAAACTCGATGATGAATGGGATATCTTTAATTTGGCAAAGAAGAGAGTCAGGAGCAAAGAAGGAATAAGCATCGTGGTTCCGTTCCGAGGCCCATGAGATCATTAAAGTCGTGGTCGAGTTGAAGGTCACAGAGACTCTATCACGATTATTTTGCTCAATTGTGTATATGATGCTTTTTGAGAAGGAGGTTTCGGATGGGTGATCCTCTTCCTTCGGGTGAACGGGGTGGAACAATATGATCCATATTTCGTTCAAACAACAGATGCTATCGGAAATCTCGGACTATCTTCCCTCCAAAAGGTAACAGTTGCTTTCAGAATTCTTACTTATAGAACACCAGCAAATTCTGTAGATGAATACGTGCGGATTGGAGAAAGCACTGCAATAGAGAGTCTTAGAAGGTTTGTGCAAGCAGTTATTGCTGTGTTTGGCGATGAGTACTTGAGGCCACCGAACAATAACGACATTGCTCGATTGCTAGCGATTGGTGAACAACGGGGCTTTCCTGGCATGTTGGGCGTGTCGGTAGCAATACGTGGAAGTGGAAAAATTGTCATTGCATGGCAAGGTATGTACAACGAAGGTCATTGTCATGAACCTACAATAATTTTAGAGCGTGGCTTCTCGAGATCTTTGGATATGGCATGCCTTCTTTGGAAGCTTCCCCGGATCTCTTAATGACATGATGTTTAGACGATCCCCTGTTTTTGCAACATTGGCCCGAAGGTAGGTAACTCCTCTATTAATTATAGAATTAATGGTCATGGCCACATACAATGGGATATTATCTGGGCGTGGTATTTATCCCAGGCGGTCGGCGTTTGTGAAAACAATTCCATGTCCACAAGGATTGAAGAGAAAACGATATCTTTGCTGACCTGAGAGTCTATAAGAAAAGATGTAGAGCGGGCATTTGGGGTGTAGGCTTGGATTTTGCAATTATGCGTGGACGGCCGCGTTTTGGGATGAAGAAACACTTGCTTATATTATGGCTATGCATAATAATGCATAATATGATTATTGAGGATGAAGGAGCTACCAATGTGTAGTTTTGATGGAAGTGGTGAAAATCAATGATTGAAGTATCTCATGTGCATACACGAGTTCGTAGACTTCATTCAAAATCATCATCGGATTAGAGCAATGAGTCATTCTCAGTGCAGTCGATCTTATTGAACATTTATGGCAACGATATGGGCAATAAATTGTTGATATGATGTGTAATTTGAATTTGCAAAATTCAATAAACTAGTAATTTTATTATATGAGTAGAAAAGTTAGTACAATAATAGTAAAATAATAGTAGAAATCAATCCTGCAAATTAAAAGTTCTCTTTCTCATGGTCTCCAACTTGAGATTCTCCCAATACTCTGCAGTGGCTGGATCCATGTTAGTTGTGTCAGTTTGCATTATTTGCAATGCTAAACGCTTTTCCTCAAGTTCGTTCCTTTTCTGATCATTAATTAATTGTTTCGCTTGTTGAGCTAATTGTTCTGCATGTTGAGCTAATGCTCTTTTTAATCGCTCGGGAGCTTTTGCATGTACAGATTCTATCCTCTACATTGCCATCGGCTCGGTTGTTATCGAGCCTTGAGTCATTAATGAGGTTGTTTTTATCTTTGGCTTGTTTTTTCTTGGAAGCCTTTACGCCCGGTGGTCTGTCAGATTGGGGAGAATTAGTTCCATCCCTTAAAAAAAAAAAGCAGTTGTGGGGTTGATGGAAAACAGTAGGACTCATACTTGTATGGCTTTTTGCTTTTGTTGGATATAATGTCAGTCCATTTCCTTTCGACTTCAATATTTCCGGCAATGCTCATAAATGGTTTCCCAACCAATGAAGTGTACAATTCGTCTTGACAAGCTAAAATTTATAAATGAATTAACGACGTATAAAAAAATTAACATTTAAAAATAGTAATTATATATAAAAATATGAACCTTACCCTTCCATTTTCTGTTTGTCCACTTTGTTGTCTTCTCTCTACTTGAATTTGTAAAAATCCAATTTTGCACTTAGTATTAATATCGCACGGCGATTTTGAAGAGCTTTGAGAACGCTCTATGTGATTTCTCCATTACCGACAAAGTAATTCAAAAATTCTTTCCAAAATGACCTTGATTGCCGTCATTCCTCCCATCGATTCTTTGCTTGTGTCGGGAGCCACCCTCGACAAGCAGATTATCTTCCGCCGGAGGAAATTTTTTTGTCCTTGTGCTTTTCTCAAAGTAGTGCAACAACATTTTCTCATTTGCATTTGCTTCGAAGACGCCGATTATCGCTTTCTAACTTTCATCGATACGTTGTCATCACCCATTAATAAATTAAGGAACGTAAACATCGCATCGATAATCCATCTACAGGAGAAAAAAAAAACCAAAAATGAGAAGTTAATTAAAATATTTGTAGGCTAATAAAATAAATTAATTTATATCAAGTAAAACATTTTATTTTAAATTATTCACAAAAAATATGATTTATGGTTTTTTTCATTTATTAATAATATTTTATTTATAATATTATTTTTAAACAAACATGAATATAATTATAAGTTAATAAAATATTTATATATTAATAAAATAAATTAATTCATATCAAATAAAAATCGTTTTTTTTAATTGTATTTTAAATCATTTACAAAAATTTATGATTTAAAGTTTTTTTTTTTCAATTCAAATAATTTTTTCATTCCAAAAATCGTGGTAGGTGGGGGAGGGAGGGGGAGGGGGGAGGCTTCGAACTGAGAGAGAAGAGATCGGCGGTCACGGGGGTGGAGACGTGGGGAGAGGGAGGGGAGGGGGATCAAGAAGACAAGGGGCGGGGAGGGTTAGTGCTGCGTAGGGAGGAGGAAAGAGATGGGTGGGGCCGGACGGCAACCTCGACGTGACTTTAGGAGTGAGGAACGGCGACAAGACAAATGGCTGTCGCTTCGACGGAGCGTAAGAGGTTACTCCAAGTCGGAGATGACGGCGGCGACCGGGACGGAGACGTCGTTTTTTGCGAAGAGGTCAGTTGAGTTCTTCCCTTCTTCTTCTTCCCTCAAATCTGCAATTTAGGTGTATGAAATATTTGGTTTGTTTGGTTATTTATAAAATATTTTTGTATCCGTTGGGAGTTCAAAAAATTTGGGTTCTGTTATGGCTCTCACTCCAACATTCTTTCGCTTTTTTTTTTTTCCTCCTAATTTCACTTTTTGAAACCAAGTTGCAAATTTGGAACCTCAAATTTTGGGGTTCCATTTTGATGACTGAAATGGAATCCCCGTTGGAGGACTATGCCGACGGGTTGGGATTCCATTTTCACGGTTATTTTATTTGGCGATCGTTATGCCGACGGGTTGGAGATGCTCTAAGTAGGGTGTTATTATCATCAATAAAAGAAGTTGTATCCAAAGGAATAGACTTTCTCAAAGTCTCAAATCACTCTCGAAGAAGACGCTTTTCTATTTTAAGGAAACTTTCACATTGTAGTTTTTATTTTTATTTGTTTTCTTCTCTTTGTTTTAGTTTATATACTGGTCGTTGCAATAAATGTGAAGTAGTTTTTTTTCCTTTAAGGAACGTAAGGAAAGAGGTTGAAAAAAGAAAAAAAAAAAAGGGAATTTGACTCCTTTAAGGAAAAAATTTGGGTGATCCATAAACTTTTTTTTTTTCTTTTGAAAATGAAACAAAATTCGTGAGGTTTTAATTAAGAAAACAAAAATCAAACAAATATTCTTTTTGGAAAACTAATTTCGGAAAAGGTAACGAATCCTCTTGAAGGAAAAAAAATACAATAAAAAGAAAAGGAAAAGCCTAGGAAAAATTTGGATTAAAGAAAATCCAAATTTTTTTAACAAAATTCTGCCTAAAAAGCATGAAAAAAATTGGTGTTATGAAAAACCAAGAAAAGTTGTTTGAAACCAAACAAACAATTTGGTTTGTCGAAAATCCTTTATTATAAAATTAAAATGATGAACATGTGACCTTTGAGTTTATAATACAAAGCTTCAACCATTAACTATATAGCAAAGCTGTGGGTTTTCCTTGCAAGGAATATACCATGAGGATATAAGCATATTAGGTTAAACTCTATACTCACTTTGTCGGTTATGCCAATTCCTTTTTGGACTTAGAAAATTGGAAATTACGATACAAAATTTTTTTGTCTAAGGAGTTTTAATCTTAAGCGGGCCTGTTTGTGACCCCTCCAATCTTTCCTAGGAACTTAATATTCTATTTAAGGAGGCTAGTTTTGGCTTGGGTTTCTATACCCCACTAGTCTTTCTTAGGAATACTTTATAACACATTATTTTCAATTATTATGAGAATTAGTTTTGGGAAAGTGAAATTTGACAAAATTTCTACAATTTTGTAGATAAATGGACTCTGATTTAAACAATGTCTGCTCTATTTCAGATCCCCAACTAGCGACCCCTACCGGGCGTAATGCGCCAATGATGTATATTGTTATGTCTATCTTTGTCTCACATGTAGAAAAACCAGAGAAGTTCAGTAGACTTAATTTTAAAAGGTGTCAACATAAAATGTTATTCTACCTAACCATCTTGAATCTTGCGAGATTCTTGATTGAAAATGCTCCTAAGCCCAAAGAAGATGAACACGATATCCAAGTCATTAGTGTTGTGGATGCTTAGAAACATTTTGACTTTCTATGCAGGAACTACATCATGAATGCTTTAACTGATTTTTTATATAATGTGTATTCAGATAAGAAAACAACCAATGAGCTATGAGAATCACTAGACTGAAAATATAAAACGGAGGATTCTGGGGCAAAGAAGTTTGTTGTGGGTCATTTCCTCGATAACAAAATGGTAGATTCTAATACCGTGGTCAATCAAGTCCAAGAACTTCAAATAATCCTCCATGAGATACATGCTGAAGGAATGATGTTGAGTGAAACTTTCAAGTTGCAACTATAATTGAGAAGTTGCCTCCAACTTGGAAAAACTTAAAGAATTACCTCAAGCATAAGAGAAATGAAATGATGATCAAATAACTAATTATTAGACTTCGCATCAAAGAAGACAATATAGGAACTAAAGAAGAGAGAGGCACACAATCTCGGTAAGGCCAAGGCTAACTTTGTGAACATGGTCAAGGTTCCAAGTTCAAGAAAGGCAACAACAAAGGGAGAGGCACTAAGTTGGGACCTAAATGGGGAGTGTCTATGAAGCTAAAGTTTAAAGGAAAATGCTTCAACTATGGGAAGCAAGGTCACAAATCTGTAGATTGTAGACTTCCAAAGAGGAACAAACCCAAAGAAACCAATGTGGTTGATGACATTAGCAAGAATGTGCCTGACATTGACCTCATAGCAATAATCTCGAAGGTGAACATTATAGGATCCAATCCCAAGGAATGGTAGATTGACACTAGTGCTTTTCACCATGTGTGTTCAAACAAGAAAATTTTCTCCACATTTGAACTAATTGAGACTAGGGAAAATGTGTATATGGGAAACTTTGTCACCTCTAAAATTAAAGGCCAAGGAAAGGTGGTCTTGAATATGACTTATGGAAAGAAGCTAACTCTAACAAATGTACTGTATGTACTTGAAATCCGAAAGAACTTGGTATCTGGTTCATTGCTAAACAATCATGGATTTAGGTTGGTGTTCGAGTCAAACAAGTTTGGATTATCCAAAAGTGGAATGTACGTAGGGAAAGGTTATATGAGCGATGGTCTGTGGAAGTTAAATGTAATGACTATTATTAAGTCAAACATGAATAAAGTTAGTACTTCTACTTACGTGCTTGAGTTATCTAATATATGGCATGGTAGATTAGGACATGTTAATTATGATACGTTGTGTAGATTAATTAACTTAAATCATCTGCCAACTTTTCAAATTGATGCAAAACATAAGTGTGAAACTTGTGTTGAGGCAACATTGACCAAGTCATCTTTTCAAAGTGCTGAAAGACATACTGAACCTCTTGATTTAATCCATAATGACATATGTAATCTGAAATTTGTACAAACAAGAGGTGGTAATAAATGTTTTTTTTATCTTTGTTGATAATAACATCAAGTATTGTTGTGTGTTCCTACTCAAAAGTAAGGATGAGACAATATAAAATTTTGTTCTCCATAAAAACGAGGTTGAGAACTGATCTATGAAAATTAGTCATTAAGAAGTTATCGGCGAGTGAGTTTGAATCGTCATCACATGCTCATGCTCAACATGGGATCATCATACATGAAACCACAACACCTTACTTACCTCAATCCAATGGAGTGGTTGAGCGAAAGAATCGCACTCTAAAAGAAATGATGAATGCTATGTTGATAAATTCTAGTTTATCACAAACATGCGGGGAGAAGCCATTTTGTCTGCTAATTACCTTTTGAATAAGATACCTAAAAAGAAAGCAGAGAAGACTCCATATGAGTTATGGAGAGGATGGTAGTCATCTTATAAATACTTGCGAGTGTGGGATGTCTGGCCAAAGTAGCGCTTCCTTCACCTAAAAATATGAAAATAGACATAAAACTATGAAAATATGACCTAAAACTATTGATTTGTACTTTATCACTGGTTATGCAAATACAGATCATTTATCGATTTCTTTGTCCATGAGTCAATATCTCATATATTCACAAGAACACGATAATGAAATCAAGGAAGGCGCTATTCTTTGGGCATGTATTTCCTTACAAATTCAAAGATGGGCTAAATTCATCGAAACAAGTGCTTGGACTATTAAGGAAAATAATCAAGATCAAGATAAAGATGGTGAGGTAGAACATAGATATAGCAAAAGAGTAAGGACAAAAAAAATATTTTTGTGGATTTTCTGACATATGTGCTTGATGGGGAACTTCAGACGTTAAAAGAGACAATGAACTCTACAAAAGGTCTCATGTGGAAAGAGGTCATTAAGAGTAAAATTGATTTCATACTACATAACTATACATGGGAACTAGTGATCTTCCACTAGGTTGTAAACCTTTAAATTCCAAGTGTTTTAAAATGAAAAGGAAAAAGTAGATGGATCACTCAACAAGCACAAAACAAGACTTGTGATCAAAGACTACAAAACAAATCAAGACTTTGATTATTTTTACACATATTCTCTTGTGACGAGAATAAATTTGATAAGAATGGTGTTTGCAATTACTACATTAAGAAATCTTGAAGTACATCAAATTGATGTAAAAAAATCCTTTCTAAATGGAGATGTATATAAAGAAGTCTACATGGAGCAACCTGAGGGGTTTTCTAGCTTCGGGATAAGAAATAAGGATCTGTAAATTGGTGAAATCGTTATTGTATGAGCTAAAAAAAGCACCAAAACAATGACATGAGAAATTTGATAGTGTCATGATGTCACATGACTTTAAAATGAATGAATGTGACAAGTGTGTTTTTGTCAAAGACACATAACATGGATATGTCATTGTATGCCCATACATAGATGACATGCTTATCGTCGGTAGTGATGATAAGATGATTACATCTACTCAAAACATGTTGAATTCAAGGTTTGACATGAAAGAGTTAGAACTTGATGATGTTATATTAGGGATAAAAATCAAGAGAACATCAAATAGACTCATTCTAAGTTACCCATACTATGTAGACAATATTCTTGGAAAGTTTGACAAAGATAATTCTAGTATATCCAAAACACCCGTAGATGTAACTCTACATTTCTCCAAGAATAAAGCAAAGAGTGTTTCTCAAGTAGAATACTCTAAGGTAATAGGCAGTCTAATGTACTTAATGAGTTGTACAAAACTAGATATAGCTTCATGAAGCAATAAACCGTTAGATAAACAAAAACTATGATCCAAGCATTGACAAGAAATTATGAGAGTATTAAAGTGCTTACGATTTAATCGTGATTATGGTTTGTACTATACAAGATATCCTGCTATATTTGAAGGGTATAATGATTCTAATTTGATATTTAATGTTAAAGACTCAAAATCCTAAAGTGGTTATGTGTTGGGAGGAGCAACAATCTCATGGAAATCCTTAAAACAAACGGTTATTACCAGATCCACAATGGAATCTGAGTTTATAGCACTAGATAAATGTAGGGAAGAGACTGAATAACTACGTCACTTCCTAAAGGATATTCCAAGGTGGTCAAAATCTGTGCCTTCAATATACATACATTGTGATAGTCAATATGTTATTAGTAGAGTACAAAACAATATGTACAATGGTAAGTCTAGACATATTCCTCATGCATTAACACCATTGCATTAACCACTTTAATTGGGGTTATCTCTCTAGATTATGTAAAATCTAAAGATAGCATCGTGGATCCTCTAACCAAAGGGTTAAAAGAGAGTTAGTTGAAATGTCGTCGAGGGGAATGGAACTAAAGCCCATAAAGGATAAGTCAATACAGTAGATATCCAACCTAGCTAACTAAATATCCCAAGATTTAAGTTAAAAAAGGATAATTAAATTGTAAAGAATTTGAGTTGATCACTATGGGGATCTTCCCGTTGTCCACTCCTATGATGAAACGGTGATGCTCATACAAAGAATGTTAAGTTATGCTTTTAATGATCTTTATGCAATGGAAAGAGTAACATGAACTACTCTTAATTTAAGAGATCACCTATGTAAGAGTGAAGTGAGACCGCTTCAAAGAGAATTGAATATGGCACAATTCCTATTAAACTCTTACAAAACCAAGTGCATATTCATGGCCAAAATGAACATAAAAGTGAGAACTATGAAATTTTAGGAAGATTCTTGTGTAAGGTATGTCATAATCTACACAAACGACCTAACGGTTCAAGGACATCATGGTTCACTACTTCCAGCTACATAGTAAACATACTTCAACAAGGGAAGGTTCAAAGGGTTACACCTTACCACTTATGCAGTGTTTCAATCAAGCAAATCTTCATCACATGAGGATCGAATCATTGGTCTTGTCTTTAGGTGTTGATTTCATTCATGTGGAGAATTGTTGGAATTTTCCCTTTACGTTTGAATGAAATTTACCTTTTGAAACGATTGTTTTTCAAAACGTTTGCATTTATGGAATTAAATTATTTCAATTCCATTTATGGGTTTTTTATCTTCCTTTCCGTTAGCATGAAACAATCGAAGGCCATTCAAGTCTTTCATTTAGCTAAGGTCCTTTTAAAAAGAGTTATGACTCTCTTTGGTCAGAAGATTTTTGCTTCAGTAAGATTCCTTCTATGATATAGTTACAACACAACCTGTTCATCGGAGTGACTGCAAGTAGGGTGATGTTGTCGTTAGTCAAAGAAGACCGTTGTATGCTAGTAAATTGACATTGTAGAAGTCTCAAGGCACCCTCAGAGAAGGTGTGTTTATATTTTAAAGAGATTGTGGTTGCACAAGACTTTGCTTCAATCTCCATTTCCTTCCATCGCTTGTATTTTTTTCTTCTCCTTTGTTTTAGTTTATGTACTATCGGTTTAACAAACACATCAATGGTGGATTTTGCTACCACCACCATTAGCAAAGTGTGGTCTATATACGACCACACATGGAACACGTCGACAACCATATGTGAAGAAACATTTTTGCTACGTCGACGTTATGATTGCCCACACCATTCTCAACTGCCTCTGTGATGGGCAAATTAATGTCTATAAATATCGAGAAAGCGTTGTGTTGGTCCCTAAGTTCGTTCTCACCAAAACACACCATCACAAAGGTGAGAAAGGAGACCTTGGAAAAGCAACCTAATTTCGGTTCTCATATTCAATTGAAGAAGAAGCAATGACTGGAGGTAAGAATCTTGATCTATTTATTCCTACGCTTTGAATGCTTATTCGAATCAAAAGCATGAAAATATTGTGCTTTTCTCCTACATTTGGTATCATAGCAGTAAGATTTTTGCCTCTGTCTTGTGATGTTTTTGAATGAAAATACTATGACGAATGACTAGGAAAATATTTTTCATGAATTTTGGTATACAAATCAAATTTTATTGAAGACAAAAATATGGGTTTTGATTTGGATCCAAAGCTGGTCGGATCCCACCCGTCTAGAGATTGAAGAAGACCTCCTTATTGCATGGATATGGAATCCTTATCTTGGATAACGCAATGTTTGGCCATAAAACTATTATGAATAAGTATAACCTTATTCTTGATAAGAATAGTAAAATATAAGAAAAATGTGTCTTAAGAAAAATTGAACCATGGACC
Source organism: Tetrastigma voinierianum (assembly GCA_016808115.1). Lineage (NCBI taxonomy): Eukaryota > Viridiplantae > Streptophyta > Magnoliopsida > Vitales > Vitaceae > Tetrastigma > Tetrastigma voinierianum. The sequence continues at coordinate 176,919 of JAEQBH010004660.1, forward strand.
TAATGCTTAAAGACCAATAAGAAGCGAACAAGCTACCACTAGGTCACACACCCAATTATTCTTTAGTCCCAACAATAAATTGCTATATCGTCTAGGAATTCAAACTCATCGAAATGGTCCTAAAATTCCTTTTCTCATGTACCTAGATGATTCCAGTGGCATTAACAAGTATCTTGGTTGCCCAATAATACAAGGAAGAGTTAAAAGAAGCACATTTTTTGAAGTGATTCTTAAGTCCCAAAAAAAGTTGACTTCATGGAAAGCTTGGTTCCTTTCAAGAAGTTAGTAAAATAACACTAATAAAGCACTCGCGAGGCCTACCTTGCATGTGATGAATTGCTTTAAGCTTACAAAAAGAAATAATGAAGACTTAGATAGAATTAATAGGAGTTTTTTATGGACACCAAATATAGGTTCTAATGAAAGCAAAGTGTTCCCTTTGGTAGCTTGGGATAATGTTTCTAGGAATTAGAAAAAATGAAGATGTTGATAAAGGTTATGTTACTAAATCCAGACGAGACTCGCATAGTGATAGTATTCAAAAGGATCATAAGAGACAAATATGTAAAAAAATAGCACCTTTTTCAGTATCTCGTAAAAGGAAGGTGACTCTATTGTGTGGAAAAAAAATGGTGCATACAAGATAGTACCTCTTGTTTCATTCGTGGAAGAAAATAAATTAAAGTATCAATTGAGATGCTAAAGTTCATGACTTTATAAATTAGGAGATGAAGGAGTGGAATATTCACAATATTTCAGATATTCTTCTTCCAAAATGTGCTATTAGATATTAAATCAATTCCAATTCCTTCCAATCCCGTGGAAGATAGAGTTCTATGCGGTTTTTTCGAAGAAGGAAGATTTACCCTTAAATCTGTGACTTAGGCAATGAGAAAGCCTTTAGTGCATCCTAGGAATAAAATTCTAAGTTTGATCTGGAAATAAAATTTAATGCCGAAATTTTTTTTCCTATGATTGGTCTTGAGAGAAGTTCTCCCCACTTATGAGTGCCTAATTGCTAGAAAATTAGAAATTGTAAACAATTTTATTTATGTAATCAAAACAGTGAAAATATTAACCATATTTTTAAGGATTGCCCTTTCGCTCAATGAATTTGAGATCGTATTAAGTATAAATGTCCTGCTCTTTTTTTTAAGAAGGTACTTTCATGGACTGGCTCGAAATGATTTATAAAAATTATAAATTTTTCAAGCATCCAATGGAGAAAATTTCCATTATCTTGTGGAATATTTACTCAAAGGAATCAAGTTTTGTTTAGGAAAATTCAACTTGACCCTTTCTCATCATTAAGAAAACTACCTTAATTTTCCAAAATCTTCATGGTAGTTTGAGTGAATCTTATTTACATAACAAAGGACACATTTTCCCTCGTATGGTTGAAAAATGAATTTGTTGGATTCCACCTATTAATGAAAGATACAAGCTAAATTTTGATGGTTCAAAAGTACAAAATAGAGGTGCTTCATAATGGGTTATTAGATATTATAATGAAACTATCAAAATGGCTGCAAGCAAGCATTTAGCTAATGTCTCGATAATTATAGCCGTAATCGCCCGCCTTCTTTTCTAACAACTTAATCAGAAATGTAATACCAAAATAAAATGTAACACCCCTTTCTTTTCTAACAATTTAACTGTAGCTCTGATACCAAAATAAAATGTAAAGTCCAATGCTACCGATATGAATACAAATAAGTTTTTTTTTTTTTTTTGTATACTGTAGAATATATAATAATATGCATCAAAACATTTACGGTAAGCCCATCATTTTGGGATAAATCCCACATTTGTACAATATGGCATTATATGCCCTTTTCAATCAAATCATTTACAAAATATATCAGAGCTAATATCAAAACATTTACAAAATAAAATCGAGTTTATAATAAAATTGTCAAATCCATTTCATGAATGCATGGTTCGATCTTTACTCGACACCACGGTGCTGACGCTTCGACTCTAAATCTCTGCGGTCTTTGTCCTCGTACATGTTCACTCGATACCTGTGCAATGACAAAAACTTGTAAAATCCATTTCATGAATGCATGGTCGGATCTTTACTTCGACACCGCGAAGTTTTGATGTTGACTCTAAATCTCTGCGGTCTTTGTCCTCGTACATGTTCGCTCGATACATGTGCAATGACAAAAACAACGCGCTAAGCATTTTCATGCTTAGTAGTTCTATACAATTCTCTCTCCATTTCAGTTTAAATCAATTCATGCAATGTTTATAAAACAATGCTTTTGTACATTTTTCCAACGACCAATGCAGTACAATACATACACACACACACACACACACATTATATAGACAGATAATCAATGACGACAATAGGGATTGACGTAATAATATATATATATATATATATATATATATATATATATATATATATATATATATATATATATATATATATATATTCATTTTATTTACATTCAATTACAATTTATTGGTCATTTCAAGTTATGCAATTTCATATGCACTAAATTATTCAAATCACAAATCATGCACTTTTCAATCTTATTATCATTTTGCTCTTATCGAATTTAACCTATGCTTTCAGTGCACAGGATAACGAATCACCGGCACGGTCCCACTAGGCTGCAGGTCGGTATAAAAACGGTTTTATAACACAATACGGTCCCGCTGGGTTGCTGACTGGTTATTAAAAATCAATTTCGTGAACACTACCGATATTGTCCCGCTGGGCTACGGATCGGAGTGACACTTCATTACATTCGGCGAGATCAATTTGACCTTTTATTGATACATATATATCAATCTATCCTTAACTTGAATTTTAACGATTAACATTCTTTTAAGGGCCTTCAAATCATTCAATACAATTTACAATAGTGTATGTACATTTTGATACAATAATTTATTTTTCGACACTCATGCAAATTTTCATATGCAATTTATTTTGTAATCGGTTGTCTCAAATCAATTTAAAACAAATCAATATGCAATTTATCATAAATCATTTCAATATTTCACAATCAATTTTGAAACAATGAAAGAATAGTGTAGATCAAATTTTCACAAATTTGAAACAAGAGAGAGATTGAAGAACAAACTCAAAAAGGTTATCGCTCTTCGATTCCTATCCTCATAATCCCGTTCTTGGGTAAAGCTTCCTTGTCACCAACCCCTAATCCATCACAAATATGTTACAATTAAAGAACAACCCAAGAAAGAAAAATCGGTTGTGCATTCTAGGATTTTTGGTTAGGGTTGATGTCTACCCAATACTCCTTCACTTGCAAAATTTTCTAGGGACACATGAGCCATATTTTTCTCATGCTTCCTTCAAGAAAATGATAGCTCTATGAGTCTATTTTCATTAGGAATTGGAATCATCTTATTTGGATCAAACAAACTCAAGTTACGGCATTTTAATGCCAAACTACCGATGCTATGCTGCCCAACCATTTAATCACCTATCGTTATTTTCGATTTCCAGGTCTTAACTCCATAAATTGGCAGGTACGGTTCCTTCACTCATTTTGAATCTATGGTTCTGTTTCTTCTCCAATTGAATCATCCAATTTGATCACCAAAACTCAAGTTATTGCATTTTACATCTAGACTACTCTTAATTTGTAAAATGCACCGCACATACCCACTTTGGATATTTCCTCAAGTACTTTGGGGTTGCTAATTTATACTTCCTTCAAGTAAATTATTCCCCTATAATTATAATTTACCTAAAATTTTGAATCACTTAATTTGGATGAGTAAAACTCAACTTATGGCAAAAACACCACAACTACACCCAAAATAGAGCATACCCATGAGCTACCCGAAACTCATCTTTAAACCCATATTCGGGAGCCTTAGAGCTACAATTTGCTCTTAGTCTCTTCTATACATTTGTAGCTATAGATCTTATGGTTCTTTACCATTTGAAATAACTCCATTTGGATTATTATAACTTAACATATAGCTAAAACAAAAATAGGGTTTTTGAAAAAAAATTGACAGCAACTCCTTTGAAACCTCACCATTTCCTCTATACAAAAAATTCTCAAAACCAATCCAAATCAATCAAAACAACCAAACACAACTTAGAGCAACCCCCAAAACTTGTTTACAACCAATACAAACACTATCATCCAAAAATTTGGAGGTTTTCATCAACCCAACACAAGAAAAAAAAGTTAAGGTTTGGTTTGTTACCTTAATCTTTCGATTCTTCAAATACCAAGATTCTTCCTCTGATCTCTCAAACTCTTATTACTCGAGTAAAAATCACCAACTTTCCCCACAACCCTAGCTCTTCTTTCTCTCTCAAAATGGAAATGTCCTAATGTGAAAATGGTTTCAAGACTAAAATTAAGCCTTAATCCCATTACATGGCTAAGGCCATGTTTGGCTACTCCATTAATTCTCATTTCTCATTTTTGTCATTTTAACACTTTATTTCACTTTCATTTCATTTTATTCACATTTTTAACATTACACGCCTCATTTAGGACCCTTGGGTCCCCATTTGACATTTTTACTAAATTTATTCTCGACCCTCGTGAAAATTTCTAGATTTTTTATCATTTTTCTTTTAGTCATTTAAACGCCTAAAAATATATTTTATTTATTTTATACCCCTAACATGTTATAAAAAACTGCTAGGTATTTTCGTGGTATTATAATAAAGCAGAGTGTATGTATTTAAGAGATAATAGGGGCCGCAAAAACAATGGTTTTTTAGACTTATAGATCAAAGGAGATTCCAAAGTTAGTATAGATTGCTATAATAAATAAATAAAGTAATTTAGCTAATTCAATTATTCTATTAATGAAGGACGTTCAAAATTTAAACATTTATAAATACAATCATATTTATAAGGAAGCAAATAAAATAGCAGATTGCTTAGCTAAGGAAGACATTAGTAGTATTAATTCTAATGTTTGCTAATCAAACTTTCCCAAATATGTTATAAAAATTGGTTTTAAAGATTATTGTGGTTCTTCATTTAATAGAACTTGATAGAGTTTGAAAAATAAGGCTCACAGGCCCACTCGCCAGACCCAAGAAAGAGGTCAGCCCAACGAAACACCCAGGTCCCTAACGCTAACCCAAAATGAGAGTCCATTCCGCTTATCCCAAAGGACAATAATGTGGGTAATGGGAAAGCCCACGCCCACAAACAAAATCAACTTTTCAATATGGAAAGCCAGAATAAATCCTCACCAACGCCTTTATCCTCAAATCAAACCAAATCTTATCAATAAGGAAAGTAAGATATTCCCAATTACCAATTTCTTCAAATTATCCTATTAATCGGGTTTACAATAAGAAAGAAAATCTCTTATCCAATGAGAGAAATATTATATCATCCGATTAGAAACATACTATTCAAAAGATCATAATCCAATTAGGGAAAGTTGTCATGATCATCCATATAAATACCGTGCCACCCCATCTGGGTGAAAGGTACGTGACATCATACAATGCATATTACACAACATTCGCCTCTAAGGCCGATCTTTCTCCTCGGGAAGAAACCGACTTAAAGACGGAGCGGCTACTCGCGGCTCCCCGCCGGCCCGTTTCTTTTTCTTGTCTTTGCAGAGGAGGGCCTCACCAGAGGAATCGCAAGTGAGAAGCACGCATCCGGAGCTGACTAGCTTCAATAATGCCCTATCTCCTACCAACGACCCCAAAGACGCTTCAAACGGGCCGGGCGGAAAAGGCATCATCGCCGGGCGCCGCTCGCGGGAAAGATGCCTTTACAAATAAAGACCGATCACCCGCCATCGGGCGGGTATCAACTGAACACAAGCAGAGCAACGCCTAATCCATCAAGAATGTAAGACCCACGCTATATACTAAGCACCGACCTCCTGCCTGCTAGAACAACACGGTGCCAACACGACGTAGGCGAGGTACCTCGCCCACCGATCAACGTCTAATAGAAGAGTTAGAACAGCTCACCAGACAGATGCGACGACCACGGGAGGCGCGACAAACACAGGAAGGCCATGACATTCCCCCTCATGAAGGACAACACAATATCGACACTCCCCGAGGAGCCGAAATGTATGTAGACCCAGCCAAGCCTGTGGGCATGGACCACATCTAGCCCTGGAGGGAGGGCAACGGCTAACAATTGGGGGAACGCCGGAACGAAGAACTACGCCATCCTTAGCAAGGGACGGGAGAGCAATCATGGGAGCAGAGGTTCAAGAGCCCCAAAGCAGTTATCAAACCGTGTGTGAAGGAAGTTGTAAGAGGACGCACCGACACTACGGACGCCTGTGCAACAGACCGAGTCACCGGGCTTACGCCCAAGGTGCTCCACTTCCTCTTCCAAGAAATCTCAAGATGCCACAAAGTGGAAGCATTCGATGAGGTCAAAGATCTCGTCGACCACCTCAATACTTCTACAAAACCAAATGGAGCCGCATGGGTATCAGACCAGGCGATGCAGTAGCCACACACACTAAAAGGCCCAGCCTTCACCGGGTTTAACGCCGCCATCAATCCCCTATTCAGAACTATCCATTGGCGCTCGCCTCCCACTTCATCGGATCCGTAACATACGTAAAGCCGAGTTACCACTTATTGATCAGAAGCGTGGCTCGCAGAGTCTAAGTCCACGTGCAAAGGTTCAACGCGAGACATACCGGCGAAAAATTCAAGGACACGTGATTCATTGTCAAGTTAGGAGGCAATAAGATCTAATGTTTTCCATCTCAAAAAACCCTCAAGCAAGCATGGCAGAGGTGCTCGCCAAAGCAGAGAAGTATATCAATGGCGAAGAAGCCCTCATATCCAAGAAGGAAAGCTCCTCAACCCCTAAAGAAAGAAGTGGACCGACAAACGACGAGGACTCGAGCCCAAAGGGACAAGAGCGACCTGTAGAGGTCACCGGGTTAGCGATGGAGAACGGTCCCCCGAAAAGGCTGGGAACCCCGTAGATCGACCGCCCATCGTGAATCGAAAGACGACGACGCATTCGCCTCGGGCCGTTCACCCCCACGCCTCAGACGCAGTCCGCGCTAAGTACGAACAAATAGCTCCCGAGGTGACCAACTCAAATGAAGTCAGACCCCACCACCAGGGACAATACCAGGTATTGCGAGTTCCATAGGGATTATGGGCACCACACAGATGATTGCATACATCTCAAGAAAGAAATAGAATACTTAATACCTACAGGCATTCGTTGTTTCATAAAGACCTCGAAAAATCGCCCTCGTAATCAAGCTCGACCAGCCCAGTTCACGCCCACCGCCACCACCTCAAACAACCACTCAAAGACCAAGCAGCCTCAGAGAAATCCTATGTGATCTCGTGGAGGATTTGCGCAGGAGGAGGAGTCCAACCAAATGCCAAAGAAGGCCCATCTCGCAAAGATCGTGTCGTGAGAGATAATGATACTACAAATGAAGGTTCAAGCCGCTTCGCCGACACGTCCATTACATTCCGACTGATCTAGAGGGATGCCAAGACTTCATGACGACTTCTTGGTAATTGAGCAAGAGCTGCCAACAAAACAACCATCTGGGCCCACTGGACAATGTGAGTTCAACCGACATCATTTTCGCTTCTGGGCCTGATAAGACGGGCACTAAGGAGAAACTGAACCCGTCAAGACTCACTAAGGAGGTTTCCGAAAAGTGCTACCCGTGGGCTCGATACAATTAGTGCTCACCTTGGGAGATCCTCCATGCCAAGCAACAACGACAGCAAGATTCCTCGTTGTGGACGCCCCATCCGCCTATAATATGATGTTAGGCAGACCCTCTCTCAATGCAATAAAAGCTATTCCCTCCGCTTACCACCTGATGATCAAATTTCCTACCATAAGCGGGGTGGGAATGGTTCGAGGAGACCAACAGGTGGCAAGGGAATGCTATTCAGCATCCATGAAGCAAAAGGCGGTCGATAACATATACTTGGATGAGCTCAAACGCCGACGGCACTCCACCGGACCGAGCCCCAAGAGCCGGAACTTGTACACCGATGACGACTTCAGCACCTCGCCTACATCGGCTCCCAGCTAATGGAAGAGCTCAAGGGCCCTCTCACCCAATTTTTGAGACAGAACAAAGACGTCTTCGCGGTAAAGAAAGTGCATACGGAAGGAATCGATCCTACAAGATTACATGTCGGAACGGCCATCCCGCCCTTAAGCCACTAAGCAAAAGAGAAGGAGCTTCGCGCCAAAAAGGCAAAAAGCCATCAACGAGGAGATCGGAAAACTCCTCCAAGCAGAGCAATCGTGAGAGAGTACCCCCGAAAGGGCCGCCAATGTAAGACTAGTTAAAAAAGCTTAACGACAAGTGGCGACTCGCATCGACTTCACCGATCAACAGAAAGATGCCAAAGACAATTTCTTATCATGCGGACGACCTAATCGTGGATGCCACAGCCGGCCATGAACTCCTTATTTTTATAGACGCCTTCTATGGCTACAATCGCACGCGATGGACCCGTATGACCGCTAAAAAGACCTCTTATTCGACATAGTGGCGTGGAACTGGTCGTTATCGTGGATGCCCTTCTTGACTAAGAACACAGGAGCTACCTACCAAAGGTCAGAACAAGATGTTCCGTATGTGATAGGAACGACTCATGGAAGTGTATAGATGGCATAGCCGGGTAAAATCCACCACCGAAATCTACATAGCTCATCCTCGTCCGAGGAGTTCCATATCCCGAGGAAATACAACATTTAAGTCGAATCCAGCCTAAATGTGCCTTCAGAGACAATGAAAATTCCTAGGTTTCATAGTCAACAACCGAGGAATAGAGGCAAACCTAGACAAGATAAAGGCGGTACTCGACATGCCATCGCCATCAAGCATAAAGGAAGTCCAACGTCTGACAGGAAGGATTGTTGCCTTAAACCGATTCGTGTCCAGGGCTAGTGATAAATGTCAGCCTTTTTTCCAAGTTTTAAAGAAGGCCTTTCAATGGGACACAAAATGCGAGGAAGCATTCTCAGCATTGAAGGCATACCTGAGCTCACCCCTAGTTCTAGTAAGTCCCACTGAAGGGGAGCTCCTCACTCTATACTTAGCAAAGATCGCACTTCTCTTCGGATCACTGCCCTCGTCAGGGACAAAGACCGAGTACAGCACCTAGTTTATTATTACAGCCGAGCTTTAAGAGGAGCGGAGGAGAGATATCTCAGGATGGAGAAATTAATCCTGGCCCTAGTAACCGCAGCTTGGAAGCTCCGCCCTTATTTCCGTGCTCATACTCATCAAGTTCCGGCTGCACATCCGATGAAGGTGATACTATTACTAGCCAGAGACCTAAGGAAGGCTTATGAAATAGCTATAGAGCTGCGAGTTCGACATCGATAGTTTTTAAAACTCCGCAATAAAGGGGCATGTCCTAGCAGACTTCGTCATGGAATTCACCTCAACAGCGCCTAATGAGAACGATCAAACAATGATTGATCTCCCCTTTGAAACTCTTCCAGATTTGAGCCTCAAACGCACAGAGTCGGGAGCGGTGCCTAATTCGACCTCCCTAGAAAGAACAGACATTGAATACGCACTCAGATTCGATTCCAAGCCTCCAACAACATGGCCGAGTATGAGGTCATTATAGCAGCTCACCTCGCCCATTCATCGAAGTTTACCAAATTTAAAGAATCGCAAATGACCCCACCGTAGTAAAGACAAATAAGACACCACGAGGCCGTGCTGAAGAATGATCCTATACCTCAACAAGGTACGGGACCTATTGAAGAAGTTTGCAATGGTCCAGGTCAAACATATTCCTAAAGCAGAGAATTCCCGAGCCGATGCATTGGCAAAACTAACGACAGCTACGTAGAAGACCCCGCCAGCTCAACACCGTCGAATACTCGCAGAGCCTTCTATGATCTCTACGGAAGGTTCCCCGACGAGTCCGAAATGAGTCGATGGAGCCCATCCGGGATTACATATTGTGATCTGACGCTCACCCGATGACCCGAAGAAGCAAATGCAAAATCGGGACGAGGTCAACAGTTCACTAATCATGCGGAAGCTCAGACAAGCGAGGTTTCTTCACACCCATCCTTGTAAATGCATCGCGAAAAAGACACCGAATACCGCATAAGGGAAGTACAATGGCTGCATATGTGGAAATCATATCTGAGCTCGCATTGGGCAGGAAAGGTCTTAAGACGTGGATACTAATAAATTTCCCAATACTCGTGAGACGCAACCGACCGGGTCGTGAGATGAGATCCGCCAGAGCATGCCAAGATCTCACGCCTCCCATCGTGAGCTCCTTGACATCAATTACAAGCCCCGCCTTTCCAAGGCCTAGGTTTGACATACCGGGACCTTTGCCCTCAAAGGGCACAATGTAAATTCATCATCGCCGCAAGAGATTACTTCACTAAGGGGGCCGAGGCCGACCTTCGCCACAATCACAGCGTAAGATACGTAATTCTTGTGTGGCGAGCCATCATATGCGTTTGGCATCCCAAGAGCCCTGGTATCAGATAATGGAAAACAATTTGACAACGCCTAAGTTCGTGGATTTCGTGTCGAGCCTCTAATTAAGAATTATTACTCGCTCAAAGACATCCGTTAACGAACGGACAGGTAGAAGTCACCATCAGAACCCTTAAGGACGCTTTAAATACCAAATTGGAAGATCTTAAAGGAAAATGGGTAGAATACCTCCTCGATGTGCTATGGGCCTACAGGACAACGCAGAAGTCAGCAACCCGGGAAACCCCATTCGCCCTAGCCTTTGGCACTGAAGCAGTAGCCCCTGTCGAGGTCGGATTGAAGTCCCCAAGGATCGAGTTAGCAACAGTGGAACACAATGACGAAGCTCTCCGCCTAAATTTGGATCTCATAGATGAAAACGGAGTGTGTCCTAAGGCGACTAAGATCATCAAAGAGTACTGAGGTACTACAACCAAAAGTCAAACTCAGAGCATGCTGCCGAGTGATCTAGTCTTGCAAGAAGCTCCCGCCAAAGAAGGGAAGAATCCGAAGACACGGAAAACTAGGGCCCCAATCCATGAAGGCCCCTACATCAGATCTCGAGTCATCGACTGTGCAACTAAGAGCCTGCATGCAGAGGCAAATTCTACATCATGCATGGAATGCGGAGCATCTTAAACGTTTTTATCAGTAAACCTCGGTTTGTAATCTCAAATAAAGCATTATCCATCTTCAGATGACGAATTGAGCGTTTATTGGTGGTTTAGTTAAACATTGCAAATAGCATAGCCATAGAATGCGCGGGAAAATTAAATACACCAAAATGTGAAAATTCATGATCCAAAAAGGAAAAGTCTCTCTTTATTCCAAAAGAAAATTATATCTCAATTACAATCGTAGTATCATCGATTACATCTGAAGTCATACAGCATGCGCCTCAAAAAAAAAAAAAAAAAAAAAAGAACTTCAGGAAGAAAAGAGGAAAAGAAAACGAGGTGGAAAAGATGAGAAGAAGAAAAAAGGGATGGAAAGAGTTTGTGCGAAATAGGGAGAAACAAATGTGGAAGAAAAGAAGAAATGAAAAAGGAGAATGAGATGTGGAAGAAAAGAAGAAAGGAAGGAAGAGAGAACGAAGGAGAAGGAGAAAGAGACGAAAGGAGAGGAAGAGAAAGAAGAACATAAAATAGAAAAAGCGGCACAAGAAATGTACCGCCCTCCCCGGACACATTCCCTAGCACGAAGCTAGGGAATAACATGACTCCCATAAAGGGGAGACTAGGGAAAAACACAACTCCCACAAGCAGAAGCCCAACAAAACTGAACCAGAGTCTTCAGGTGGATCCCCGGCAAAGACGATCAAGCTTCGACGCTTCATCTCGCGCAGATTTCAGCCACGCACCAGAAGAGACAGAATATCCAAAGTATAAACTCCATAGCAATGAAGCCGCCATTTATAAGAAGGCCAAAGCTCTCGGAAATTCGCGCAATCGTTTCAAATTCTCCATAAATCAGCATTAAAGACACTCGCACCTTTCCAAGAAAACCAGAAGTCGAATGGCCGGAGCCCAGTAGCTCACTTTGAAGAGTTCGTCTACTCTGCACAGGTCACGCAACCTGGAGTCGTGATCACCTCAGCCGGGATCGCCACCTAGCCTCGCGCCGGAGCCTAGTACCACTTCAAGAGTCTGCCTACTATGCACAGTCACGCAACCCGGGAGCCAATCACCAGCTGGATCGCCACCAAGGCCTCGGGCCGCCGGAGCCCAAGAGGCTCACTTTGAAGAGCGCCCGCCTACTCCCGCACGTGTCACGCAACCCGAGTCGACGCCAGCCGATCGCCACCAAGGCCTCGCCGCCCGGCCCGGGCAGGCTCACTTTCAGAGTTCGCCTACTCCGCACAAAGCCACGCAACCCGGGAGTCGACGCCTAGGCTAGATCGCCACTAAGGCCTCGCCGCCTCGAGCCCGCATACTTCACTTCTTGAAGAGTTCGCTCTATTTCCGCACGTGTCACGCACCTCGAGTCGACGCCTCAGCGAGCCGCCACCTAGGCCTCGCCCGGAGCTCGCAGCTCACTCTTGAAAGTTCGTCTACTCTCGCACAGTCACGCAACCCGGGAGTCGATCGCCAGGCCGGATCGCCACCGCTGGCCTTAGCGCCCGGAGCTCCAAGAGCTCACTTTGAAGAGTTCGCTCACTCGCGACAGTCACGCAAATCTCGAGTCGACTACCAGCCGACGCCACCCAGCCTCAACACCCTGAGCCCAAGAGCTCACTTTGAAGAGTTCGCCTACTCGCACGCATCACGCAACCCTCGGGAATCGGGATCAACTCATACGTTATATCGCCACCAAGGCCTCAAATACCGAGCCCGCAGAGCTCACTTTGAAGAGTCTGTCTACTCCGCACAGTCACGCAACCCGGAGTCATATCACCAAAGAGATCGCCATCACCACTGAGCCTAGCAGCTCACTTTGAAGAATCTGCCTACTCTACACAAAGCCATGCAAATTTAAGAGGCGTCCCTACCAAAGTGTTAGCTCACGAGCCCACCAAATTTAGCTTGGAAGAGTCAAATTTACCCAACTCAGACGTGTTACTCAAGAGTCAATCAAATTTTTAAACATTCAAATCCCACTGCCTAAGCGCCCGGAGCCCAAAGAAATTAAAATGACGAGCTCAACCATTCTACACAGCCATGCAATTCTAAGAGGCGGTTCAATTTTAGGCAAATCACCACGAGCCTACCAACCACTTGGAAGAGCTCAAATGACCCAACTCAGACGTGTTACTCAGAGTCAATTCAACCAAACATTCGAAATCCCATCTCTCGTCTGCTCGAGCCCAAGAATTTAATGACGAGCTCAACCATTCTACACATGCCATGCAACCTAAGAGGCTGTCACCAAAGTAAATACCATGAGCCCACCGCCAATTTACTTTTATGAAGAGTCAAACACCAACTCAGACGCGGTTACTCAGAGTCAATTCAAATCTGCACATTCAAACGACTACCAAATACCGGAGACTAGCAAATAATGACGAAGCTCGGGACACTTTGCATTGTGCCATAAAATTTAAGAGACAGTCACCAGTCATTCAACTCACGAGCCCACCGTCGCTAGAAGAGCTTCACCAATTCGACTGTGGACGTGTCACTCGGTCGGGCTCAACTCAATGGGGCCCACCCACTAAGCTACAACATCTAAAAGCCTATCATACTCAATCGCTTAAACGCGAGCCCAAGAGTTGCCTAGCTCAGACGTTCAACTCATGCTATGCAAACCAAGAAATTAATTCGACCATGCAAGTAATCAACGAAATGCACCAAAGAGAGACACGCGGTAAAAATAAATATTTATTAAGGGGAAGGCTACATATTTCTTGGGTCCCAGGCCCAAAAAAAATATATATAAAAAAGAAAAGTATAAAAGTCGACATCAGGCAGGCGAAGATGTGCAATGTGAGATCATCGGTTGCTGAATATGAGTGGACTCCCAAAGAGGTGCCCTAAGCCCATCAATCACAGAGGACTTCATCCCCTCGGGGCCGGCCAGAAGGTCAAAACTTTCCTCCCTCTGAAATCCAGCCGAGATAGGCAATGTTCCTCTTCTCCAAAGGCAAGCCACCCTAAAAACCCATTGAGTACAAGCCTCTACTCGCCTTCCTATAACCTCATCCCGCAGAGCAACCAAAGTTACTTGCTGATGGAGGTCCCCACGCAGCCCGCGGCACTCCTCGCCAGCGCTCCACGAGCTTGCACCCCCGAAGGCCTCCCAACCAGCCTCCGCCCCAACAAATAGCCATCTTATCAAGGTGGTCAGCCTTTTTTGATCGCACGCAGCTCTACCCCGCAACTCGCCTTGAGATGTGAGAAGCTCATCCCTAACCATCTGAAGTTCATATCGCGGTGATTGGCCGTCATCCCTAAATTCTAGCAAATCATTTTGTGCAGCCCGCAACTCATCCCGAAGCTTGCCTTCGGCCGCTCTCAAGCTGTTTCAGGCCTCAACTTCCCTACCCTCGGCCCGAGCATGTGCCGACGTGGTATGCTTCAAATCAAATTTGAGCTTCACCGCCGATCATACATCAGTGACCCGACCCCGCAACTCAAATCGCTCAAATGCGAAGTTCGTGACGCCCAACCCTAAGATAGGATGTCAAGTGAGGGTCACTCTTTTTTTTTTTTTTTTTCCACGTATATACTTTAAGCTAGTTCATTCATATAATGTTAAACAATTAACGGTATTATTCCTCAGAGCGTAATGGATTACAAAATATATATACAAGCTCCATATATGGAAGTGTTCAACATCTATAATATTTACATTGGTTTACAAACTTTCATATACAAAATAGACCTAAAGGTCTTCCAGTGGGCACCTATTGTTATGTGGCCTTTGACTCAACATGTGGATGGCCTGTCCTCCGGGTCTCCTCTTTCGTACCTACACCTGATTGAATCCGTGCTGCTTTACGCTTGCTGGGAATTACACATGGATGACTCCTATTAAGGTCACCACACTTCTATATTAAATGCATATAACACATATTACGCTTACAGATTTATCATTTCTCATATATATACTTATCATAAATCCATTTCCATTTCTATCATCATCCATATACTTTTCATGTCATCTTCAGATTTTACTCGTTTCAGAATCAGATACTATCATCACATACAGCCGCTTATGCTTCTATATTCTCTTCATATATTCTCTACATTTCCTTTTCGTATATACCTCGCTATTTCTTTTATGTTTCATGTCTCGTGATAAACCTTAGAAGTGGATACAGAAACCATGAGGGTCTGGCGCCTGTATTCACCAGATGAAACAAAGGGTCCATGAGGGCCCGGCGCTTATAATCACTGTATGAAATGTTGGTCCATGAGGCCACCCGGCGGCGCCAGAATATATTATACCCGAGCAGATCACTTCACCGTACGAGACAGTGACTCCATTCCATGAGGGCCCTGAGGCGCCTGCGGGTGACTTTCGGCCACCGTGATCCAAACGGATCTATGTCATCGACCCAAATCCAGGGCCTCATCGTAACTTGTATGTCGTAATTTATTTTTCCTAATAGGCATGCCCCATCTATCCCTCTACCGTGCTCTAAGGCATAATCAATATATATTTTATGTTTTGTATATATCTCATATTCCCGAATAATTATTGTCGTTCGGAAATCATATATGATATATATATACAATCATTTATTCATATCTATGCATTTTTCATATCTCATTACATGCATAATTAAATATGCTTACGAGCTATTTATGAATTCATAATAGGCATTTATAAAATGAATAACTATGGTACTTATAGTGCCTACTGTTTTTCGTGTTTTCTGGAGCTAATATGAGTTCCCATCTTATCAAGCTGTCTATTAATGGATTCTTGACTCAATGGGTTTATGAGTCCAAGACACCCAAATCGGAGTTCGGACGAAGGAGAGATATGACCTTCCGGTTGGAGGTCATAATGTAGGCAAATCCGACGAGCCGACTCGATCGACGAGTCGCACCTAAAGTGACGAGCTCATCTATCACCTCGGTCAGGCATTTAATATTCTCCTCAGGCATATGATTTTATTCTTGACTCAATGGGCTTTCCATAGAGTCCAAGAACACCCAAATCGGAGTTCAGACGAAGGAGATATGACCTTCCAAAGTTGGAGGTCATGAGTCACTTTTGACGAGCTTCGACGGATCGATGAGCTGCACTTAAGTGACGAGCCTAGCCCACCTCGGTCTGACATCTAATATCTTTCTCAGGCATATGGATGGATTCTTGACTCAATGGGTTTCCATAGAGTCCAAGAACACCTGCAATCGGAGTTCGATCGGAAGGTTATGACCTTCCGCTGGAGGTCATACGTAGGCAATTCCGGGAAGAGTCGACCTGGATCGATTTGTTGACCTGGAAGTGACGAGCTCATCTATCACCTTGGTCAGGCATCTAATATTCTCCTCAGGCATATGAATGTATTCTTGACTCAATGGGTCGACAGTCCAAGAACACCCAAATCGGAGTTCAAACGTAGCAGATATGACCTCCGGTCGGGAGGTCATGCAATACCGACGAGTCACCCGGATCGACGAAATTAAGATCGCCGACGAGCTCAAATTTCACATGACGAGTTGAGCTCGCAGATGACGAGTTGAGCTCGCATGAAGAGTTGAGCTTCTCGCATGACGAGCTGAGCTCCTCGCGATGACGAGCTGAGCTCTTCGCAGACGAGGTCCGCCGACCCCATTTGACGACCTCTATGGGCCGACCCTTCCACCCATTTGACTGCTCGCAGTAAAAGAGACCATAACTTAGCTCCACAGGGGTTCGACCGAGAAATTCAAAATCCTAACATCAAGTTCATCATGTGGCCAATTTCCCATAAGAACTTACTCGCCAAATTCTCTTTTATTTCTGACTCAAAAACCTGCTCCCACAACCGCCAGCTGACCCGACCGCGTGAACCGACCGACCGTATCTAAATGGACTGACCTCGCAAAAGGACCATAACTCGGGCTCCACAGAGATCCAAATTGAGAAATTCAAAAGCCTAACATCAAGTTCATTGATGTGGCTACCATTTATCAGAAGGACTTACTTCCAGATTCCCTTTATTTCTGACCTAAAAACTTGTTCTAAGGTCAGGCTACTGCTTATGATCAAACATAAGGAATTTTCGTTCAACCCGGCAACTGTATCTCTTCCTAAAACACATATCTGTGTGGATCCTGTGAGCTCTTCTCAACTTATTCCTGACAAGAAATGAGATTGGGAGTTTCCAAACCCAAGACATGTATCCATATTCAAATTTAGGAGTTCCATACCTGTAATCTTCTTTCTTCTTCTTCTTTCTTCTTTCTTCTTCATTATCTTCTTCTTTGTTCGTATTTGCTCTCCTTTTTCCAAGACCAAAATGAGATATTTATTTCTTGGCCTTATCCCTTTTATTTATCTTTCTAATCAAAGGAGGAAACTTCCTCCCTTTTCCTTTTGCCTACTTGTTTCTTCCACAATTTTCATCCTTATTTCATTCTAATATCTTTCTTTTATTACTCTTCGTCCTTCAACCTTCTGTACTATTTGCAAATCAATTTATGTTATTTTACAATAGCCTCTAATCTTCTTTTATTATTCAGAATTTAACTTACGTATATTCCTACTTTGTTTTTATCTTTATTTTATTCCGAATAAATATACCTTTACGTTTATTATACCCAAAACATGTTATAAAACTGTTAGGGTATAATTTGGGGTGTTACAAAGCCACCCTCGCCTTGTAAGCCCGGGCCGCTTTGGCATGACTTTCGTTTAGTTTGGCCTTTTTGGCCAAACCCTTCAAATTAGTAGCCACCTACACACCCAACATAGAATCAACATCCAATGCAAATTCGACACTCAACTCAAAATGGAATCAGATACGACAAGGTATGGGAGCTTACGGAGGCGACCCCCTGGAGAGATAGGGCCAAAGCCTCATCAACGGGCAGCGCACTCGACCTCTTGAGATCAGAATCCTTAAGAATGGATGAGACTGCGCCTGCCGCGAGTTCGGCATTGAGAAGCACAGAGTCCTCGTCTCCGCCAATTTCGGATTCCGGATCTTTCCTCCTCAACTCTTACGCCCTTCGAGAAGGTGACCTAACACTCTTCGCTGGGCGGATTACGCATAAGAATGGGCATTTACCAATTAACGATCGCTTCAACGGCCCCACCTGCGGACTTGCCGCAGTTGCACTTAACGGGCCGCTAACTCAAGATCGTATAGCCTCAACCGGAGGCGACTGCGCCCTCTCCGGCTTTCGGACCTGAGTAGACGGAGAAGATGAGGACGCCCCCAATTTCGGAACTTTAACCGAAGTCGGCCGATCTTTCTCAAAGGAGCCCAGGGTTTTTGCTTCACGCCTGGCTTCCGAGTTACCGGGCCTGAACCAAGCCAAGAGTTCTCCCTTAGTGGGTTTAGCAGCGGAGGGCCCAACCGGAAAATTTCATGCGGAAAGAGGCGAAGGCCTCAGCAAGAGAGCGAGCGCATTCGAGCTCGGCGGTCCGTGGAATATCCGACTTGATCACCCGCTGCAAGGACGGAGGACACTACCTAACGCGCATGGCGCTTATCTTCAGCTCTGAGATCAATTCGAGCACCTGAAAAGCATAGAATCATAAATACCCAATGACCTCACACAAGTTATACCAAAATGCACGAACACTCACGAAGATTCCTGGGTGGTCCAAGCCACCGAACGCCCAGTGGTGTCGTCCCGCCAAGAGGGTCATATTCTAATTACTTAATTACTAACAAAGAAGTGAAGGCCCTTCCACAAATTCAGGGAAGAGGGAAGATCGGAAATCACCAGAGGAGCGCCATAACACCTAGAAAATAGGAGGAAGCTCCTACGGGTCTCTTCGAGCTAAAAAGATAAAGGAGCAAAGCCACAATCGGGAACCGAGCCTCATTCCTAAAGAAAACTAATAGACTAACCAAAAATACTCCCAACCATTGTTCATGGTAGCTGAGAAAGACAGATTGAAGTGCTGCAAAACCCCTTTTATGAAGGGATGCAGAGGAAAGCTTAAGACCATTATCAAGGCCGCCAAAGAAGCACACCATCTTAGGTACGGAAACCACGCAGTGGTCAAAACGTCGGCGCACTACACTCGAACGCCAGCTGAAAGTTTCCAGAACGCCCCAGCAAAGCAGCCCCATATGAGGGACTCCACCTTGCTAGGCCCCCACAATAGAAGCATGTTGAATGGCTGGACTAGGGTATTCGACTTTAACGACCAGACTAAATAATACAAGTTTGTAACACGTCAATTCGTTTCTCACTCAAGCCACCATATTCACCAGCTCGACCAACACTTAGTATGTGGACCAAAGTTGAATTTTTCAAAGATGAATAATTTTGGGTTGACTAAGACACATTTCAGAGGCCTCTGGCCGATACGAGTTCATAGGATCTGGTGGAACGCCAAAAATCCGACTCCACGGATAAAAGTTAAGGACCCCAATAAGTTCAAACAAAGAAGATTTTTATCAATGTCAAAAGTCAGCTCTCTTCGCACCCGAAAGCCGACCCTAGGGCCCTATATAAACATAGTTTCACGTGCGAATGAAACCCCAGCCCCGAACACTTGTCTTGAAGCTCGAAAACCTGAAATTCTCGAAACATGTGGACCGGCGGTCATTTGAACCACTTGTGAGCCATCGGGTTTTGGGTCGTGGGAGGCGACACCGGCCACCCACCTTGCTGCGCCGTAAGGGTGCGCCACCTCCCGGGCCAGTCCACTTTTATGGCCCAGAATTTCACGCCCGGCCGCGGGTGTGGCCGGGATGCGTGGAGAACACGAGAAGGCGGTACGCCACGGTTTGTCACTGGATTTTTAGATTTTTCGACCATGAGGTAGACCCATACCTCCCTCACCGTTTTTGGACCCTCACGAACTCATTCCGTGGTCCCTTTTTGCAGATTCCTCAGTTTGAAGAATCGACAAAAGCAAAGTTGGCCGTGTTGGATCAAGGATTTTAGGCCACCCACCGACCTTGTTGGACCAAGGTAATGAGTGCTGATGAGTTCCCGAGGTCTCTTGGGCTTTTCGTTGATATAGTTTTACATGAATTTTGGAATGTCGTTGGTTAGTTTCCATTTTTAGGTTGTTTAGAATGATGCGAGAAGTTTTGACTGAAATAAATACCTGATTAGTCAAGTTTGGCAAAATTGAAGTTGGATTAGTGAAATTGGATTTTTATGAATTGATGGGCAGTTTCAATTTAGAAATTGGCTCTGGGTGAAAAGCCCCAATTTTGGAGTCTGGAACATGGGAGCTGTATGTAATTGGACTGTGAGTCCGATTGGATGGTTTCATAGTATAAAAGTTATTCTATGGGCCTTCGGGGCATCCAGTGTTGTTGGATTTCAATTAACCCAGACCTAAGTGGTATTTATTTTATATTACGAGCGCTCGCGTCGGCGAGAGCGATCTGCGGGAGAATGAGGCGGCGTCACGTAATTACATGTGATAGTTTATATGTTTTAAATGATTTGGGTATTATATTGATATATTTATTGTGATTAAATATTTGCATATATCTTGTTTGATCAAATGGTTGGTTGCATGCAAATGTGATTATCGGTCTCATATAAAACAAGTTATAAACTTTCATGTGAATTTTGTCCAACATTTTAGCTGTTTGGGAAGTTATCTCTTTGAGTTCATGGATGAGTCTGTGGTATTTGAATATTTTGGGTACGTGGATTGAGGTTGTAAACCACCTTGAAAAACTATTGTTTAAAAAAAAAAAAAAGGATCTTGAGATTTTGTGGAATAACTCTGATACGGTATTGTTGGGAAAGTACATGTGAGTAGGAGCGATTTTATTAGTTGCCGTAGCGATGGTGGGTTCTCCCGAAAGGTTTAGTAGTTTGTGCGTGATGGTAGGTTCTGGAGGTTTATTGGTGCCACGTGATGCCGGGATTGCGAAGGTTTATTAGTTGCCGCGTGATGGCGGGGTTGCGGAGGTTTATTGGGTGCCACGCGTGATGGCGGGGTTTACTGGAGGTTTATTAGTTGCCCACGTGATGAGTGGGGGTTGCACGGGGTTTATTAGTTGACACGTGATGGCCCGGAACACGCACACGGAGGTTGTATTAGTTGCCACGCGTGATGGTGGGTGCCACTGGAGAGTTTATTAGTTGTCAGTGATGGTAGGGTGTAACCACGGGGATTTATTAGTTACCACGTTGTCCGAGCTTCACCAGACGGTTTATGATGGAGTCGTAGTATGAAGTCTGGCTGTTGATTGAATATGGTATAACTATTTTAATACTTATGGTTATGGTGCATTTCATGGTTATTTTATTACATGGTGGCTATACATGTTTTATGATTGGCTTTATGTTGTGTACAATTCAGATTATAGTTTTCTTAACATTGTAGCCACGGCTAAATTGGTTGAGCATGATTTACATGTGTTGGACTTGGGAGTAAGAGATTGGGTTTTATGAAATGTTTCTAAGCGGGAACCTTTAAAGAATTAGTGGGGAGGTTTGAGAGAAAGGAAATCTTTGAAAATAAAAAGAATGTTATTTTCCTTATAAGCTGCCACTCATTTGAGATTATTATCTCACATTATTTAAATACATTCCTGAGTCAGACCAGTTCGTGAGACTTATTTACGCCGGATCGACAAATCTTCTATCACGGTATCGTACCTTATCGCATCTATACATTTTATTGCGGACGTATTGGACTTATTCATCTCTCATAGCACCTCTAAATTCACAAATACTCTTAGAATGCTCGATATTCGTATCGAACTTTTATAGGTCATATCTATACGTATGGTTATTAACATATATAATTAGGATATTAAATTAATGCATGTGTTTACTTCCCTCCTTAAAGTGGAGTTCCACTGTATCTTCCCTAGGAGTTATACGGTGGGACTTCAGCAAGCGAGTTTTTCACCGCGGGAAATCTGGGAGGAATGTCAGGGTCGAGATCTCTGTCGACAGTATCGAGCTGCAGGTTTCCTAAATTCCTTGGGGTTGGCCACATTATTGCATTACTGACTCATCCGATGTTTGTATACCTTGCAACGCTATCGTGAAATCGATTATGTTTCATTTATTCTTGAAATATAGTTTTTCTTCCTAATGGCACTTAGAGGTTGTGTATAGACTACAGACAGTTGAATAAGGTCACCATTCGTAACCTATATCCTTTGCCTCGGATTGATGACCTGTTGTCAGCTCCGAGGGGAGTGCCCAGTATTTCTCGAAGATTGACTTAAAAGTCGAGTACCATCGATTAAGAGATTAGGAATCGGACATTCCCGAAGGCAGCATTGAGCGAGATATGGGCGTTATGACTTTCTAGTGATGTCTTTACGACTCACAGTGACTTTCATGGACTTAATGAGCCGGGTCTTGAGTCATACCAGATGGTTGTGCGTTACCTCATCAGCGATATCTGTGCTCAGTCGTTGTGATAACTGGGCTGCCAATGTTTAAGCCTGATCGTATCAAATGTATGTTCGGTTGTTGGTGGGACCACCGGGATGTGGTTCTGGTGCATTTGTGCGGATCTTTCGATCTAACTGCATTAGGGAGCAACTTGACTACGGTGGCGAAAGTGCGGAGTTTCCCTAGGATTAGCGGGAATGCAGCCGGGGTTCATAGAAGGGTTCTCAAAATGGCGGGGATCACTTCATTGTTTTGACTAGGAAAGGAGATTGAGCAAGGTAAGTTTTTGGTTTGATTCTTCATCAAATGATTCTTTTTCTAGGAGGTTTTGGATTTGGGAAACCTCTGACCTACTGAATTTGAAGGATATGGGAGTGGTAAAACCCCTAATCCTTGGTTATTTGATATGAGATTTGAGGTTTCATAGAGGGATATGATTTATGGATTTCTCTCCTTTTTGGAAGTTGAGGTTTTCATCCCAACCTTAGATTGGTTTGGTAGTGAGTTAACGAGCCTGGATTCTTGTTTTAAGGTGTGGTTTGGAAGATGTTTGGGTTGAATAAGAGTGGCTTGATGTGTGTTTGAGTGTTAGGGTGACAGTTTGGGAACTTATGGAAAAAAAAAAAAAAATGGGCTTTATGTTGTGTAGGACGTATCTCGAGTTTGGGTGCTCCGGGTGGAGTGATTCAGTTGGAAGAAAGAACCCTTAGCACTTTGTCTTCAAATGAAGTAATATGGAGATAGGAATCTGAGAGGTGTTTTGTGTTGGAGTCATGTTGTTTGTGTAACCTACTGACGTAATGGGTGTTAAATGTTGATCCTAGTAAATTAGTAAGGGTGCGCCGGGAATCAAGGTTTATGTTGGAAGGTATAAGAATATGTGGTCAGTGGTGATAAGTAATAGACCACTTGAGTAATTTTATGTGACCACCTGACGGTTAGCGAGAGGCTAAGGAATCTTATGACATTATTTGGATCCTTGGAGTAGCCTCTCGGGTTTTGACTTCCTTGAAGACTTGGATTTTTAATCGAGGAAGGTAGGGGATCTTATAACCTTCTCACAGCATGCTGTGGATTTGATGTTGTGGGAGTCTGTACCATTCGGAATTGCTTTGGATGTGTGATTTTCTAGTGGTATAAATATTATATTTTTTTATATATAAATCTTTAGATTAATGGCGAAATTACATGATGTTTTTTTTTCTTTATTATATCTATGTGGTTGAATGCTTTGTGAAATTGTTTTAAAGCATGACATAGGTATGAGACTATGTGAGAGTCCGGATTGATGTAGTGGACACGGGACGATGACTAGCCAGTCACTGGGTTTGTAGTCCCGGAAAGGTCACGGATATCACAGGGATGTGGGCATATCCTTGAGTGGTAAAGTCTGATGATTTGTCATTGTTCTGGGATGATCATTTGAATCCACGGGTGAAGCCCAGAAAGAGTCAACTGACAGAGGGGGTGGGAGATGGTGGTAGTATTGCATTCATGTGTTCCCATCATCAGCCATTGTTGTAAGATGCTCTGTGTTTTGAGATATCTCTTTCGAATTAGCCATAAATTGAAATGTTTTTACATGAGCATGGCTTGTAGGATTCACTGCAGGTTAATGAACTCACCCCCATTGTTCCCTCCACCTTAGATGTAGATGCAGAGACTAATTTACTTGTGACATGAAAGTTGGACCTACAGGGTTTTGGAGGATGGGAGAGAGATGGTATACGACCTTAAGCATTGGTGGTTGAGCATACATTTTGATGAATATTTAATGTTATGTGGATGCTCTGGCGTATAATTGGACAGTTGGTACCTTTTGTGTGGATCATTGTATGTTGGCTTGTGCTTAGCCACAGTTTTGGAACTTTGTGCCATGATATTGGCTTGATCAGAGTGTAAATTAATACTAGTTTTGTTGCATTGAGGTGTTAACTTTCTGTATCGATATCATGTGTATGTTGGGATGTCACCTTATGAGACATTGTATGGGAAACAATGTCACACTTCATTATATTGGAATGAGGCGGCGAAAGAAATTACTGGAGTCTTTGAGATTGTGCAAGCAGTGTAGACAGGTTAATGTTATCGTGCCGGAGTTAAAGTAGCTCAGATAAGTAGCGAAAGAGCTATGCGGACAAAGCGTAGAAAGGATCATGAGTTTGAAATTCGAGGATTGAGCATTCTGAAACTCTCTCCTTGGGAAGGGGTGGTACGCTTTAGGAAGCGAGGGAAATTTGGAGTCCTCGCCACCTTGAACCTTTGAGATTATTGAGAGGATGGAGTCCGATTGGCTGTAGATTAGACTTCTTGGGAGGAGCTTTCTCGAGTCCGTAATGTTTTCCACATCTCCATCTTCACGCAGAGTATATCTGAGACCCCTCACATGTCTTTGGAGACACCAGATCGGTGAGGATGACTTATCCTTGAGGTGACCGGTCTGATTGGGTAAGGGAAGAGAAAGATTTTCGCAACAAGACAATATCCTTAGTAGAGAGATTCGTGGAGAAACCACCTGAGTCGAGAGCGACAGGGCGGGAGGACTGTCACCAGGAGCCCGGTACCCTCGTCTCTTCCATGACACGGTCTGAATTTCGTGGGCTGAATTTTTCTTTAAGGGAGTAGGTTATGCGACGTACTAAATAATACCACAAGGATTTGTAACCACGTTTGACCCGATTTGACTAGTTTTGACCGACCACTTAGTATGTGGACCAAGTTAGATTTTTCAAGGATGAATAATTTTGGGTTGACCTAGACACCATTTAAGCTGACCCACAGTCGATGGAGTTCATAGAAGGGTGGAGCGTCAAAATTAAACTGCGGATAAAAGTTATGACCTTTGTAAAGTTCATGACAGCAACATTTTTGTCCCGATTATCGAGTTGTCTTGATTTTACACAGCGACCCTAGGCCTATATAAACATAGTTTTGTGTGCCCAGGCTAGAACCAGCCCCGAAACACCTATCTTGGGCTCGAAACCTGAAATTCTCTGACATGTGGACCGGCTGGGTCATTTTGAACAGCTTGCGTAGTCGGGTTTTGGGTCGTGGGAAGCGTAATCCGGCCCACCCACCTTGCTGCAGCCCGGCCGGGGAGGTCAGCCACCTCCACGGACGGTAAGCGCGGAGCCCAATTTCACGCGGTCAATGTGGCCGGATGATAGGGATATGGCGAGGGTTTCTTGACAGTAGTGCCGGTTTATCACGGGATTTTCTATTTTCGGACACTTCAGGCACACCCATGCCTCCCTCCAGCCATTTTGGACCCTCTAAGCTCATTCCACGTGGTCCCTTTATGATTCTCTTAGTTTGAAGATACGGCGAAAGCAGTTGGCGGAGCTATTGGATCAGGGTTTTCCGGCCTGCGGCAGGCTGATGGACCAAGGAAGTAATGGTGCTGATGAGTTCCTGGTCTCTTGAGTAACTAGATTTGATATATGGTTTTGCGAATTTTGGAATGTCATTTGGTTTCCATTTTTAGGTTGTTTCGGGTAATTAGAAGTTTTGGTAAAAAATAAAGTACCGATTGGTCAAAAGTTGGCAAGTGAAGTTAGTTAGTGAAGAATTGGATGTTTTATGAGTTATTGGATGGATTCGATTTCGAGAATTAGCTCAGGGTGAAAAGCCCCAATTTTACGTGTCGGGTATATAGAGTGGCCCAGTAATAGTGGACATGTGAGGTTCCAATTTAGATGGTTTTACCATAGTTCTAAAAGTTCATTAGGCCTTCGGGCATCGATGTTGTTGGTTCAATTATTGGAGCCTAAGTGGTATTTTATTTATATTACGAGGCACTCCCGCAGCCGTAGGGAGACGATCTGGGGTGGTAAATACGTAGTGCATGAGTGGTTTATATGTTTTTTAAATGATTTACAGAATTATTATGTTTGATATATTTATTGTGATTAAATATTTTACATATATCTTTGTTTTGATCAAATGGTTGGTTGCATAAATGTGATTATCGGTCTCGTATAAAACAAGTTATCATTTCGTATGAATTTTGTCAACATTTTGCTTTGTTTGGAAGTTGTATGCGAGTTCGTGGATGAGTGCGTAATTTATTTGAATATTTTGGGTACATGGATTGAGGTTGTAAAACCACCTTGAAAAACCTTATTGTTTTAAAAAAAAAAAAAAAAGGATCTTGAGGAGAATTTTGTGGAATGACTACGTCACGGCATTGTTGGGAAGGAGTACATGAGTAAGGGGCGATTTTATTAGTTATGCATGATGGCGGGTTTACTCGGTTTATTGGTTGCCCTTGATGGTAGGTTTACCGGAGGTTTATTAGTTGCCACGTGATGTCGGGATTACCCGAAGGTTTATTAGTTGCCACGTGATGGTCAGGTTCACCCGGAGGTTTATTAGGTGCCACGTGATGACGGGTTTACCCGGAGGTTTATTAGTTGCCACGTGATGGCCGGGTTTACCCGGAGGTTTATTAGTTGCCACGTGATGGCCGGGTCTACCCGGAGGTTTATTAGTTGTCACGTGATGGCCGGGTGTAACCACAGGTTTAGTAGTTGCCACGGTGTCGTGGTCGGACTTCTGGGCGGTTTATGATAGTACACATGGTATAGTCTGTTGATTCCCAGATATGGTATAACTATTTTAATACTTATGGTTCATAGTGCGTTTTCATGGTTATTTATTACATGGTGGCTATACATGTTTTATGATTGAAGCTTTATGTTTGTGCAGGTTCATATTATAGTTTTCTTAACATTTGCCGGCTCAAGTTATTGAGCATGAGTTACATATGTTGGACTTGGGGTAAGAAGTTGGGTTTGTGAAATGTTTCTAAAAACGGGAACCTTTAAAGAGTGAGCGGGGAGGTTTTGAATAAGAAATCTTTAAAAATAAAAAAGAATGTTATTTTCATATAAACTGTAATGCTCCTTTGAGATTTATTATCTCACAGTATTGTTTTAAATCTGTTCCCTAGGTCGGACAGGTTCGTAGGGCTTATTTAGCGCAGTTGACACGCTCTTCCACGTCACGGTACCGTACCTTGTCGCATCTATCTGTTTTGTCTTTGTTGTATTAGACTTATTCATCTCTACTTGTACCTCTAAATTCACAAATACTCTTAGAATGCTCTGATATTCGTATCGAACTTTTATGGGTCCTTATCTACATGTAGTTATTTTTATATAGTGGGATATTAAATTAATGCATGTGTTTGTTTATCGCCCAAAGTGGAGTTCAAGTATCTTCCCTAGGGATTACTCTGGGGTGGGACTTCACTAATGGTCCCACGAGAAATCTGGGAGGGCTATCGGGTCGAGGTCTATCCGCAGGCCTCCAGGATATTTGAGCAGGTCTACTTTCTCCTTACCCTTGTCCAAGGGAAAAGGGGGCGCCCACGGGGCATCTCGAAGTTCATATATAAAAAATGAATTTTCTCAAATTTAAAAAATGAATTTTCTCAAATTTTGGATACGATGTTAGTTTTTTGTAGATCATATATAAATTTAACATAATTTTTTTTTTCTCATGGTGTTTTATCTTTTAAAAATTATTTATCATAGTATTGTTTATTTTTTATTTTTTAAATAAGATAAAATGTTTTTATGAATAGAAAATTAATTTTATTGATTCAAACTAGCAATATAAAGATAGAAACCACATAATCAAATTCGTTAATGAAACAATATTCGGGTTAATAGCATGATGAATCGACTTAAAACCTACACATTCGATAGTTGAATATATTCATTTGATATTATTATTGTTATTATAATACCTATGACTCTAGTTCTACAGTATATTGATGATTATTGATTTGATTTATTGTTTTACAATTGGATATGTTTCTGATTGAATCGATTTAAATACGTAAATAAGCGTTGCGAAGTGTGAAACAAAGCGTCGATGCGAGACAAGCACAATCATACGTTGTAATAAGATGATAACGAAATGAAATAAGCAGTAAGCCTGCAGATATGTGAGGAATAACCACTCCATTGATAAAGAAATCAATAGAAAAGTGTGTAGTATGTTATTTCAGGTCAATAATGATAAAAAAATCACACTTCATTGCTTTAAAAAAAGCTAACAGATAAAATTTTGATAGAAAATGAGGTTGAAATACATAATAGAATTGTTATATGACATTATATAAATATATTTATGTTATCATAATAACAAGTTAAATTATAATTATCTTTATATATAAAAACAAATAAACTTATTATTTAATAGATATAAAGTATTTAAAAAAAAAAGAGTCAAATACTTTGGATATGTTTTACTTGATTGAATCGTTCATCTATCAAATAAGCGTTGCGAAGATGAATAGCTTGTCGTGCGAGACAACACAATCATACGTTGTAATAAGATGATGACGAAATCACGAAATAAACAAATGAAAACCTAGATATGTGAGGAATAACCACTCCATTGATAAAGAAATCAATAGAAAAGTGTGTAGTATGTTATTTCAGGTCAATAATGATAAAAAAATCGCGGCTTCCATTGCTTTACAAAAAAGCTATGAGATAAATTTTGATAGAAAATGAGGTTGAAATACAATAGAATTGTTATATAAACATTATATAAATATATTTATGTTATCTATAATAACAAAGTTAAATTATAATTATACGCCTATAAAACAAATAACTTAATATTTAATAGATATAAGTATTAAAAAAAGAATTCAGTACTTAATATTATTACGTGCTTATTAGAACGAAAGTTACATTCGCGTGAATATAAAAGAACAAATGCTTCCTAAATCACTAACCTTAAAAAAATAAGGTTTAAAGATATTTTTTTCCTTTTATAAAATAATTATTATATCTTGTATCAAATTTGAGAAAAACGCGGTTTCATGTTCCCAATAGTGGACCTAGAAAATGGTTTGATAGGGGTGATAATTGAGTATTTATTTCAGGGGGCATTTATGGCATAAAAATAACTACATCACAATGGTAATAAGGCAAATCTTCATGTACAAAGTAGTTAATGGTTCAAAAACTTTTTTTTTTTTTAATTATTGGGGGAAAAATATTTAAATAAGAAGTAAATCTAAAAATACAAAATTAAAATAATTATTTAAAAATAAATAATATTTTGTATAATTTTTATACTATTTTAAAATGACAGTTCTAGTTTTGTAACTTTTTGTTATACCTCGTTTTGTAATTATTTTTATGTGAATGGTGTAGAATGATGTATTTTCCTATCTTAGTTATGTTTGGTTCTTAAATTATTTAATCTTTGTATAAATGAGCCAACATAAATAAAATAAGCTTAAGGTAACAATAAAAATAATACTCATATTTAACTCTTCTTCTTTTTACTTATATTTAAGTCTACTTTTATTTTTCTTCAATTTGTTTATTTCTACTTTTTCCTCCCTAGTTTTTCCCTTATATGTTTCATCATATTTTAAAGTAGCCAAACATAGCTTTATTAAAACCTATTTATTTAACAATTATATTAGAGTTATTATTATTATTATTATTATTATTATTATTTTTGACATAAAAGGTTATTTGTTGACATCATATTTGAGGTTATTTAATTTACAACACGAGTATATATAATTATAGGCAATTTAATTTTAGCTTCAAAGATTAACCTAAAATATAATTTTATTTAATTTTTTTCAATGTGTTATTGTTTACTTAATATTGGACTGTAACCTATAAGCAGTGTTCGGTTTTTGAAAAATACAAAGAAAAAAAAAAGGCTAAAACTAGCCCGAAAAATAATAAGAAAATAAACAAAATAAAAAAATAAAAAAATAGTAAGGAAAATGATTTTCTCATGTTTGTTTTACTGCGGAAAATATAAAAAAATCTCAAAATTTTACATATTTTTAAATTTATAGGGCTTTACAAAAATTTATAGTCCGAGAGAAACAAATAATATAAATTTTAATAAACATATATAATTAATTTGATCATGTTTAAACGTATTTTTTATTTTTCTTCAAATTTTGTTTCATTATATTTTTTGTTTCTTTCGAAAATGGATAAATTGATTAATTAAGGTTAGCAATACAATCAATAGAAACATAGAATGAAAAAATGCTAAAAACTTTAGAGGATGACTCAGCATCCAGGTTAATAACAAAAATGATCAACTCAAAATCGACAAAAACCATCGTAACAAGTCGACGACAAAATATGCCGCAACAAGTTAGAGACTATTATGTCGCAATAGGTTGACTACAAAAACACAAAAAAAAAAAAAAATGAAGGCAAAATCATATAAGTGTTAGGAGCTTCCTCTTCTTACAGGGAAATAAAGATGAGGAAGGAGAAAATTTACAAAGAAATAATAAATAAAACAATTACAAGATAAATATTGTTGATCAGAGACGGTGGATGTCGAGTCTCGTGAGGAGTCACAATCTCCTTAAAATAGATCCACCGTCTCCTTTGGTGCTTGGAGAAAATCACGTCGACATCTATCTCGAGGATATTAAAGCGATACGAAGCGGCACCTCGGCCTTGTGATACTATTAGACAAATTGAAACTATGATGACAATCCACTTGATCAACACTCTACGTAGTACCTAACCGAACTCACTTTTCCTTTTCCTTCTTTTTTTCCACATAGCAAACTCAAAAAGAAAATTTATTTGCCTGAACAAGAGAAGCCTCACCTTTATAGGAATAAAGGTGAGACCACAAGCCTTGACAAGCGAGCAGTTTGGCTTAGACCAAGCGTTTAGGTTCTATGACCTTTAGACTCCTCACGAGTGTTAAATGGCATTCATACGCAGTAGATATCGTAACTCAAACAATTCCTCATGAATGACATTCATGACCAAAGATCAGACTAGGTGATAGATTCATCAATTGGAGCACATAGGAGAGGTGAGTCTTTCTTATCATTAGGAGGTAAGAGTCTTCACCGCTGAACCTTGCGTAGAAATGTGTTTACTCTACTAACTAAATAGTATGCACGATGTCCTTGAACCATTCGGTCATTGGTGTAGACGATGACACATTCCACACAAGAATCTTCCTAACACATTTTAGTTCTCACTTTTATGTCCATTTTGGTCATGGACATGCGCCTGGTTCTGCAAGAGTTTAATAAAAATTGTGCCCTATTCAATTCCCTCTTAAGTGACCCACTTCACTCTTACATATGTGATCTCTCTTTCAATTGAGAGTAGCTCATGTTACTCTTCTCCAATACATGAGATCATTAAAAGTATAGGCAGCATAACATGGCGTCGCTAATTCATCACATGAATGGACACGATGATATCCCCATAGTGATTTTATCTAAATCTTCACAATTTAGTTGTCCCTTTAAACCTAGATCTTGGGATCTCTAGTCGATAGGTTGGGTATCCATTGTATTGACTTATTCTTTTACGGGCTTTAGTCCCATTCCCTTTAATGACTTTTCAACCAACTTTCTATTTAACCCTTTGGTTAACAGATCCGCAATATTATCCTTAAATTTTATATAATCTGCAGAGATAACTCCAATCGAGAGTAGTTGTCTAATGGTATTGTGTCTAAGACGAATATGTCTTGACTTACCATTGTACATACTGTTTTGTGCTTTACCAATAGTTGATTGACTGTCACAATGTATGCATATTGGAGGCATCGGCTTTGGGCACCTTGGAATGTCCTCTAGGAAGAGGCGTAGCCATTTCGCCTCTTCCCCACATTTGTCTAGTGTTATAAACTCATATTACATTGTGGATCTAGCAATTATCGTTTATTTTGAGGACTTCCATGATACTGCAACACCTCCTAATATAAAGACATAACCATTCTAGGATTTTGAGTATTTAACATTAGATATCCAATTAACATCACTGTATCCTTCAAGTACAACAGGATATCTTATGTAGTGCAGCCCATAGTCACGAATGAATCATAAGTATTTTAATACTCTCATTATTCCTTGCCAATGCATAGCTCCAAGATTACTCGTGTATTTACTCAGTTTATTAATTGCATAGGCTATGTCTAGTATTGTACAACTCATTAAGTACATTAGATTGCCTATCATCCCAGAGTATTCTACTTGAGAAACACTCTCTCCTTTATTCTTTGACAAGTGTAGAGTTACATCTACTGGTGTTTTGGCTATACCAAAGTTATCCTTATCAAACTTCCCAAGAATAATGTCAACATAGTGTGACTGACTTAGAATAAGTTCATCTGATGTTCTTTTAATTTTTATTCCCAAAATAACATCAGCAAATCCCATGTCTTTCGTGTCAAATCTTGAATTCAACATGTTGTTGGTAGATGTAATTATCTTACCATCACTACCGACGATAAGCATGTCATCTAAGTACAAGCATAGAATGACATATCGTCTTTGACATAAACACACTTGTCACATTCATTGATTGTGAATCCACGTGACAACATAACATTGTCAAATTTCTCATGTCATTGTTTCGGTGCTTGTTTTAATCCATACAAAGACTTCACCAATCTACAGACTTTTCTTTCTTGTCCCGGAGCAAAGAACCCCTCAAGTTGTTCCATGTAAATTTCATCATTCAAATCTCCATTTAAAAAGGTTGTCTTGACTTCCATTTGATGTACCTCAAGATCTTTTAGTGCAGCAATTGCAAACACCATCCTTATGGAGTTTATTCTCATCACAGGAGAATACGTGTCAAAACAATCTAGGCCCTCAGTTTGCCTATAGCCTTTGATCACAAGTCTTGGTATTTGTCTATTGATCTATCTACTTTCCATTTCCTCTTAAAAACCCACTTGGAACTTAGAGGTTTACAACCCGGTGGAAGATCCACTAGTTTCCAAGCATGGTTATGTAGTATGGAATCAATTTCATTGTTAATGACCTCTTTCCCACATGAGACTCGTATAGTTTCTGTGCTCTTTATAGTTTGAGGTTTCCTTCGAGCACGTACGTTAGAATTTGAACAAATGTTTTTTAATCCTTACTCTTTTACTACGCCTGGGTTCTTCCTCTCCATTAGTACTTTCATCCTGACTATTTTCGTGAATAGTCTCTAACACTCGTTTTGATGAACTAAGCTTTTACTTGGATCTGCATGAAAACACATCCTCAAATAATGATGCATTCCTCGATTCCATTATCGTGCTCTTGTGAATATCTAGGATATTCAACTCATGAACGTGAAATCGATAAGCAACACTATTATGCGCATAACCAATGAAGATGCAGTCAATCGTTTTAGGTCTTATTTTTACCTTTTTAGGTGGAGGAACTGCCACTTTAGCCAAACATCCCCACACTCGCAAATATTTGTAAGATGACTTTATTCATTTCCATAACTCATATGGAGTCTTTTCTGCTTTATTTTTAGGTACCTAATTCAATAGATAATTAGCAGATAAAATGGTTTTCCCCCACATGTTTTGTGGTAGATCAAAACTTATCAGCATTGCATTCATTATTTCCTTTAGAGTGCAATTCTTTCGCTCAGCCACTCCGTTGGATTGAGGCGAATAAGGTGTTGTGGTTTCATGTATAATCCCATGTCGAGCACAAAAGTCAACAAATGACGATTCATTCTCACCACCTCGATCACTTCTTAGCACTTTAATTTTCTTGTTAAGTTGATTCTCAACTTCGTTTTTGTAGAGAACAAATTTCTCTATCGCCTCATCCTTACTTTTGAGTAAGTACACATAACAGTACTTTGTGTTATCATCCACAAAGGTAATAAAATATTTATTATTATCTCTTGTTTATACAAGCTTCAAATCACATATATCACTATGAATTAATTCAAGAGGTTCAATGTGTCTTTCAACACTTCGAAAAGAGGACTTAGTCAATTTTGCCTCAACACAAGTTTCACACTTATGTTTTGCATCAATTTGGAATGTTGGTATATGATTTAAATTAATTAATGTGTAATGTATCATAATTAACATGTCATAATCTACCATGCAATAGATTAGAGGACTCAAGAATATAAGTAGAAGAACTAGCTTTATTCATTTATGACTTAACAAGAGTCATTACATTGAGCTTCCACATACCATTGCTCATGTAAAAACCATTCGAAATCCATGACTGTTCAGTAAAGAACCAGACACCAGGTTCTTTTGGATTTAAGGGACATACATGACATTGGTTAGAGTCAGCTCCTTCCCAGACATCATCTTCAACACCACTTTGCCTTAGCCTTTGATTTCTGAAGTGGCAGAGTTCCCCATGAACACCTTTTTCGCAGTCTCAATTGGTTCAAAGGTGGAGAACATTTTCTTGTCATAGCACACATGGCGGGTAGCACCAGTGTCAATCCACAATTCCTTAGGATTGGATCCCATTAAGTTCACCTCAGAGATTACAACCATGAGGTCAATGTTAGACACGTCCTTTGAGATGTCGTCAATCACATCGGCTTCCTTGGGTTTGTTCCTCTTTGGCAATCTGCAATCTGAAGATTTGTGACCTTGCTTCCCACAATTGAAGCATTTTCCTATGAACTTTTTCTTCTTGAAGACTCCCCCTTTAGGTTCCAACTTAGTGTCTTTCTCTTTGTTGTTGCCTTTATTGAACTTGGAACTTTGACAATGTTCCACAAAGTTACCCTTAGCCTCATTGGGATTGTGTGTCATTTTCTTCTCAAATCCTCTATTGTCTTATTCGATGCGAAGTCTAATAACCAGATCTTTGATGCTCATCTCCTTTCTCTTATGCTTAAGGTAGTTCTTGAAGTATTTCCAAGCATGGGGCAATTTCTCAATAATAACTATCACTTGAAAAGTTTCGCTCAACTTCATTCCCTCAACATGGATCTCATGGAGGATTACTTGAAAGTTAGAATGACCGGTCTAGTGATTCTCATAAATCCTTTGCTGTTTCTTATCTGTATACACATTGTATAGAGAACCAGTCAACGCATTCATGACGTAGTTCCTACACAGAAAGTTAGAATGTTTCCAATCATCCACAACACCGATGACTTGGATATCACGCTCATCTTCTTTGAGCTTTAGAGTTTCTTCCCTCAAGAATCTCACAAAATTCAAGGTTGTCAGGTAGAACAACATCTTTTGCTGCCACCTTTTGGAATTAAGTCCATTGAATTTCTTTGGTTTTTCTCTAAATGAGACATAGATAGGCACAATAGTAGGCATCACTGGCACTTGTGCCACAGTAGGGGTTGCCACTTGGGCAGATGTAGTGGAAATGATAGTATCTGAACTATAGTCCATTTATCTGCAAAATTATAGACAATACAAAAAAAAATAATTATAAGAACAATTGAAAATAAAAAATAACAGAGTTATTCCCAGGAAAGACTAGTGGGGTAGAAACCCGCTAAAAAACCAAACTCCTTAGATAGAACTTCTCTGTATTGTAATTTCAAATTTCCTAAGACCACAAATGAATTAGTTCAAACTCACAAAGTGAGTGTAGAGTTGTAGCCTAAAAGGCTTATCTCTTTATCATATATTCCTCATATAATCTTCTGATTAAGCATGAAGTCTAATGGTAGAGCACATTCATCCACTTGTATATACGTTTTTCCTTTAAACTTATCTCCTTCCTTAAAAAAACATTTCAAAGTTTTTTTTTTCAAACAAATGAATTAAAAAAGGAAACCCAACTATTTTTTTCCCAAAACACTGAAACAATTGAATCCTTAAAAAAAAGTTCCCTTTTTTGTTTTCCAGAAAACATAACCAACCAAAAACTAAAATTTATTTATTTATCATTATTATTATTTTCCATAAAAAAACTAGAAACTCACTTGAAAGTAAGTGTATAAGAGAACTATCAAAAAAATGAGTCAATTTTTTTTCCAAAAAAAAAAAAAAAAAAAAACTCACAAATTCCTTAATTTCCTTTTTTCCCAAACTTTTTCTAGTTCCAGTCCCTTGATGACTTCTCTATTCCCCGATCAATTTTTTTGGTGAACCAACCTTATTGGTTAAACTTTTTTTTTTTCACGACTATGTTTTAAGAATGTTAGGAGCTTCCTCTTCTTATAGGGAAACAAAGATGAGGAGGAGAAAAATTTACAAAGAAATAAGAAATAAAACAATTACAAGAGAAATATTGTTGATCAGAGACGGTGGATGCCGAGTCTCGTGAGGAGTCACAATCTCCTTAAAACAGATTCGCCGTCTCCTTCGGTGCTCGGAGAAAATCATGTTGACGTTTGTCTCTCAGGATAAAACGACATACAAACAGCACCTCAACACCTTGATATTACTCCGATGAACTGAAATTGTGATCGAAGCTATCACCCAATCAACACTCTCTGATCGTACCTGTCAGACTCCGCGCCCTTTTTTTTCACATAGCAAACTCAAAGAAAATTTATTTACTGAACAAGAATCTCACCTTTATAGGAATACTTTACCAAGCGAACGTTGGCATTCAAATGTTTGAGCTCACTACAACCTTTAGACTCCTCACATAAATAACAGTTATCATACCATTAGATATCAGATTCAGCCTCCGATAATAAGTGTATAATAAACCATTTTATTGAAAAAGAAACCTATAAATGAGGACAAAAACAATGGAAGAGTTGATTTTTAATGAACAAGGGCTTGAAAGGGATAACATAGGAAGCAATAGAGAAGACTTAATTTAAATGGCAAAAAATTATTTTTTTCCTCTCTATTTTATTTTTTTAATACTTCCTATGTTCCAAACAAAGCCTAAGATTGTGGTGTAATTACAAATCGAAGGGTGTCAGTTTGAAGCTACACCATCAACTGCGGAGTGCACATATACCATATCATGAGACCCATACATGAGTAAAATGGTCACATTAGCCCATACATCCATACTCACTCAAAATATATCAACTATATTACCATATTTAAAGAGTTAATACATCACTCTTAATACAACATGTTTCAATTGTAATAATTCATACATGTTTTACAAAAATGTAATAAAAGCCACATGTTGGCTTTCTTCTGTGACCTACAATGGCGCCATCTTCCTAAACACTTTCACTTGTCTGAAATGATGATCTCTTTTTATAGGGTGAGCAATGCCCGGTAGTCATAATCTCACACTGGAGTTCTCATGCAAGATGCGCATGTAATGGAAACCAGCAGCATTTAATGATGCGTGATCATACCTTGAATCTCTGCATTGCAATCCATATCTCGAGTCATAAATGCATTTCTTGTATACTAGTATGTGTAAAATCATTTATAAACAAAATGTTTGTTTAATTGAGACAACCAGCCTCCGATATAAATCGTTGGACAATCCTCGAGGTGAATTTGTTGGGTAACTCTCGAGGAAACAATTCATGGGCTCAGGCGTGAATTATTAGACCATCTTCCCAACACAATTCTTGAATGACTTTAAAGTAAAATTATTTTAATAATTTACAAAATAATTAAATCGTTTGGTGGCACTCCGATTTTATTTGTCATGCACTGCTTTCTGCCGTATAGGGGCACGGGTGGCATATGGAATGCATTATTTCATTTCCAATAATTCATGTTAATATATTTTACATGCATATACTAACAAAAATTAATTCACAACATTATGTTATTCAATTCATAACAATAACACCAAAATTAGCTCACATGGGCTAATAACCAATTCAAGCAATTCATTTTTTAATCACCTGAGCAACACACAAATCACACACAAGTCTCGTGAACAGTGAAACCCTAGGTCTCGACACTATTCACGGCAACACTAGAGATTTTCTCACTCAATCCCAATCGTTGGAATTGAAAACACGGCCATTCATGCCTCGGAATATCCACATCCATCAGAAATGGGCTGCGTAGAATAATAAAGCAGTAGGAAAACCCCTTTACCTCTTGGGTTGTCGAGGATTCAAAAAATCGGTGTCCACGTGTAGCCTTGTAGGCGTGGATAAACGGCTGTGTGACGAGGCAAATGGTCAGAAAGTCGGCTCTAGAGAAGTTGAACTACTCTCTGCAGGTTCCACTTCTTGCGTTTCCAACAAAATGGAAGATGAAGTTATGCTTATTTTTACTTTCTTTTCAATTAATTCCCTCCTTGTTCATTTAATTTGACTTTTAAGGGTTATTTGACACTTGGCTTAATCTAAGCCATTCATCTTTATCCTCTCACTAATCCTTGCAATATGTATGCCGTATGGAGTAATGTAGTAGAGTGACTTTATCAAATCTTGTGCCTCTCCTGGCCCAATATACGACTTTGACAGTGCCTCGAAAGATGTAGAGTGCGGCGTGCCGGATTCGACGTAGTAGGTATATTTCGAAGGCAGTCGCTGGTGAAGTCCGTTTCGTCATCCGATATCTAAAAAAATTCCAGTTTTGACGAGTACCATTTTACCTTTTTAGAAAAATTAAATTTTATCGGGTTTCTGATTAGTTTCTTTGATTGTGGCCGTAGAAGCCTCAAAGAAAAATTAAATATATATAAACTGTTAAAAAACTACATATTCTTAAAATTGTTTTAATTTTATATATTAATAGGATTTTTTAAGAGAAAAATAATTTCATTAAATCAAGTAGAAATACGTTGATATATAAGCAGAAGTAAATCATTTAAAAATACTGAATGATGAAAGCAAAATTATGTTAATGAAAAACAATGAATAGGCTCGAAAGCCTTTATATTGTGTGGCGACTGATACATTTGACTCAAGTTTTGCGATATCTTGTGACCACATTGATTTGATTTATTGTTTCTAATTGTATGTACTTTGTTCGTTTGAATCACCAAAAGCGAAATAAGCGGCATAACTGCAGCAGCGAAAACCAAACCGCTATGCGAAAGCAGCAATAATGTACTTTGAGATGATGACAACAAATGCAATGACGTTAAGAGGCAACAGTATTTTGTGTATTAAGATGACGATTAAGTAGAAAAAATAAAAACCTAGATATGTGTAAAATAACCACTTTATTGAGAAAAGAAAAATGAAAAATAAGTGTAAAGGGGTGATTCAGTCCAGGCCTTAAAAATGCATTCTGCATTCTTAAGAAAGAAAAGGTTGATAGAAAGGAAGACTAGGGTTTTGATTGATTGATTATTGATAAGTTAAATCAACAAATTTGATTTGAAATAACAAATAACATATAATGTCACATTTAACTATATTTTTGTTTTCCTCCATTTTTATTTTATCCTAATTTTCCATTTTTCCTTAGACTCCTTTTAGTTAGGTTTAAATTTAATAAATTGTAAATGAAGCATTACTAAGTGATTAAGGATTTGACGAGACACATAATGTGCATGATATCATAATATTTAAATATTGTAATACTAAATGAATAGATGTAAAAAAAACTTAATAAATTAATTTTATATATTTATTTAAACCCACTTTATATATTTTTCTATATTATATAATGATTAATAAATTTTAAAATATTTAAAATTTTCAGAAATTTTAATTATATGTGGTTTTTTTTTTTTTTAAATATTTTCATTGTCAAATTGAATATGAAAATATTTTCTTGTATTTTGTTCTACCACTTTTTGGGTTGTAAACGCAGTCTTAAATTTTCCGATAACCAAACTTGGTTAGAGTGATGGATGGAAACTTTACTAACATTGCCAAAATAAATATGAAACGGCGTCGTTGAAGGCAGCCGAAAGGGCAATTTAATAATTTTGGTCGAAATGGAAGCTTCCAATCCAATATCATTCATGTCTACTCCGGCTGGTCCGTGAAACGTTCTCGTTAGGGTTCTGATTTTTGATTTTTTTGATTTACGCTCAGCTCCAGTTTCTCTCTCTCAATGGCGCAGGTGATTGATCGCCCTTTTCGTCTGTTTTATTTTCCAAAGAAACGGAAAAAGTGAAAGAAAAGAGGAAATTATTATTCATATCTTCCTTATTCTTGTTGGTTCTAGAGAATGTAAATTTACTCTGTCAAACCAAATTGTTATAGTTTTATCAGTTTTATTTAATTTTTCATGTTATTTCAGCTTGCATTGAAATTTAATTTCGCAAAAATCCCAACACCTTTGGTTGCAGTTATGCAAATTCAACTTGTCTAGAGGCTAAAATTTATGATTCATCGGATTTCTTTATCTGACGATTGAACGAGCCCTATTGTTTTTGTAGAGTGATGTCCTTGGTTTTACTTTCGCTTTCAGAATTGTGGTATGGAACTCGCTAATTGAGATTAATTATACCAACGAATGCCCCGTGGGTTCAGAGGATAGGTTGTTTATATTGTAGCAAAATATGATGTTACATTCCGAAGAATCCACAGAGAGTTTCTGTGGGTGGTGGGGAGTGCTGTGGGAAGATGCATTTGGTCAGGTAAGATGGGTGCTCGGAGAAGAATAAAAAGGGCAGGCTTAAAGAAACATTAGGCACGGTGATTGACGGTTTCAAAGAGGGTATGAAAAAGATGCAAGGGATGTGTGAGCATTAGCTAATCCTGGC
This sequence comes from Tetrastigma voinierianum, assembly GCA_016808115.1. Lineage (NCBI taxonomy): Eukaryota > Viridiplantae > Streptophyta > Magnoliopsida > Vitales > Vitaceae > Tetrastigma > Tetrastigma voinierianum. The sequence goes on from JAEQBH010004660.1 coordinate 217,662, forward strand.
TATCAAAATGAGATGTGTTTCTCTAACAGGAAGACATTAGGTTTGATGTTTTTAGGATGTGGAGATATGGATTCAAACACCCTATATTAGCTTGCCATCAATTATAAAAACAAAAAATATAAACACACAAGCGGGATGAAAATTCAAAATTCAGAAATATATCCTACTGTAGTCGTAGATAATTGAAGGAAGAATTGTGTTTTTTCATTGATCACAAACAACCTATTTATATACAAGACAATCCTAAACCAAATAGGAAAAAATATGAAGTTTCTTAACTCTACATAAATACATGTTTCCTTTTCCCAACTAGTTTATAATTCTACAATACTATAGCACCTACCAATTTGATTTTTTGAATCTTTTTTTTGGAGAAGACTCTATGATTTAAGAAGTATCAAAGTACCAAGATCTCCTTAAGGAGATGGATCTATTTTTTGGGAGATTCTATGGCTACTCCATCACGGTGAGTTTTGAGGATGCTTTTATCTGCTTGTTCTCAAGGAATGATAACTTCTCAGTTGAGTCTTTCTACTCCTCCAGTGGTAGGAGAGAGATGCTTTTCTGTCATGACACAGTTTGGAATTCTTTGGTTATAGTGAGAGAAGGTCATGATCTTTGCAGGAAGTTTCATTGGTTAGGATTTTGACTATAGTTTAGCTCAAAAGAAGAGGTTGGATGATCCTAATAGTTGCTCCATGTGTAAAAACAATGAAGAAATGATGATTATATTCTCCTTCTACGCTGCATGAAAGCATGCAATTATGTCAGTGGTTTTTCACTGCTAATTATATAATTGGTGATGCGTTATTTAGTTGGGGGATTTCTCTCAAGTTGAAGTGATATTTTTTGTTGGAAAAAAAACTAGAAAAAAGGCTTGGAAGATTTTTTTTTCTATACCATTACATGAAGGGAGAGATATATATGAGCGTCTTTGATAATTGTGGAAGCTTAGATAAACAATTAAAAGATCTTTTTTGAACCTTTTTGGGACTGGGTTAAATGGTTTATTTATTTTTGATTAGTAAAAAGCAATATATTGTTAAAAAAAGAACCAAAAGGTTTCAAGAAGTACCTTTGGGCGTGAGAGAGGGACCGGAAGGAAGCAAGCAAAAACACATGACTAGCAAAGAATTTTGCAAAACCTCTTGGAAATTTAATCGAACCCAAGCACCCTACCTACTCCGATTGGGTTAAACGGTTTATTATAGATGGTTCTCTGTCGATGGTAGGATATGTGGATTGGTTAGGCTCTTTTTGGGGTGTGTTTGTTGGTTTTTGTGTTGTCTTGTTTCCTTTTGGTCTTGTGATTACTTTGTATACATTGTATAAGGATATATCAATCTTAATTTTTTTTACTTTAGATATATATATATATATATATATATATATATATATATATATATATATATATATATATACATACACACATACCTGTTAAGTAAAAAACATTGTCTGATGAAATTGAAGACAACAAAAAAGTATATTTATATCCAGCTACAAATGCCAACATTATACCCATCTATCACATCATAGGAACACCAACCTCTTTTTTCCTTCCTATACTTCCCACCACTGACATGTTTCCAAAAACACCCCTTTAGAAATGAACCTCTAATCCCCAGTTGCTAAGAAGGGCTTGAGTAGAGGTAATAGGACTTCTAATGCCTAAACTATATAACCTCCTATTCATACCTTAAGAAATAGCTCTTTTAACTAACTGATAATTATTTTTCTCCATAGCTCCTCTTTATAAATAGTCTTTTTGAATCTTCTGTACCATCAACCTTACTTTTATGGGGGTTGCAAATAAGAACATGTAATTGATAGACATACTGGATAAAGCATTTCGAATCAATTTGGATCTTTCATCACTACAAGGTATTGCTTCTTTCTCATTGACAACTTTCTATGGAACTTTTGCTCCATCCTGTTCCCAACGAGACTTGTTCTGGATAGAGCACACTCATATGCAAACCTGGTTAAGTCGATGGAAACTCTCCCACCTTACAACCCATCTCCAATTGTGACTCCAGTACATCCACCATCCTCTTATTTGGGTTAAACTCACTTTTATCCAAATTAACCAACAACAGAGGTTGCTTTTTAAACCGCGAGGAAGCCTATTTAAATGAACCATTTCATCTTGTGAATTATCACTAAATACTAGAGTATCATCTACAAACCCCTTTCCTCTCATCTTAAATACCTAATAAAAAACTATCATTCTTAGCTCTTACTAAGAAGTCACCTTTCAAATCTGAGAACATATGGTTTAAAGAAGAGGGATTTAGGTCCACTATGCAGAATTGGTGGGAGAGACTTAGTCTTCAGGGTTGCGCTGGTTTCGTGGATTAGAGAAATTGAGAGAAGCGAAGCATTTGTCAAAATTTGAATAAAGAATTTTTTTTTTTTTTTTTTTTTTTGGGAAATATAGATTGTGGCTTTGAATCAGATTGCTATTTGGGATGCTGAGGAAAGTTCTCATGCCTTTTCACCATAGGAAGTGGGGCTTCGGGAGGAAGTAAGGGTAAAAAGTACACAAAAAAGACGTGATGGAAGGCTTCTTGGGAATGAATGTTTGGGGAGATGTGGCAAAAGAGGGTGATGAAATACAAGATTTTTTCACTAGATGGCGCTGCACATAGGAAGACAATCCTTATGTCTGGATTAGATGAGGTGAGTGGTTTACTAAAGATGTTGAGATGAAGACGAAAGGGGTGAGGGTTTTTCAAGGCGACATGACTTGCTTTTAGCCGATGAGGAATGATAATCATGCTCTAGTGGGTTGTCTTTTGAGAGACTATATTTAGTTGAGGTTGTTATGTTGGAAAGCCCCTTTACCGAGGAGGAAGTCCTTTATGCTTTAGGTGAGTTTAGTGGTGATAAGGCATTAGGACCAAATGGTTTCTCTATGGCCTTTTTGCAAAGTTCGTGGGACTTTATTATGGTTGAGGTTATGGTGTTCTTCGGGCAATTCTTTGACCATTACCAATTTGTGAGGAGTATCAATGCAATGAGTGTTGTACCTAGTTTCGAAGAAAGGGGGAGTAGAGAACTTTAAAGATTTTAGGTTGATAAACTTAGTAGGTGGGTTGTAGAAATGGTGGTAGAAGTCTTGACTAATAGACTTAAAAGGGTGCTAGTTAAAGTGGTCTTAGAGGCTCAATATGACTTTATTGAAGGCTAACAAAATTTGGATGTAGTGCTTGTGGCCAATGAAGCTATTGATTTAATATTGTGAAGCAAGAAGGGAGCCATTATGTGTAAGCTTGATATAGAAAAGGCCTACGATCATGTGATTGGTCCTTCCTATGCTTGGTTATGGAAAAGATGGCTTTTGGTAGGAAGTGAGTAGGATGGATAAGGTGGTGGCCTCCACTGCAAGCTTTTCTATGCTGATTACTGTAACACCTACTTGTTCTTTTAGGAGTAAAGGGCTAAGGCCAAGGGACCTTTGTCTCCTTATTTGTTTGTGATGGAAGCCATCGATTGTTTGATTGAGAGGGTAGTCAGTAAGGTTATTTCACAACATGTCATGTGAGGGGTAGAGAGGGTGGAGGGATGGAGGTCTCTTACTTGTTGTTTGCAGATGACACTTTGATTTTTTGTGGCTTATCTCTACTGGTTGTTGTGAAGAGAAAAATAACTCTTTGATTTTCATTGATTAAAAAAGAAAACGAGAGACATACATGTTGCCTCCCTAAGTGTTAAGAGCAAAGAGAAACAAAATTAGAGTTTAAATTGGGAGACTGAAAGGAAGAAGAAAGGATTCCTAAATGTATTAGGAAACTAATCCTTAACACTCCTCCTCAAGCTGGAGCATATAGGTCAAATGGGTTACATATTTACTTAATCCTAATGCATCAAGCTTGTTAGACATGTACTTAATCCGATTGGTAGATCTGGGGTTGTTGGCAAAGTTGTCAGAATTGACTACACGGCGAGTTGATGTGATCGGAGTGAGACACGACCATAAGATGTGTAGTCGGAATTGACTGTACGACGAGTTGATAATGACGAAGGGCTTGCAGTAGTACATCAAAGTCGTCGGAGAAAAAGAGTATGTCAGGAAGACCATCGAAGGGCGCGTAGAGTCTGTGGGAGAAGGTTCGTTGGAGAAGGTTCACGGGAGAATGGCCATTGGAGAAGGTCCGTTGGAGAAGGTTCGTCGGAGAAGGTCTGTCAGAGAAGGTTCGCGGGAGAAGGTCCGTTGGAGAAGGTTCGCGAAAGAAGGGCCGTTGGAGAAGGTTCGCGAAAGAAGGGCCGTTGGAGAAGGTCTGCAGGAGAAGGTTTGTTGGAAGGTCGGCGGAGAAGGGGGTGGGAGAGGTCGGCGGGATAAGAGTGTGGGAGAGGTGCAGGGAGAGGGGTGCGACGGGAAAGTGGTTCTGATACCATGTGAAGAGAAAAATAACCCTTTGATTTTCATTGATTAAAAAAGTGAGAGAACATGCATATTTATACTCAAAGTGTTAGAGCAAGGAAAGGAAACAAAATTAGAGTCTAATTAGGAGACTAAAGAGAAAAGGGAAGAAAGGATTCCTAAATGGATTAGGAAACTAATCCTTAACAGTTGTCGATGTGGTTTGAGGCTTTATTAGGGTTGAAAATCAATTTGGAAAAAAACGAGTTAATCCTTGTCGGAAGAGTGCATAATATAAAAATGCTAGTTGCTGAACTTGGGTGCAAGGTGGGAAGTCTCCCGTCCACCTTCCTTGGAATGCCTTTGGATGCTCACTATAATTCTATTGCTACATGGGATGGGGTTGAGGAGGAAGAGATTGACTATGTGGAAAATGCAATATATTTCCAAGGGTGGGAAAGTCATGCTAATTAGAACCACACTATTGAGTTCTCCTCTCTATCTCATGTCCATACTTCACTTGCCAAGGAGGGTTAGATTAAGGCTTCAATAGATTTAAAGAGATTTCCTTTGGGGAGGTGGTTCTTTTGAGTGCACAATGCAATTATTAAAGTGGTCTACAATGTGCTGGGAAAAAAAATGGGGGACTCGGTGTAAAGGACCTGGCTAATCTAAATGAAGCTCTCATATGTGAATGGATTTGGCGGTTTGCAAATAGAAATGCGCTTTATGGAATGATGTTATAAAGGAAAGAATGGAGAGGAAGGGGTGATGCTGCTTTTAAAAGAAATGCTAGAAGAACATGGTAGGATTAAAATAACTTTAGGAATCATTCCTAGAAACCGAGGAAAAGCTTCACACCAAAGGGTTCTTTGTATCCACACAAAGAGATTGAAATAACCTTAGGAATCACTCCTAAGACCCTAGGCATCACACCACAAGGGATCTTTGCATCACACAAAAGACACTAGTAATTGATGAAATTTCTTTAATTATTCATTGATTCCTGGACTGAATACAACCATATATATATATATATATATATAGGTGATTCTAGGGACCCATTCCTCTTGGAACTACCATCTAGTAAATGAACTTGAAACTAACAACTTTGACTTGACTTCTAGGGCCTCACAAATACTATTGAAAAATGACAATCATAGAAAATGACAACCCTTGGAAAATCAGAACCATTGGAGAATGACAACCCATTATATAAGATCCCAACTAGGCTCTTCTTTATCATCCAAAGAGCGCCAAATTAAGGCTTGAGCCTTGGAGCCCTTGCGCTTGTAGTAAACTTTCGAAGGTGGCTCCACTTGTCTCCATCAACTACCCCTTCCTTAGAAAAACCCGACCCTGACGAGTTAAAGGCATGAAATTTTTTATAAAGGTATTGATTCAATTGCTGGAACCTCTTCTTGGTAAGAATATGAAGAGAATTCTTCTTGGTTTCAAGAACTTTTGTTGACTTTTGAACTTGATATTTCCCATTTTGTGAAATAGTCATTTGGTTCAGCACCCCTTTTGGTTCTTGGCTTATAAAGCTGTAGGTGTTTTCTCTCCCATAGTGATGCACATCTTGATCATAGAGCCACGGACGCCCAAGAATAATATGTGCCACTTTCATTGAATCACATCACACCAAACAGAATCTCTATAAACATCATAAGAAAAAGATATCAAACAACGATTATTAACTGGAATTGACATGTTATTTATCCATGCTACCTTGTATGGTTGCGGATGTGGCTCAATTGGAAGTTTAAGGTGCTCAGTTGTGGAGGCTGAAACTATCATTCGGTAAAACCCTGTCAATACAGTTTTGAGCTTGATTTCCACATCGAACCAACATTTGAAAAACAGAAGTTCGACGCCAATCTTCTTCCTCAACTTTGGGGACTGCAAGAATAGGCCTCACCACGGAAACTAGTTGACCATCTCATCCAAGTCAACAAGATCATAAACTCTTATGGTGAATGAGTTTCCATTGTCCTCCTGGCACAATTGGTTTGGTTTCTCCTTAGATTCCTAGGTTGATATTACAAATTCTTGTTAGGCAATTGTGACCCATGGCTTAGTGTTAGCATTGAAACATTGATACCACTTACCCTTAGGATTAGCCCTTGAAGAAGATGGTTTGAATCCCGTAGATGGATTTATAGATGGTCGATCAGGCTTCATATCACGACTTGTGTGGTGTCTATTATGGACTGATGCTAGGGGGTACAACTCCTATTTTCTGTTGGATGATATCCCATTACTCTTCCATGTCAATGCAACCTGAAGAACACATTCCAAGCTGTATAGGGGCTGGCGTAGCAACTCTCGCAGTTTCAGGTCTCAATCCAACACTAGGCCACTGCAGAGTGTTTGTCTCGAGTCTTCTACTATCTGACTCCTTGTTTTCAGCTCATCAAACTTCTGCATATACTCAGCAATAGACATGTTGTTTTGCCTCAAATTAATAAGCTGGTCACATAGCTTATCATAATAATTTGTAGGCATGTATTTCTCCCGAAGCTTGCCTTCATCTCTTCCCATGTGTTGATTGGTGGCAGGCCCATTCTTCTTATGTCTCCTTCAACACCTGTCCACCAGATTTTTGCTAAGCCCATAAGCTTCATTTTGGCAAACCTCACCCTTCAATCATCCGCCATATCATACCAATTGAAGTATTCTTCAATTGTATAGAATCCACAAATTGGGTGGCATGCACTCATCAAAATCAGGAACCTCTATTCATACCTTCTTTGTGATATCTCCAGCCATATACAAGCTTCATGCCTTCTATCAAAGCCTTCTTTGATAGACATAAGGGTATTGTGGTATTTGGAAGTGGAATTGCCTCTTGCTCCTTATGATTTTCTGGGTTATTCACCTGAGATATGTCCCTTGCTCACATGTGATGACTCGATGGTAGGTTTGAGATGTTCCATGCCCCCACATTACTCATCTGAATGTGAAGACTATCAAGCTGTTCCATCATCCAAATCAGCATTTCATCGTGCTGGCTATCAGTTAACCTTCCTCTAAAACTCCTTTCGGATCGTGTAGCCATGATTGCACCCTTGCTTTGATACCAAGGGAGACTATTTATTTGCGAATTTGGAGTGTGGAAAGCAATAAGCAAGTTGGGCATTTGGTTTATAGTGGGGAACGGGCAAAAGGTAAGATTTGGAAGGATAGATGGTGGGGATGTACCTTTGTGTCGCTCTTTCCCTCTTCATTTGCCATCACATGCTTAAAGGAGGCTTAGGTGGGGGATGTTTGTGGCGGATGTCGGGTGGAGACCGTGGAGGGTATTGGAACTATTTTGCCTTGATATTTCAATGATTTTTAGATAAGAAGGCTGAAAGACTCTTACTTGCTTGTAGGAGGTGAATGGGTGTAGAGGCTTGATGGATGGAGATAAGTGAGTGATTTTGTCAAGTCTATGTACTAGGTGTTGGAGCGAAGACCTCTATTTCATTTCTTGTGAAAAATGCTTGGATTTTTTTGCTTGGAAGCAACTTGGGGAAAGATTTTTTTTTTTTTTTGAATAGAAACTTGAGGAAAGATTTTAACTCTAGATCAATTGCAGAAAAGAGGTTATGCCCTTACTAATAGGTGCTTTTTTGTGCCAAAAGGGTGAGGAGACTGAATCATTCTTTTCCTCCATTATATAACAAGGGTCCTGTAGGAGTTTCTCTTCTCTTTAGGTTTGTGGGTAACCCCCTTCCTCATAATAAGTACACTGTAGGATGAAATGGTCTTCCTATTATTAGAAAAGGAATGGAAAAGAGCATGGAAAGTAGTGCCTTTGTATATCTTTTGGTCGATTTGGAAAGCAAGGAATGACATTGTCATCGAGGATGAAATGGTGTTCATACAAAATGTCAAAGTCTTTTTTTTTTGTAAATCTTCTTTGACTGGAGACCAAAATTTTTATAGTGAATGGTTCCATGACCTTTGTTCATTTCATTGATTGGAAGGGAATTAGATTAGAGGGGGATGTTTTTTTTTATATCTATTTTTTGATAGTTTTGAATCTTGTAAGGTGATGAGCATCCTTTCTTGTATCATCCGGGTTGCTACTTTAGCATAGCATCTCTTTTCTAATATATTTCTTCACTTATAAAAAAATTCCCTGCCTGTCACAGTGTCTATAATTGAATGATCCATTATTTCATTTCATTGATTGGGCGGAGCTGAATTAGAGGAGGACGGTTTTTGTAAATCAATTTTTTGATAGTTATGAATCTTGTAAGGGGATGAGCATCCTTTCTTGTATGATCCGGGTTGCTACTTTAGCATCACATCTCTTCTCTAATATTTTTATTTACTTATAAAAAAAATTCCCTAGCTATCACAAATAAATTCAGAGAGAGGGTTTCCCCTTGTCTTAAGCTTGTAGAATAGTGAAAAAAATTGGATGGGTTTCTATCAACACGCATTGAAAATCTTGCTGTAATTCAGCATTTAATCCCTCTAATTCATGTTTTTCCAAATCAGATGATTTGAAAAATGGTCATAAAATGGCCCGATTTAGATGGTCACATGCCTTTCTAGTGTTACGGTAGGAAGAACTAAAAATAAATATTTAGTTTTTATTATTTTTATTTTTTTATTGTTTTTATTCCATTCTCTTGCTTCCGGCTTCTTTTATTTATTTATTTATTCATTTTGTTGACAATTGATAATAGTGATATTCCCATTTCTACCATTTTTTATATTGCTTGATGTTGGGCTACTATTTATGTGTCATAGATCAATATATATTTGCTTTTAAATCCTCTTTTAAAGTGATATGGGGACTAAAAATTATTTGGCAGTCATACTTAGATATGACTTGGTTCATTGTGTTTGGCATTCTATCATTGTGATTTCTTTACTTTGATTTTACTTGATTTTCTTCATGTCTTATCAATTAATTTGGGATGTAGAAATGATAAGCAATATAAATAGCAACAAGAAATGAGAAGGGGCATCTCAATATCCTAATATATTAGCATTTTTTTTCAACAATTTGACCCACTTTTTTTGCATCTCCTACAAGAGAGTTTGAAAAGGATCCTTCCTCTTTCTTAATTTTGTCTTTTAAGGACTTATTATGGTTCTCTCTCTCTCTCTCAGGATAGCCAAGTGTTTTTTATTTAGTCTTTCATATTTGACCTTTTCCCCTTCTAGTTCAATTAGTTAACTTTGTTACTGTTTTCTGTTGCAGATTAATGATTTATTGGGTGATAATTTAACGGAGAATGGTACATCTCTCTCTTTCCCTCCCTATATTTTGGAGTTTTTAATTTATTGATGATCATTCAATGCTTCCTTGGATCAAGAAGAGCATGCAGTCAAAGGTTCCGAGGTTTTTGTTGGGGGTTTGGCTCGTACAGTAACTGAAAGCAATATTCGGGAGGTTTGTCACAATTTACTTGTTTGTATTTTATAATTCATGTGAAAGAACTTACATGAAAGCAACTTTATTAATTTACTTTAATTTTATTAAAGTGAAATTGGATTTATTAGTTAGTTGCTGTATGCAAGGATATCTTTTTTTTTTTTTTTTCATCTGGAAATTTCAAGGTTGTTAAATGCTAATCGTATTTTGTTCTCTATTAAGAGCTCTAACATGATTTGAACCTAAAATATTTGTAATAATTTTTATTTTATTGATACATATTCCTGTTGTGGTGGGTATTTGTTATGAATTTTAATGTTTTGGTGAAGTTTTTAGGAGATAGATTAAGTAGGGTGTTTTACATCTTCTCATGCAATCTGTAAGATTGTCAAGCTATCATCTTTCTTTTCTCTTCTTTCTTTTTTGTTTGTATTTATAAAATATTAGAATAGTAGATTATAAAAAAAGATCAGAATAAATAAAGAAAAAAGTAATAGAACATTATTAGTATCTTTCCTTTTAGAGAATGTACGTTTGTAATATTAGAAAAGATGCAAAGTGAAATATATTAATTGTTTGTAGAGGTTAAGTATACGATGACCTACTGTCAATGTGAATATAGGCTAGATTCCATTTATTTTTATGGGTGGTGTATATTAATAGAGGCTCCTAACCATAGTAGATTTACATGAAGCTAGTTAGGTTGTCTTGATGGGGCACATTTATTTTTTGTTGTTTCTTGGTTCCCTCTATATACAACTTGTGTACTTTGGTGCTACTTTAATATATTTGTTCTGTTTCCCTATTATTATTATTATTGTTGTTATTATTATTTAAAACTCTTGTTAAAGGTATCAAGGGTGAAGGGGTAATCTCAGAATTCTTCAAAGAGTTGTTCCGTGTAGTGGCGACAACCACTTGAGAAGGACATAGTAGTCAAATGTGTGCCTTACTCTCTGCCCTCCATTTATGAGAAGTACATTTTCAGATGACATGACCTGAAATTCATCTGGCTAGGAGAGGTTTGATTGGATTGGGGTCAAAGAATGCCTTTCTTTACTTGGACCCTCAATCAAATTGTTCATGTGCTCAAACTTTTTTTTCTTTTAAATTTTTATTATTTATTTTTAAGGACGAAAAATATGATATATTAATATAAAATAGCAACAATACAAAGGAAGAGATTTCCTTCACTCAAAACGAAAACTAATCCAAGTGTTTACACAACGATTTGCTAACGAAACCATAGCTACCAACTTGTATGGTGAATCCACCTAATAATTAGATAGCTGTACTTCTGTGCTCAAGCTCATTATGCACACTTGTATTCCATTGAATTAGAAGTTGCTAATGCACTAAATTGAAAAGTAGGGGTGTGTTTAGTGAATTTTCATCACACACAAAAGGCATAACCTCCTGGGTGCATGCTGCAGTAAAGACTGCTGACAGTATTTTCATTTAATAATTCTCAATTTATTTGTGGATGATATTGTGATAGAAAACAGTGCTCAGAACTCTATATTTAAGCAAAAATTGGAACTCAAGTTAGTTTTCTATCAATAGCTTTCTTTACAAGCAATTCAGCAACCAAAAATGAAACAGAAATACAGGGGAGACATTCCCTCTGCCCAGGCTCTGAGTCAATGATTCTTTCAACAAGATTCTAACTAACTCAAAACAGGACCACCCCTCCCAATTTATACACAGGGAGGGGAGACAGACAAATACCCAAAAAGCCTCTCAGCTAATTATTACCCTGCCCTCCTCCAACTCTTCAACTATAGGTTTTAAGGGTTGGACCCTATAATGCTTGTGTGCCCTCTCCTTGCAGCCCAACCTTGTCCTCAAGGCTGAAATGAGGGAATTGAGCTCTAAAATTGGCTTCACCCATCCATGTGGCCTCCTCTTTGAATCTGCCCAGCCATTTGACCAACAAATTCAATCCCCTATTGTTTCCCTGCCAACTCCAACGTGTCAGCAGATGTTTTTCAGGCTCAAATCCCATTTCTTCTCTCTCATGTCTGTAGAGCCCTGCATCAGTGGGGTGCTTTCCAGTTACCCGTTTCGGTATTGAGACGTGAAACACAGGATGCACCTTGGATTCAGCAGGTAATTCCAATCTGTAAGTGACTTGCCCCAGCTTGGCAGCCACTCTGTTGGGCCCATAGTATGTGGTTGACAACTTTTGGTTTGCCCTTCTTTGAAGTGAAGACTGCCTATACCGTTGCAGCTTCACTAATACCATATCCCCCACTTGGAAATGTAACTCCCTCCTATGCCTATTTGTTGTGATCAGTGTTTTCAAAAGCGTAAGGCGGCGTTTTCATGTTTTTCAGGTGAGGCGTTGAGGCATAAACCTTTTATGATCACATTATATAATTAATAATTGTTTTGTAATATATTAAAAACAATATATTGAATAAAAAATAATAAACTATAATTGAAATTTTGGAATAAATAATTAATATCCATTTTGGAATAGGTTAATATCAATTTTCTAACTTATAATAAAATAATTTATGTTCATAATTTATTTTATAATAATTTATTTCAGATAATTTATTTGAATGATTATAATATAAAATAAATTATAATTTTTGGAATATGGATAAAATGTCAATATCCATTTCGAAATAATCGTTTTGAAATAATTTTTCAATATAATTTTCCAATACAAAATGTTTGTGTTTTATCAAAATAATTTATTATTATATTTTTTAAACTATTTTTTAGAAACAAGTTACCAAATATATTCATTTTTATAGAATTATCCAATATAATTATTGAATATAAAAATAGAATTATCGAATATAATTATCTAATATATTCCGATAAAAATATATAATTATCCACTATAAAAATATAGTTATCTAATATAAAATTAATTTATTATTAAAAAACGTTTTTTGTTTAATGCATCAAATATAAACCTAAATTATCAATATATTTCGATAAAAAAATAATTATCAATATAAAAATACAATTATCTAATATGAAATTAATTTATTATTATTTTTTGAAATGAGAAAATTAATTTATTATTTAAAAAAAACCGTTTTCTGTTAAACGCCTTGGGGTGTTTTAGGGATGCCTTGCCTAGAGGCGTGCATCCTCAACGCCTTTTAAAACATTGGTTGTGATTTTCATCCTTTGTTTGGCACGTTCAAAGTTACTCTTTAACAACCACAACTCATCTAGCAGTTCTTGAATTACTAGTATTGTATATTTATTTGGAACAATCACCTTGTTCAGTTGGCTAGTCCACGCAGAAACGCCAGCTTCTATCTTTTTTTCTTACCAAAAGCATTGGGTTGGAAAATGGGATAGTACTCGGGTGTATGATGCTAGCGCTTAGCATTTCACTAACCATTCTTTCCATTTTGTTATTCTGAGTAAAACTGTGTCTATAGGGGCGGACACTAAAAGGGTTAGCACATGGCAGCAGAGGAATTTTGTGGTCTTGGGCTTGTATGGGGGAAAGTTCTGTAGGTTTGGTAAATACTGATTGGTATTGAAGGAGTGTCGTAGTGAGTTATTTTTGCTGCTAGTCACTGAGATCAAGCCTACCGGATTCTTCCCGAGAATCATCAGTTGACCAAATAAGTGCACAAAAATTTGTCACCCATCTTGTGTAGCGACCTTCTTGAGATGATGGATGCTAGCGTCACCGTCGCCTCGTTGCTTTGGGCCCCATCTTTAGGTTCCAGCGAGATGGGTGGACCTTGCCTAAAGTCTCCAGCCATAACACCCCCAAAATGTTGTCCACACACCCTAGAGGAAACACATCACAATCCACTTCAATTGTTGTTGGTCCCAGCTCGATAGTAACACTGTGACAAACCCTGAGGTGGGGGTGGTGAAACCATCTCGAGGCGTACCCCGAAAAGGGCCAGCGCACGGTGTTACGTGAGTCCTAATCGGCCGATTGTGATTTCATTGATAAAACAGTGACAAACTCCACTATCCACCATCACCATGACCTCCAAACCTTTGATTTTGCTGTAGAGCTTCATTGTTTTTGGGCTCATAATGCCCCATAACGCGAACATAGACAATTCCATGGTAGCTAGGTGGGACTTCGGGTGAGACGTGAGCAACAATGGAGCATCCCTTGGATCCCCTATCTTTGCAGCGGCGTCAATATCTTCATCCTCACTCTCTATAAGAATGCGAAGGGATTTGTTTTGGCACACATGCATTGTATGATAGGGTTGCTTGCAACGAAAACACAAACCCTTGTTTTTGAGATCTTAGAACTCACCGTAGTTAAGGAGCTGGGTACCGTGATGTTTGCCGACAGAGTTAGGGTTTGGGAGGTTCGTAAAAGATGTGTGTGTGCTGGATGTGGGATCTAAGTCGATGGGCTTGGCTGGGGAAGAGGCCCTTTGAGTGTGAGCTGGGTTGGGGGCCCATTGTGTGTTAGGGTGGGGCTGAAGCCCAATAAGTGCCAGGTTTGGTCTAGCGAGATGGTCCATGATCCACCTTGGGGGCATAGGGTTTCGATAATTGTCGCATGCCGTAAACCACCGGTCGTTGGCGGTCATTGTGCCCACCCCTAAGCTACTGACCCCCTTTCTCGACTAAGAGCTTGTGTTCTACCTCTCGAGCCAAATCCATGGTCTTGAAAATGTAGATTGCATCTTTCAAAAAAGTTTGGACTCCGATGTCTTCACGCAATCCATTGAGGAATAACCATAAACAGAGCTCATCCGTTAAGCCCGCTTGGTTGCTTGTTTGCTCTAGTCTCGGAATTCTTGAATGTATTTAGTGGACCAGTTGTTTAGTGACCGCAAAGGCTAAATGGGATTCTTTGCCATCTCACCCAGGCATGATTGTGTGGAGCAATTGCTTGCGAAATTGGGTCCAAGTCAGTTCGGGGTTCTGATCCTCTAGTTAACGATCCTAGTGGAGGGCTGTTCCTTCCATACAAACCAAGGCCATTTGGAGTTTCAAAGTCTCAGAAGTGTTGTGAATATGGAAATGTACTCACAGTCTTGCCAAGCAACTAAAGGGTCGACTCCACCATTAAATGTAGGCAGCAGTATTTTTTATGGTCACGATTGGAGAATTATAAACACTTCTTCTTGTGTTTGTATCTTGGGGCTTGTCCCCAAACTCCCCCTGATATACGACCTCGATTCCCTCATCTTCTTATTTCGAGTCACTTTGCCAACATTCAATCATAGCATCACCCTTATTGTGCTAAGGAAAGCAGATTCGACTGCGAGAGAATTCTTCTTAGTTAGGCCTCCCGGCGGCGTACGATCCTTGTCTTCTTGGCGACCCTAATTCGAGTAGCCAAGCTTTTTTCGATGCCATTGATGTGAGATCCCAAGGCTTCCACTCGAGATTCCATTCTAGATGGCATTCGCAAGAAGGAAATGGCAGGTCGGACCAGTGATAGAAAACATTGCTCAGAACTCTATATTTAAGCAAAAATTGGAATTCAAGTAAGTTTTCTATCAATAGCTTTCTTTACAAGCAATTCAACAACCACAAATGAAATAGAAATACAGGGGAGCCATTCCCTCGGAGAAACTGTGAGCGTGGTTCTTTCAACAAGATTCCTAACTAACTCAAAACAAGACCACCCCTCCCAATTTATACATAGGGAGGGAGGCAAGTATAAACAGCCCTAGAAGCTAATTATTACCTTGCCCTCCTCCAACTCTTTGGCTATAGGTTTTAAGGGTTGGACCTCTAGCAGTGCTTGCAACATATTGCCATCTTGATTCCATTTAGAATATCATGGTGATAAATGTTTGATGACTTTAGTCACCATATTGGGGTAGGGGGGTGGGGCAGGCGTTGTGTTGTAGGCATTACCCAATTTTCTTTCTTTATTTTTTGTTTTTGTTTTATTCTTCTATTTTCTTAGTAAGGCAAATTGTCAGCACAAGTTATTAAGTCCTTTTTATTTATATTTATTTACCTATAAAATAAAAATAGCGGCTTCATGATTTGTGATGATTAGCACTACTCAAAAGAATCGTGATAATTGGTTCTAGTGGTGTTTTCTTCAAAGACATGATAATAATGTAATTTCTTTAGTTATAAAAATTAATAGATTAAATGAGTTAGTGAAGTTGCTCCAGATTAATATTTGTTCAATCAGTTATCCTTTTATCTACTAAACTCCACCTATTTGATAGACCATTTGATTTGGATAGACTTGCTTATTTAGACACCTGACCTACTTGATTTTGCTTCTTATTTTCAGGTATTCTCTACTTGTGGGGAAATCGTAGAAATACGTACGATGACAGATCAGAATGGCAAATCTAAGGTTTTAATTCTTTTCTATGTGCATTTTCTCTATGCATTATAATTTGTACTTCCTCTTTTTTTTTTTAAAGAATTTATTGAATCATGTTTTACCCTGTTGAGTTCCTTTATTGTTGTGTAGGGATGTGTTTTATGCACGTTTCACAACTAAAGAGGCTGCCAACAAGGCTATAAAAGAAAAATCTGGATTCATGGTAAAAGAAATTGGATTGTCATATGCTTTTCTTTCTTGTCGTTTCTTTTCTTCTGCTTTTTTTAAAAGATAATAATCAGAGTTGTTTTCCTGTTTGTCAGAGCTGGTTTTGATTTTTCTCTTATGCTTCTGTTCCTATATGTAGTACAAATAAATTTTGGGGTGAGTGAAGCACAAATTTTAGAACTCAGTAGTTAAAGTTGGTTTCATCTTGAAGGCATGAGACCTTCATGTAGTTCAAGAAAGTGCTAGGGAGAGAAAACATCTGGGCGGTGGCTGCTTTTGTGATTGATGGATTCAAATAAAAAGTTTATGCACTGGACAGACCCTAAGAGGTTTCATCTAGCAGGATAAAAAAGCCTAATTAGCCCAAGCCTAACGTTAGCTTGGTCTTACTAACATGACCAATATTTTACATCATGTAGCATCAATATATATGCAACGTCCATCTAACCACATCATATGTGAACTCTTTAATAGTTGATACACTCAATCTCTTCTTGAAAGCATTTTTGAGCCTTGCCTAAAAGAAAGAGGCAGTTTAACAACCCTTTATGCTTAAGAGGAAACAAATTGGTTAAAGGCATTAACCCTGGAAACTGAAGCATTTGCAAGGTTTCTTAAAGCGGAGGAACATGGAGGTTTTTGGGAATGTGGCTGTGAAGAAGGCCGAGGCTCTAAGACAAGTTGCTATGTGGGATGGGGAGGAGAATCTGCGCACCCTGACTGTGGAAGAATTAGATAAAAGGGAGGAAACTAGAAGAAATTTCAGAATCTGGGCCCTTGCTTAGGAGATCCATTGGCAAAACTCCAAAAGTTTGGAGTTAAAAACATGAATTTTTCACCAAATGGCCAAAGTACACAGGAGGAATCAAATATAGGTAGGGTGAGGATCAATGGTAGCATAGTTAACAGAAGAGCTGGACACATCAGATTGGGAGTGGGGATGCCTTTAAAGTTTTGCTGTCTAAATATAGGGCCTGGCAACCAAGTTTTGAGGGTAACAACTTTGCCAATATTGAGCTAGAGGTGGCTGTAGGTCTCGAGCAGCGTTTTTCGGAAGAGGAAATTCTCAAGGCCCTTTATGTGTTTTGTGGGGACAAGGCCCCAACTCCGGATGGCTTCCCTATGGATTTTTGACAATTTTCGTGGGAGTTTGTTATGGAGGAGGTCTTGAGGTTCTTCAAGTAGTTCCATGAGCATGGGAAGTTTGTCTAGAGCCCATCTGACCTTTAGTGTTCATTCCAAAGAAAGGATGAGCCAGAGGATTTGAAGGATTATGGGCCATAAGCTTGGTGGGGCGGCGGGGTTATGGGGCTTCCAAAGGTTCTTTTGAGCAGTTTAAGCGATTGCTTCCTAAAGTGTTCTCAAAGGTCGAGCGGCTTTTATTAGAGGTAGATAGATTTGGATGCGGCCTAAGTAGCAAATGGAATACATTGATTCCATCGTTTGAAGCGAGGCGTGTTGTTATTTGCAAATTGGATTGAGGAGAAATCTTATGATCATGGATTGATCTTTTCTTTTTCAATCTGGCAAAAATGGGCTGGTAGAAAATGGATTCGTGGGTGAAGCGGTGTATCTCCACGACTAAGCTTTTTGGTCCTAATCAATGGGTCGTCTCATGGATTCTTCTAGAGCTCTAGGGGCTTGAGGCATGCGATCCCTTGTCTCCTTATTTGTTTGTGGTCGTTATGGAAACTTTTTGCTAGTTGATAGAGCGGGCAGTGACAAGAGGTTTCTTATTCGCTTGTAGTGTGGGGGGAAGGAGTGGAGAGGGTGTGAGTGTGTCTTATTTGTTGTTTTTTGATGACACATTAATTTTTTGCAAGAATTCTCTCAACCAGACTACTTTCCTTTGTTGGTTGCTGATGTGGTTCGAAGCCTTATAAGGACTCAAAATCAAATTGGAGAAGAGTGAGATCATCCCAATTGGGAGAGTGAACTATGTGGAGCAGCGCGAGTTAGGTTATAAATTGGGGAGTCTCCTACCACACATTTAGGTTTTGCCTTTGGGAGTCTTTGTACAAGTTTGTGGGTTCAGCAGGATGGAGTGGATGAGTGGTGTAGAAAGAGGTTAACCTTGTGTAAGATGCTTAAAAAGGAGGGAGGGCACTCTCCTTAGAAGCACATTGTTGAGCTTACCAATTTATTTATTGTTCCTCTTTCACATCCCATGATCAGTTCACTTGAGGCTTGATCAAATTCAGAGGAATTTCCTTTGGGATGATGGAAACTTGGAAAAGAAGCCACACCTAGTGAGATGGGCAACAATTTGTTTTAATAGGAAGAGTGACGACATGGGGGTGAAGAACTTGGGAAGACAAAAGGCTCTCCTTTCTAAGTGGAGTTGGAGTTTTGCTACGAGGGAGGGGCTCTTTGGAATTGATGTAATTAAAGGAAAGTATGGTGCACATGAGGGGGGTTGGTGTTTGGAAGAGGTTAGAGGGGGGTATGGGTTGGGGGTGTGGAAGGCAATTCGGAGGTGGTGGCCCTTAATCAACAACAAACTTTCTTTTGTGGTTGGAAATGGTTGGGAGTGTGGAAGGCAATTCGGTGGTGGTGGTCCTTAGTCAACAACTTACTTTCTTTTGTGGTTGGAAATGATCTTAGGGTGAAATTTTGTAGGGATGTGTGGTGCAGGGACTTGCCCTTGTGGGATTCTTACCCGTCCTTTTTGTAATTGGTGAGTTCCAAGGATACTCGGGTGGGTGAGTGTTGGAGTAACCCTGGTGAGGGAGAGGGGTGGAATCCTTTATTTACTAGGCCTTTTAATGATTGGGGGTGGAGGATGCAGAGTGACTCTTTTGGGTATTGGAAGGTATGTGCTTAATGTGGATTCAAAGGACATAGTGACTTGGAACTTGTCTTGAGATGGGGTTTTCTTGCACGCTTTATCAAGGCCAGAATTACCACTTTCCTTGGGGTATCGTGTGGAAAGCTTGTGTGCAGCCTAGGGTTAGTTTCTTCACTTGGGGTAGAATCTTGACTTTTGATCATGTTCAGAAAAGGGGGGGTGGCTTGGTTAATAGATGCTACCTCTGTATGGAGTGTGAGGATACAATGGATCATCTCCTCCCTCGTTTATAAAAAAAAAAGGATCATCTCCTCCCTCATTTATAAAAAAAAATGGATCATTTCCTCCTTCACTGTGCTTAAACAAGGATGCTGTGGAAGTTATTAGGCTCTTTATTTGGCACTAGAGTGTTTTGGGAATTAGTGAGAGGTCTCTTTTGAGTTGGGCCGGCTTTAAGGTGGGTAAGAAGTGGAAGAAGGTGTAGCAAGCTAGGCCACCTTGCTTATTCTGGATTGTCTGGAAGACTAGAAACGGAGTTGCTTTTAGGGATGATTTTTTGTCCTTATAGAAACTCCAAACTTCTTTTGTTTTGTGTCGTTGGTGGGAGACTAAGTTGTCTATAGAGGATAGTCCTTTGACCTTAGTAATTTCCATTGATTGGTTGGGGTATAGGTGAGGTTGGGGATGGATTTGTATAGTTGGGTTTTTTGTGCAGTTCAATTAGAGTTTGTACAGTTATGAGGGTTTTTTTCTTCTCTCCCTCGTACTCTTCTTGGTCATGCTGTTAGCGACTTTTTCTAATATATGATTCTCTCTTATAAAAAAATACATTTTCTTCTTATTGATATAGAATTGTATATCTTGGAAGGACTGGTTGTCCTTCTTTACTTCTGATCACAATCGTATGTTTGGCGGTGATAGAAGAAAAAGAATAACGACATTAATGCTTCAGATTAAGTATTTAAGTTTTTGTGGAGTACCATACATTTTTAACATAGACCAACAATGGTATACCTCAGAAGGACTGCTTTTGCTTTTTATTTAATCTTTAATGCAATGGATGTTTTTGGTAGTGATAACAAGGAAAAAAAATGAAATTAATGCTTCAGGAAAAGTACTAGCATGAATGCTACGTAATCCAGGTCTCTCATAGTTTTGGTCATGGACACTCTTTAGAATTATTCAGTCAAAATTATTCTTCATGGCATCCAGAAATACGTTAGATCTTGATCTTTCTCCTTAGCCAAATCATGGAAATCTAAAGCCCATATGAGCGAGGGGCACTTTGGAAAATTGCTCATCTCACATAGGCTTTTGTGGGCATTCCTTTTACTGTTATTTTAACTCAGTTGGCATTCAGTGTGTAAATCAAAAGGGTTTAGACACCATTGAGGGGAGCTTAGTCAAACTTGAGAGATATCTTTGTATATTATGATGTATTCTAAGAGCTTTTCACAGACTACTTATATTGTGGAGAAACTCAAATCATCTTTTGACTAGGCTTTTGTAATTGTGGGGAGGAGGACTCATCCTTCTCTTGCTTTCATTATCATTAATGTAAACATATTCTCATCTTAAATAAAATTTGGGTCATTTTCTAATTTAATATAATCTTTGTCTTCTTTGGTCTTCATTTTTCAGCTGGAGGGAAAAAAGATTGGTGTTGTTCCATCAACAGATCAAACTACTTTGTTTTTTGGAAACCTTCCTAAAGGTCAGTCTCTTAGTTGCCATTTTTTAGGTATTGTTTAATCGGCAAGATGACACATTTGCTTGAAGGAAAAGCATAAAGAGCATGCTAATTGACTTGTTCAATTGGTGCTGACTGGTTGTTTCTTTGTGTTGTGCATTGTCGTTCTGTGATTTGGCGTGATTGAGTTTTGTGGGATTTTTTTCATAACAGTGCTTTTTATTTATATGATTAATCTGTTGTTGTCTCTCAGATTGGAGTCCTGATGAGTTTGATAAAATGATTCGCCAGGTACATATGGTTTTAGAAATGTGCACGACAATTGTCACCCACATCCTTCATGTATATATATTATGCTTTAATGTAGGTTTTAAAATTAATGATTTGCTCTTTTACTCCTCAGGCTTTCCAAGATGTTACATCTGTTGATCTTGCAATGCCCTTTGGCAGTGGAGATACTTCTCTCAGTCAAAAACAACAAAACAGAGGCTTTGCTTTTGTGAAGTTCTCATCTCATGCTGTAAGTTGATTTTCTTTAATATTATCGTTATCATTTAGTGATTTATATTCAAAATTTTATATTGATTCAAATGTAAGTAGCTTTGAAATGACATGTCTGTTACATCTCAACTCATACAGGATAGAGGCTCAGATTCAAGGTTTTGAATCTCAGTTCCAGCATCGATTTGGGCCCTTGTTGATATTGGAATAAAACCCAAAGTTCTTAAAGAATTTTCTTAAATTTTGAAGTTCACTCAAGCCCCTGAAAGTCTCGAAAATTCTAAAGTTAACAAATAGTTCAAAATCAATTTAATGAATGGTTTAAAATCAAATTGAGATCTTGAAACTTCGAATTTTTTTTGAGATTTAGACCCTAGTTGAATCAATACATACTTTGCTTCCTTTTTCTGACTACCTGTATTACAGTTGATTATGCCGCCAAAAGGATACATTATATATTTATATCATTCAGCCTCATCAGTTTGATCAGTGCAAGGAGTTAACAATTGCCCATTAGAATATCTGGTTCAGTACTTTCCTAGGATTTTATGACTTCTTGTCCTTAGTAATGGTTAGATTAGTATGTGAATACTTGATTGTTAGTGTCTTCTTGTATTTTCTAGGACATGCACTTTGCCTTAATCGTGATTCTTCTGCCTTGCAATATTTTTAGTTGGAGACTTCAAATTATGATCTAGTAAGTTCTTTAATGTGGGGTCAACTTCTATTTTTCTTTTCCCTTCTTTATAGAAGCTCAAATAGGAGGAGCCTCTCATCTTTAAGCATTGTGGCTGTTCTAATAATTTTTCGCCAATATGCGTTTCGACTTCCTAAGAAATGTTAATTACTGTTGTGGAGTATCTTTTTTTTTTAAGAGATGAAGAGAGGATTTATTTGTTCAATTTTGTTTGAGGTGAAAGGTCATGGTCTTTGGCTGAAAGGGGGCTTTTCACCTTAAATTCCCTTTTACCATTTATCTAGACTCACGATAATTTATCCTAGATTTTCCAATGAAGTTGATCTAGAGCGAGGTCTTGACCTATCAAAATAGAGAGCAGTCCTTTCGGAAGTTGCTTAACTTAGTTTGAGCTAGAAACAACTTGATGTGCTGACATGCTTCAATTAGTCTTGTAAAATCTCAAGGGTGTCTTATTTACTATTGTTGCTTGATCATTCTATTTTCATTCAAGTTTATATGCATCTTTTAAAGTTGTTTTTGACCTTATTCATTTTCTAGAAGCCTCACCCTTGATGTTTGAGAAACTATGGTTAGTGAGTATGTGAGTGGTTCTTTAGGTTGATTATAATAAAGTCTTACCCTCTCTCAATAGTTTACTTTGTTTTTAATGATTGGATCCTATTCCTCATAATTTGGTCATCAAACGATTGAGCTAGCACATTTGCTGAAAATTTCTATGCCTTTTATAAAAATACTTGTGGACAATCATTCAGTGAAGAAATATAAAAAAATGATGCTTTTCTTATTGATTGGATGAATAGAACAGTACAAGTCCTACCTATATATATACATTAGGAAAACATAAAAGGGAAACAAATCATGTACAAAAAAGGAAGGAAAAATATTGTACAAGAGAATAAGGAATAAATGGGGATGATACAGAATATGCCTTGATTCCTCAAACGCTCTCCTCCAGTGGAGCATATAGGTCATGTCTTGTCAGAAGCTTGTTACAAATGAACTAAATCCTTGGACCTCGGAGAGATTTAGTGAAAATGTCTACTAGTTGGTTACTCGAGTTGATGAAACTAGTAGTCATACATCATGAGACAATCTTTTCTCGAATGAAGTGACAGTCCACTTCAATATGTTTGGTCATCTCATGAAAGACTGGGTTGGAAGCAATGTGTAGGGCTGCTTGGTTATTACACACAAGCGTCATTTGTCCATCCTTACCAAATCTTAGTTCTTGAAGAAGTTGTTTGAGCCATATGAGTTCACAAGTGGCCAAAGTCATAGCTCAATAGTTAGCTTTAGCACTAGACCTGGCCACCACATCCTGTTTCTTATTCTTCCAGGATATCAAGTTGCCTCCAATTTACCTGATATCACGAGAAGTGGAGCGATAAATGCGCAAGTGGAGCCTACGAGTGCGCATCCTGATATCAGTGTCAGGTGTGACCTCTGTTTTCATATAACACCTGGCTTTCGATGTTCCTTTGATATAACGGAGGATACAAATCCACCGGCATCCCACGGTGGCTTTTGCATGGTGATTGTAGGCCCGATTAACTACACACTCACATGAAAGGAAATATCCGGTTGGGTGATGGTGAGGTAGTTTAGTCTCCCGACTAGTCGTCAATATTTCCTTGGATCTCGTAGAGGCTCCCCCTATCCAGGTACAAGCTTGATATTCGGATCCATAGGAGTGTTTACAGGTTTACAGTCTAGCATACCAATTTCCTCCAATATATCCAAGACATACTTCCTCTGAGATATAACCATGCGGAATTGGCGAGCTTTCGATCTAGAAAGTACTTGAGTTTTCTAAAGTCTTTTGTCCCAAAGTGATTGAAGAGATCTTTATTTAAGTTTCGAGAATACCCTCGGAGTCCTTTGCATGTTATAACAATGTGATCCACATAAACAATCGTATAGATGCCTTTGTTCGATGATGTATGATGATAGAAGACGAGTGGTTTGATGTCTTTCACAGTCATCTTGAACTCTTGTACCTGAAATGGCGGCCAAACCAGGCTCAAGGGGATTGCCTTAGGCCATATAAGGAACGATGTAGCTTACATACCAAACCAGACTCCTCCTGAGCAACTAATCCAAGTGGTTGCTCCATGTATATATCCTCAGCAGAGGTCACCATAGAGAAATGCATTCTTGATGTCAAGCGTCACGGGGGCTAAGAACCATTGTAGCCATAGATAAGAGAAGGCAGCAGGGGGAGGCTATCTTAGCAGCCGGGGAGAAAAAATATCCATAGTAATCGGGCCATATATCGAGGATACTCCTTGGCAAAAGCCATGAGCCTTAAGACAGTCCACTCGGCCATCCGATAACAATATAAACACAACGACAACCAATAGGGGACTTGCCAGCGGAGTGAGGACTAGGTCCATTATTACTTGATAGAATGCAACTGACCATTTTTAAACTATTATGCATTTCTAGCCGGATGAGAGAGAGAGGCCTCACGGGTAGTGTTAGGAAGAGAGCAAAGACAAGGTGGAAATAAAGCGAGAATATGGTGAAGATAAATGATGATAAGACAAGAAATTATAAATGAGATGGGTATTACGAGAGGAACGATTACCTTTTCGAATGGGGATGAGAGGATTAGCGGGAGACGACAAGACTGGTGTTGTGGAGGAGGGCGCCATAGGAGATGAGTCGTTTGGGGCTCGGTGTTATTTCTGAGGCGACCAGTATAAACACTATATGCGATTGGGGTGGAGTAGCTGGGGACTCGGATGGAAAATTCGGAATGGGAAAGATGAGGTGAATAAGACCTTGGAGATTTGGAAGAGTGGGAGTAGAGAAGATAGAAGAATGTTCAAAAAGGTGACATTGGCGGAAACGAAGTATCGATGTGCATCGGGAGTAGCATCGATAACCTTGTTGAAGCGGAATAACGAGGAAGATGCGCCGGCGGCCTTCTTGGAAGCTTATCTTGGCCAGGAGTGAGTATGTGGACAAAAGAAGTGCATCCAAAAACACATGGAGGAGACACAAAAAAGGGGTTGATTAGGAAAGAGAAGAGAATGAGGAACCTAATCACCCAGTACAGAAAAGGGCATGCGATTGATCAAATAGCAACCAACTAAGATAGCATCCCTCTTAAAACGTTGAGGAAATGTATGTTAGAGGAGAAGAGTGTGAGCTGTCTCAATTAAGTGACGATTCTTGCGCTCAGCTACCTTGTTTTGTTTTGGAGTGTAAACATAAGAAGACCGATGAAGAATCCCATAGGAGGATAAAAAGACAGAGAAAGGGGCAGAAAGGTATTCCAAGGCATTATCACTGCGTAAGATGCAGATAGAAGTGTTAAATTGGGTTAACGGATCTATTGAAAGAATTTTTTGGAATCGAATATGCTTCGGCTTGACTCTTCATTAAAAATAGCCAAGTCTGATGGGAAAAATCATGATAAATGTAACAAAATACCAGAAACATAAAGTAAACGCAGTTTGGGACGGACCCCAGGCATCGGTGTGGAGCGAGCTGAAAGGAGACTTAGTGCAGGACTCTAAGGCAGCTTAGGGAGCGATGCGAGTATGTTTTGGTGGCCTGACTCACACTCTAGTGAAGATAAGCTGGAAAAGAGGGAAACCATCTTCTGGAACTTGGAAATGTTCGGATGACCGAGATGATAGTGGACGAGAAGAGGTTCATCCGTTGAAGTGCAGACGGTGGAAGATGGGGTCGAGTTGAGATGATAAAGGCCTTGAGATTCATGTCCTATGCCAATCGTCCTCCCTGTACCTCGATTTTGTCTGGTAACGGAAGAGTGAGAAAAGGTAATCGAACAATTAAGGTCATGGATTAATTTGCTAATAAAGATAAGATTAAATGGAGAATCAGGGACATAGAGAATAGAAGTAAGAAGTAAAGATGGAGAGGGACCAGTGGGCCAGGTTCAGCTGTATGGTTTGGAGTCCATTAGCTAAGTAATCATAGGTAAAAGGGGGTGAAGTGATAGTAAGGGAAGAGAGAGATCCTTATTACGAAGCGGATGATCGGATACGCCCGGATCGAGAATCCATGGGCCCGAGAAGAGTGTGTAAGATAAACGAGGGTTCTGGGTTAGAGGCGGCCGAAGCAATGGAGGCGGTTGGCGGCGTAGGTGAGGCGAAGAAACTCCTCATATTCACCAGGCATAAGAGTCACTCCTTGGGATGGAGATGGAGGCGGAGGCTGAACCTTAGTTGGAGGTGGAGGCGGTTCAGAAGACCGTGCCACATGAGCAGTGCGAGGTGGACGGTCATTCACGAATGTGACTCAATCAATTACAGTAGGTACGATAAGGTCGTTGGCCTCTGCCTCGGTGGCCACCACGAATACTTCAAGAATCTCCGTGAGGGTGAGATGGAGCAAGCATCATTGAAGTGTCTATGGAAACCTCATAGTGTCGAGATGGAGTCACAGTGGATGAATGACACAGTAATCGAGCAAAAATGTCATCAAAGGTCGGGATGGCGGAGCCAGTGAGGATATGTTTCCGAATGTTGTCAAACTCTTTGCCAAGTTTAATAAGAGTAAGGATCATAAAGATTTGATCCATGTTAGACAACTAGGTTTTGGCATTAGTAGCTTGGGGCAAGACAATAAGAACTCATTTTTCAATGCAAACATTTGCCCAACAAAGGAAGATAATTCCATATTAGACTGCTCCAGACTATCAACGGAGGAGATGACTCAATAGAGACGTTGAATATCATTGGTATACAAATTCTTTGCTTCAGATGGTCTTCAACACCATTTCTAGTAAACCATAATTTGATAGAGTTGGCCTATGACTAATAGTTATCACTTCCCTTGAGTCTATTCATAGTTATCATGGGAGTTCCAGACAGATACGAAGAAAAGCTCGGAGCTTTGTAAACCATAGTAATAAAATCAAGAAAATCAGCAAGAAAACAAGAGTACCAGGACTAAACACAACTGCTGAAGGTGAGAGAAGCTTGTGGAGGGTGTTGGGTTGTCGGAAAATACCAAGACGAGATCGGAAAAGAGTCGAGGAAGGAGGATTGCTTGGGAGACAAAATGGGCAAAACACAAGATGGAGGCTTGGTCGGAAGAACCAGGGAGCTACGAAGCTTTGTTGGTGGGAGACGAGCCAGGTGGGAGAATCTGGTGGCTGGAGGATTACTCACGCACCCTCATGTGCCACCCATGCGTCGGCGCGTGGGGGACAACTGGAGAAGGACACTCGCTTGATGGTGCGTGGGAGCTCGGTTGTTGGAATTCTTGCCTTCAGTGGATAGATTGGCTGTTGACAAGTTGATTGGTCGGGATATCTCACCGACAAGGGTTGTCGTCGGAAAAGTACGCCGGCGATGAGAGGGTCTGAAGGTGGCGAAAAATTTCGATGCTTTTTGCGATGAAGGTGGAGTGGCCAGAAGGAGATCCAACTACTAGATGAGTTGTCTGAATTGAGACACGACAAAACATACATCAGGAAGACATAAAAAGGAAACAAATTTATGTATAAAAAGGAAGGAAAAATATTGTACAAGAAAGGAAGGGAATAATAAGGATATTCTAATAATATCCTATGATTCTCAACACATTCTATTTATAAATTTTTTTTTGTCCAATCAGAAACAAACATTTCAATTATTGAATTGCTCCGGAAACTTTGAATCTCCACCTTAAATGCAATCTCAAGACTTGTTAGTAAAGGATTATTTATAAACTACAATCATACTGCTTTAATCACCCTATAACTCCTTGTTTAACCCAGTTACCCTACACTAGGACTAACCTTCAAGTTTAGTTTTGAGTTCCCACTAGAAGGAAGTTCCCATTGCCCTTTATTGTCTTTTGCATACATTAGTTAAAGTTTTAAGCCTTCAGATTTAATAGTTTGTAGCGGCTTGTGCTTTATGGGGTTTGGTGTAGATTCATTTTCAGCCATCTCAAAATCAAATAAATATTAAAGATCAAGGTCTAGAAATGTTGATGTCACGCATCTTTTGGAAAATGGCTTTTTGCCCCTCATCCATTGATCAAGAATAAATATAGGGAAACAATGGGGGGATACTTGAGTAATAGCTTTCCATAGACAATGATGAAACTACTTAATTAACATGTAAAATTGGACTGTGAACAATGGATGTTCATTATACCACTAAGCATATTTGCCCCTAAGGAACCTTAGCATCCGTGTTGCTGAAGGCTCCATTCATAAGAGGAATCTTCTGATTCTCAATCTCCTTTCATTCTTTGACCTGCACACCTGATCCCAACCAATTACATGACATCTTCTCTCACTCATACTGGACTAAAGAAAATCTTTGTAAATTCTCTCAATCTTGTATGATACTTCAACAGGGACCCTAAACACCTGATTCTGCCTTCTAATATTATTGTTATCGTACCTTGTGGTTCCATTACAATTTTATGCTTGATTATTTTGCTTGTGATCCATTGAAATTTGTTCTTGATCCATGATTGCTCTGTTATGGTATGAATCTAAAAATTTAAACATAACATGGAAACTCACTTTGGTGAGTGTATAGAAGCATATAGTACTTTAGCCACTTCAGATTTGCTAAAGTTAGTGTCCTTGTTAATTGAGGGGCCTTGGTCTTTGATATTTTTTGTATATTTCCTCGGATTTTTGTTAATCTTGTCTGCACCTTCTTTTAACGTGTACCTATATTTTTTTACTAGAGCTTATGGTATATATATTGTCCTTTTTTCATGAACTGGGGATGGGTTTTGAGCTTATCCGTTTACTATCTTTCTTATGTTTTTTTAACCACTAAGAGTCACTGTTATCTGGTTTTTGGCTCATTAACTATTTCTGGAAATCTTTCATTTGGTCCCTTTTAAGTATGTATTTTTTTGTATAGAGTGACACTTTATGGAGGAGTATCTTCTTTTTTCTAAAAGAAGTGAGTCCAAACACTACCTTTGTTAAATTTTATTATCTTTGCTAGGGATGTCAACACAAGGTTCAGTGAGGTCTAGCTGTAAATCCCTCTGATTTGTGCAACTTAAAACTTGTATTTTTGTGCATCAAACCTTTTCTAGAAAAGTCACCTTGCCCGGTTTTTGCATCATGAATCATTTATTGGACTCTTTTTACTTGCCTTTTCCCCCCTCATTTTGTCAAATGGTCTTAGAACTGTTCCAATCCTTATTTTATAGGTGATATAGCTGCCTTTTTGGTGTGTTTTTTGATAGTCCTTGAGGAAAATTTAAGTAGAATCTTATTCTGATTTTGCTAAAGGGTCCCAACACAAAGCTTAATCAGTTCTAGCAGCAAATCCTTTTTCTTTGTACAATTTCAAACTTGTTACTTTGTTGTGTTTCCTTGGTGTGAACAATGTTTTAAAAGGCATTGGGGATCGTGCCTCAAGCCAAGGCAGGCACAAAAGCATGAGGCATAAAAGAGTTTAAAGTAAATTATTTTATCTTATAATCATTCAAATAAATTAAGTATATAAAATGGCCATTTACTATTCTATAAAAATGTATATTTTTGGTAACTTGTTTCTAAAAAATAGTTTTAAAAATATAATAATAAATTATTTTGGTAAAATACAAACATTTTATATTGAAAAATTATTTTAAAATAATTATTTCAAAATGGATATTAACATTTTATCCATATTCCAAAAATTATAATTTATTATGTATTATAATTATTCAAATAAATTAGTTGAAAATAAATTATTAATATAATTATTTTATTATATGTTAGAAAATGGATAATAACAGAATTCCAAAATAGATATTAATTATTTATTCAAAATTTCAATTATATTTTATTATTTTTTATTCAATATAATGTTTTAATATATTATAAAAGCATTAATTATATAATGTGATCGCAAAGGCTTACGCCTGTACCTCACCTCACAGACATGAAAATGCCTTGCCTTAGGCTTGTCTTTGAGAAAGTATTAGATTGAGAATTCTTGGAGACTTTGTATGCAATTATACTACAGATTTGGTAGTGAATTTTTTTTAGTGACATCATTTTCTGCTTGCCCGGAGGATATTGGATTCCTTTATGTCTCAAAGGAATTTAACCACAACAGCAAATTTTATGATCTTCAAGGCTGTCTACAATCTTAGCTTTATCAAGGTTGGATAAGCGTTACTAACTTTCTGAATATTGACTCTCAATATACTCATCACTCCTTGGCTGATTTGCATTATGATCCTTTAACAATTACATCAATTTTGAACTATTTACAGCTCATTGGCTAAACTAATAGGTTAATGTAGAATAGCTGCATGGGAATCTGTACTAATTGAATGATTTTGTTCAGGATTTGTTCCATGCTGAACTCGTCATGACCTACTTATTTTTTCAATCTATCTTCCCTTTGTTGTCTCATCATATTATACAAGTGCTAAATGATCAGAATTTGGATCACAATCCTTTTTTTAATCAGTTTTCATCATATCAAGAAATTACTCAGATTTCCTTTAATCTTTACCATTTCTCAATAAGAGATTCATGTTTTAATTGGTATACACATTTTTGCCCACTTTAAAATCTTGTATTGGTCAAAACAGTTATATTCTCACGTATGTATTATTCACTCCAAAAGTGTGAACTGTGGATTGCATCTCATCGAACTACTGGAAATCATGTCACGATGAATATCTGTAATTCAATTTAACCATGTCTCAACCATTCCTTATCCCTGGAGATCTTGTGCATTGATGGAACCATCCAGCATCACATTGCCATCAGCTATTTTCTTAAATCTCTGAGCGTTTGTCAGAGTTTGTGCTTCTTGACTCTGATATAATCATGTCGAGGACTTATCAGATCCATAAACATACCATCCTAGCCTCTAGGAATTTGATCCCCCCCCTCCTTGGAAATTCTCAATCACAGGCTGCAGCACGTGCGCATCGGATGGGTTCCAAATCAGATTTTGTACTTGGTGGCAGTTGGCATCCAGTTGTGGAATGGGCTGAGGAGCCTGAAATTGATCCTGAAGAACTTGCTAAGGTGTCTCACTCGTTGTCAATTGTACATTAACTGTATGTACCTTTGTATATTCTTATCAGTTTGCAGCTTGTTTTACTTGGTTTGTTGTATTTCAGATAACAATAGCATTTGTTGGAAATCTTCCAAAAGATGCTAATGAAGACTACTTGAAGAAACTATTTGAACCATTTGGGAAGGTTTGAAATGTGAAATTGACCTCAAGTTTGTTCAAAATGAAAAAATTACTTTTAGGTGTTCTTGAGTAGATTTGTCTGTTTCAGGTGGAAAAAGTGCTGTTATCGAAGAGACTCATGCCCCTGTCGGCTTTGTCACTCTAAACGCTCGGTGGGTCTCTCTCTCTCTCTCTCTCTCTCTCTCTCTCTCTCTCTCTCTCTCTCTCTCTCTCTCTCTCTCTCTCTCTCATATTTAGCAATTTCCATTAATAGTTCCACAATGATTTTTTTCCCTTAATTTTCTGGAAATCTGGGCTTTGTGTTGACTCTCAATCAAACAATACTTTTAATCTCTTGTCATTTTTATCAAAACCCAATTTTGTGCTTCAGGGAGCCTTTGCATGCATCACATTGACATATGGTATGCAGTTTTAGTGTACACCACACCCTTTTCGGGGACTTAGTTTATATCCCTAAGTTTAGTTTTTTCCACAATAACTTTTATGATCCTATTTTGTATTCATTTTCTGGAAAACTTGGACTTACAATTGGCTGTTAATGAAACTATTGAATTTGGAAGAGAAACTCGAAAAGTCATTTTAATTGAATTAGGCTTGCATTCAAAACTTAAATAAACGAAACAATCCTTTAGATCAAGCGGCAGGCTGATTTACGTCGCTTTTTTTTCTCCGAGAGGGATATTGAAAGAATAGAAGACCCGCCCGATTACTCTATCTCAGTCTCAATAGAAGGTATGAGAGGCCCAGCCCAGTGAATAAAGAAATTGAATCAGGAAGCGCTGCTAGAAGAGGCTCACACATTGCCTCTATAAATAAAGTGCTGAGTTGAAGAGGAAACAAATCTCCACAGAGAAATGATAAATGGGGGAAAATGAAAAGAATTTATCAACTAACCTACTGAATATCATCTGATATTCTTTCTAATTTAAACCCGATAGATAGGAAACTTAAACACAGTAGGACTAATCTGAATTAAACAACCCACGATACTAGGAGTCACTCAAGCTTCATCTATTGCTTTTATTTTTATATTCAAACAAGAGAATTTTATTCCAAATCTATGTTAGTTTATACTTCGATTCCTTGTCTGGTAATTTTTTGCCAAAAAATAACCCCTTTGCTAGGTGTCATTTTCAATTACCAGAGAATTTTGTGAGTTGCACTTAGATGTTCTTAGGTGGGAATGAGCATAAACTGACTAACAACATTAACAGGCAAGGCATGTTTGGCCTAAATAGGATAAATAGATCAACTTCCAAACAAGTCTTTGCTTTGGACTTTGTCACTGGAAGGGCTTGCTTCTCTGTCACTAAGCTTGCCAAATTAATCCATAGGCGTGTCTGTTATAATCCTTATAAATTTTATTGGTGGTTATGTTGATGGTTTAATAATATAAACCACATCATTGGTACTTTTTTATTTTATTGTTATGATCCCTATAAAATTTGATTGATGGTTCATTGTTGTGTTGATGGAATATTGCTTCTAAATGATATTTAATTTGCGATAGTTGCACTTACTCTTTGCTATATTTGTTTTTTAAAGTTATTATTGTTATATAGTTTTTAAATTCGTTTGTTTGTCTCCTTTTTTTTCCCCTGGGGATTTATGATTGTCTACCTCAAGAAGGTGATATGTTGCCCTCTGATACTCCTCTAGTAAGAAGCATCAGAGGCTTTTCCTTTCATAATTTTGGTTATGGCTTCTCAAGTGACCTCCTTTCTTTTTATAGGATCTTGACAATGCAATAAAGGCAATGAATGAAAGAAAGTTCAAGGACCAGTGGAGTCCTGCATTTAAGCTTCAGGTAAGTTGAAAATGGGCATCCTGTGGTAGTCTGCTCAGTCTTTGTATTAAAGTGCAAAAAACTATTTTTATCTTTGAGATGCAATATGATCTGGGTCAACAGGTGGCAGTTGCAAAGCCACTGGACAGAAAAAGGAAACGGGTTCGTGATGAATCTCAAAGCAAGTCCGCTAGTAAGACGAGTAATCCTGTTCCTGCACTGCTAAAGAATGATCCTCCCACAGCTCTCCTGCTGGTGGTCAAGCAAAGCTCTAAGCTGAAATTACTTAATAAAAGGTTGGTTTACTATTTCTGATATCCTTAAGTTAGTGGTTCTTAGGACTGTTAAAAAATCTGAAGATCCCCGGTAATATAGTGTTGAAATTATAAGGTAGGTTATAATGTCTCTTCCTGCAGATGGCAGTCTGGTCTTACCTTGTTCCCTGGACTTTAGAACACTTTAAAATATCCCTTGAAACATCAACATAGTATGTTTGCCTGAACATATTTTTTTTTGATAACGGTGGCTGTTCGGGCCAGCTTGCGCGTATTTTGACTAATCCTTTGCAGCCTTAAAGTTAATGGCCAGGTAAACCTCTGGTGGTCATGAGGGGACTTGAACTAGTGACCATTGGGTAACCCCTCCCTAATGCATTACACCAACTGAACTACCCCTCAGGGTTCGTTTGTGTTAACATAATGGAATATAACTTATCAAAATCAAAAAAAAAAAAGAAAAAAAAAAGGAATATAATGGGAATATATAATATTTTTTAAAAGAAGTTTACAGCTCTTGCATTACACCTTTATTTTTTTAATCATTCAAAAAGTTGTTTTTATTTATTTATTTTTTATTTTTTAATAATCTCACATAATAGTTATATGTGTGATGTGTGTGAAAATGTCATTTAGCCAAATGCATATCACTTCATAGATTATTGGAAACATTTTATTGGTTGCTCTGCTCAACTGGTGTTCCATAGAGGAGTTTGATGTTGAAACTAAATGTTATGATATTCCGAAATTGATTTGGAAATACAAGAGTAGCTTTTAATTACATTAATTCATGACACTTGTGTTGGTGGGAGGGACTTCATATTTGAAGAAAGTATGTTTACATACTTCTTCTGATATTTGGATTATGAAACTGGGAGTAGACTAGATAGAGCCTGTTTTCTAGAGTGATGGGTGCCATAATAGGTATGGAAAAGCAGTGGCTCATGACTTATGATGATGTTAGTACTAACAAGAATGAGGATTTCAGAGGTGGGATCTGAAAGCAAATTCAGTTCCATATGGTTCTTTCTGCTATGGCTGAATTGAGGTGAGAGGCTTCCCATTTCACTTGTCCAGTGAAATTCTTCTTTGTATTAGCTGGAACAAAGGAAACATTGGTGAGATCTATTATTAGTGGTGATGATCATCTATTTGTGCAAAGCAATGTTAAGATGGTAAACCCCTATGACGCAAAAAAACTGTAGAGAGGTAGGTATGTAGATTTGAAATTTACTATGATGATTGCAGTTGCTGATGGTCAATGTCTTCTTTCTCTTTTATTTAAGTGGAGCATTGATGGGTCCAGCTCGCCTGTGTGAATGCACTGCTCAAATTCACTTGATAGATGGGGCAAGGAGAAGTTGGCTAGAAACAGTATTGTGGCATGCCTGAATAGAAAAGTTTCCCAGCAGAAATGAGATGGTCCTGTGAGAAGGGCCTTCAATAAGGGAGGAGTTGCTCATAGCAAAAGGTACCACTTTTGGTTGAGTGAAATGTTTCACTTTGGGAAAGAAGGGGTTGTTTAAGATTGATTTGCAAAAAGCTTACCATCACTTTGTTAGGCCATGCTTTTTTGTTTTTTAGGAACAAGTTTAGCTCTAGATGAGGTATGTCAGTTTGAGGTTGCTTCTCTTTCAGCCTCATGGTTCTCATTAATGGTATTGCAAGGAGATGGCCAGAGGCCTCAAGTGGTGGAATGCTAAGGATCATTATGGTACAATGATAAAAGCCTTTTCCAAACTTGCTTGTGAAAAATTTCTAGTGAGGCCAAGGCTCTACCTCTTCTAGAGGGCTTATTGTAGGCCAAAATTTTGGGTCTCTCCAACCTTGTAGTGGAGATAGACTACATTATGGTCATTTCATCAGTGGCTAAAAAGGAAAGAGGGCCATGGAAATTTGATGGATAACATTCTGAACTTTTTGGAGATTTTTAAAGAGAGATATATTCTTCTTCTTAGGTTCCTTGTTTAGCCAATTAAGTGGTATACCTTTAGCCAAGCAAGGAGGCAAAGCTGAAGGTGGTTTAGGAGAATTTTGTCTCATGAGCCACACCACCTAATAGTTGTCTTAGCTATTTTATTTATGACCTTTCTCAAAAGCTGAAGGTGGGGTTCGATTGTACTTTGTGAAAAAACAATGCATCCTCCATGTTTCTTTCTTATTAATTGAAATGACATGTTTATCTTTTCTAAAAAGCGGTTAGAGGCATCAATATTCTTAGATGGGAGATCCTCCTTTACTTTTAATGTTTATTGTTTGTCCAATATACATTGTTAGATACCTAATAACTAAAGCTTTTGGGGTTAAATTGGTAGCTTAACATGGTATGAGAGCTTTGATAGCTAGATGTTTCTCTCTTTCTGTTATCTCCTTTATTTATGATTTGAATTCTGCTTTACCCTAAGATCATTTTGACAAAATGTGCTGTTTTACTGTTTATCAGCATCATCTTGGTAGATTTTCACAAAGATCATCACCTTTGTGGGATGTAGGTTGGATGGTTGGCTCATTTCTTATCTAGGTTTCTATTAGGTGGGAATTCCTTACTTTTTTTCTTTAGATAGAAATAACTCTCTTCATTTATCTTAAAAAGATGAGTTTAAGATGGATAAAAAATCCTTCAAGGATGTACAAAATGTTTTAAAGTAACCATGTGTCAAGGCTTGCTTGGGTGAAAAATATAAATGAGGCAAATATAGCCCATTCAAGGGAGAAGAAAGTCTCTAACAAAGAAGTCTAAATGCATAGTTCCTTTCTTGGCTAACTAATCTGTGAGTTGGCTAAACTAGGAACCCTAGGGAGGGAGTAACCCAGCTCATTGACAACATCCAAGATTTTGCATGTCAAATTGTTAACCTTCTATGAATCTCATCCCTTATTGATGACTCAAGGTATAACAGTACTGAATTCTCCCTCTATAATTGGAATGGTTAAACGGGGAACCCAAGATAGAGGGTAACCTAGCTCACTGACAACATCTGAGATTTTGCATATCCAATTGTCAGACTTCTATGAACCTATTTTCTTATGAATGATCTAAGATGTAATAGTAGCCAAATCCCTTTATAGTAAGGGTGGAGAGGTCTATCTCCCTCTATAATCATCAATGTTTTAAAAACTGAACGGGATCAGCCAGTCGGACCGGTTTCAATCGTCGACCTCCCGACTTTCCGATTCGGTTCAGATATCAAGCCAGACTACTAGTTAAGTTGTCCTTGAACCGTGTGAACCAACAGTTTGACCGTGGGACCGCTCAAACCGTTCAAATCACATCTCTATTTTCTACCACCTGGACACCCTCATTCATTATTGGGGCAGCTACAACGGTCAAACTAGGTCAAAATCTTCATCTAATTGTTGATAGCTGCCACCTCATTCTTCAAAGGCCACGTTCTAATTATTATGTTGGAGTATAATAAGCAATATAAAGGGATTTGGAACTTTGTTATTTCCGATGTGAGATTCTCATAACAAGTTTTCAAATTAAAAGATTTACTTGATGGGGAGGGGAATCAAACCAAAGACCAAGCTCTCCATTAAAATTCAAAGAAGACATGGACACCAACAGACTCTGGCCATTTGATTATCTTATTACCAAAAACTATACATACTCTATTTCTAACAAATTCATTGTTAAAGGCATGATATTAATATTAAACCCAAATCACAAGCTTGAGAACTACCCAGGAGAGTTAATTGTTGACATGGTATCAGTCGGTTTATGTGGTCGCTTGGCTCGAGTTCACTGCTTTGCCGATTTATTCCCCCATTTGTTGATTTGAAAGTCCATGGAGGATTCTATTTGGTTTATTTGATTCTCCGCGTGCGGGTATAGGGTTGCACATGAAGAAAAGTGTTAAAGACATAATATTCATATTAACCCAAATCTTAAAAGCTTGAGTTTTTGGAGGTTGGTTGTTAGCGTTCGTGAATATAATCTAGTATAATGTTTTTTTCATTTTCAATAAATTTTAATATTTAAATGTTATATGCATATTATATCTCATAAAGTTAATATATTAGTACAACCATATAAAAATGAATAAATAATATTATAAATATTAAATTATATATTTTAAAATTATAAAATTAATTTTAAATTTTTATAAAATATAAATTATATATTTATGATTATGATCAGTGAATCGTGAACTAGTATCTTTTCCGGTTCAGTGATGGGTTCGGTTTGTAAAACATTGATAATTATGGTGGAGATGCCTAAATCTTCTGATTGGAGCAAACCCTCCAGCAATGCCAAAATCTTTACCACAATAGTCAACCCCATATTTGCCATCTTAGAAAAAACTATTGACACTTTGCT
Organism: Tetrastigma voinierianum; assembly: GCA_016808115.1. Classification (NCBI taxonomy): domain Eukaryota; kingdom Viridiplantae; phylum Streptophyta; class Magnoliopsida; order Vitales; family Vitaceae; genus Tetrastigma; species Tetrastigma voinierianum. The sequence continues at coordinate 255,096 of JAEQBH010004660.1, forward strand.
AGCGTGTTGCTCCAATGAATATTTTACTAGGGTTTCCCTAAGAAGATCCATCAAGGACAGCAGTACAGAACCTTTTAGAAGGAGACCAATCAATCATAGCTTTCTTCCTCGACTTCTTTGAGAAACAAACATTTTCCAATCCAACAATAAAAGAAGGAAAGGAATATCTACAAAAGGCTTAGTGACTGAGGCACAAAGGGAAGAGAAAAAGTAAATCAAGTCCTAGATGGCAAATGTCATTTTCTCTAAAAAAATGCTTGCATTCCTCTCCCACCATGTAGACCATGTCAAGGATATTATGACAACCTATCATCCTCTTCAACCATGTAGACCATGTCAAGGATATTTCCTATCATAGGATCTTCCCTATTGGAAGGCTTCCAAAGCCTTAAAGCACATATCCTTGCATTCCTCTCCAACAATGCATTCCCATCATTTCTACTATGCCTCTAAGAGGGACCAAATCAAGATGGTTAGGTGAAAAGATCTATGCCAAAGTACTAGTGCAATGGGACAGTGATGATACAGAGGATCAATTGATTCACTACTCTTTAGACAGAACACAATGATTCCTTGTGAGTGCTTTGTAAGACCTCCTCAACTACAGCGTGTCGTTGGTATTAACCTTTTTATTAGCCATAAGCCTACTGCCTACCATTACTTTGAGCATGTTGGTTAACCTCTCACCAGGTAGGAACTCTAAAGGTTCATTTTTGGAATCCTCTGTTGGAAATGACTCTTGAGAATGTTGATAGTTGGAAATTATACTTCTCCTTTTTAGGTGGGAGCATTCTGGTTTAGTTAAATCTTGCCCATATCCCCATATATTGTCTCTCTTTTCGAAATTCTTATCAAGGCAAGTTGGAATTGACAGGATCTGATGACTTTCTTTGATCTGGTTCAGGGAATGAAAGGGAGATCAATTAGTAAGATGAATAGAGCAGGGCATTTCAAGGAGTAAAAAGGGATTAGGTCTCAGGATGCTTCTCAGGGAAGTCTTGGGGTTAGTACTTTTAGGAAGGAAAAGGGATTGTCTCTGGAGGAATATTAAGGGAGTGGTTAGGGAGGTTTATATGGACTTGGGGCATTGCATTACTAAAAGCACTTATTGACTGCCCTAATGATGTTTGGACTGCCTATATTGTGGTAAGATGGTCTCATCAGTATTGCTCAAAAGCTATCCCCTTGGGGCTTCTTCATCTACTTTCATTAGTTCCTGTTTTGTTAACAATGATTCTGAAATTATATCATGGGAGAATTTTTGGTGTCAGAGGGACATATTTTCCTTAAATACCTGTAAAGAGAGAAGGAATTCTCTATTATTTCATTCAATTTGAATACATGTTTACACACATATTTATATGTGAAAGAAGAGAATGGAAAATGAAACAAAATAAGAATAAGATAGAATTAAAAAAAGAAAAGAATAATAAAGAATAACTACATAATAATATGTGATACTCAACACTTCCCCTCAAGCTGGAGCATATAAGTCATATGCACCAAGCTTGTTACAAATGTACTTAATCCCATATGGTGGGTAGATCTGGGGTTGTTGGATGCCAATAGCAATGTGGAATTCTAACATCGTTAAGAGCTTCCGAGGTGTTCTGTGATGGATTTGATGTGACTTGAGTGAGACACGACCACTAGATGGTGATTGGAATTGACTACTGACCCACAACGACAAGTTTGATGAGACCGGAATGAGACACGGTCATCGGATGGGTTCTTTAGAATTATTCACGTAATTGCTTATTACTTGAGTTTCGCCAAGATTTGGAATGAGATACGATTGTTAGATGAGTACTAGAATGAGACACGGTTGTCAAATGGATTTGCCGGAATTGAAAACACGGCAAGACCCTAACCCTAATCTCCCTAATCTCTTTTTGGCTCTGATGCCATGTAAAGAGAGAATGAATTCTTGTATTTCATTCAATTATAATACATGTCTATACACATATTTATATGCGAAAGAAGATAATAGAAAAGGAAACAAAATAAGAATAAAATTAAATTAAAAAAAGAAAAGAATAATAGTGAATAACTACCTAATAATACGTGATACTCAACATACCTCAATATTATTTTATCATTGATCAGTCTCTAATGAAACTTGTCCTTATCTTTTCCCTGCAAAAGGATTTGGATCTTGGTTCCCTCAGGGTTGTTTTCCTTGGAAGTCTTGCATGTACTGTATAAAAATGATAAGCCAGTTATATTCCCACAAGCTAAAATTTGTTTGGAAGATTAAGGTATGGAGTGAGAACCTTGCTTCAGATCTAGAGGTCTCTTGGAGCTCTCAGAATAGGATGGTTAATATGTTGTCATGTTTTTCCTTATCTACCTTTTTGGTTTGTGTTCATGTCACATATTGTTCATGCTGGCATATTTCCTGGGTTACCTCTAGAATTGTGACAAATATGACTGTATTTACTTGAAAAGTTTCCAGGCTCAGAAGATTACAGAAAACCTAGATAAAGCTGGGGTTATGGCAGAATGTATTCCCTCCCACATGTTGCATGATTTCAGCTTTCACCCACATAATTGAAAACCTGGATCAGTTGAAGATTGGTCTTACTTTCTAAGATCACTTAGGCAAGGTGAATAGAGCTCTCTTCAGGCTAAAAGCTGGTGAGTTACAAGAGATCTTTGCTTGCTCAGGGGTTATGTTGAAGCAAAACACCCCATGCTAACCATTTTGTTGAGGAATGAGATTCTTATCTTATTTTCAAGGGATGAGCAATTCTTGGGGGTTAGGTCTGGCTGTGTAGAGTAACAATAGTGCTTACTTTTTTGAGATTCTTCCAGCTCATGGTTGGACAGTGAAAGTGGAAAAAGATATTAGATATGCTTTCTTAGAATCCTGGTGTTGCTGTGTTGTTATTCTCGATAGATTTATTTGCTTTTTCTCTTGGATGCCTAGATCTTCAAACAAGAAGCGAATGGTCTGGATAAGCTTGGCATCACTTCAATGAAGGCTTTTGTTGGATTTCATGTGTAAGACAGATTCTATGTTGGGTTTTCTTTGGATATATTTGCCATCTAGTTTTCTGGGGACATCTTTTGAACTTCTCTCAGGAATTTTGGAGGCTAGCTCTCTCTCTTTCCTTTTATATGCTTCTCTTTTCATAGAATCAAACCCAGAAACTGACTCCTATGACCAGCCTGCCTGAGCCAGGCCTCAAGAGCATAGCTCATCCTTGTTTTTGGTTGATTGATTAATAAATTGTAGCATTTTCTTGCATTGAAGAAAAAGGAAACTAACCTTTGTTTCCATAGCCATAAAAAGAAAGCGTCCTAGCTGGGTGGAGACTTGATCCAACAAGAAAAGTCTCTTTTTTGTTAGGAATTTGTGAATTATGTGTCTCAAAATAGGGCTAATTGGCTTGGCCTACAAGAATTTGTGAGTTCTTGATTTTTATTCATTGGAGCTCATCTGCAAAGTTGGCTTTCTTGTGTGCTTACTTCTAATCTGCGTAATCAATGACTACATGCCTATTAAACCACATCAACAGTTGTGTCCATCTACTTCAAAACAATAAGCGGGGTATTTCCTCTGACACAACATATGTTAATGGTCGCTCAAAATCTGTGTACACTTGCCTTTGTGGGAGTGGAAGCTCCCTTATTTGGCTAAGTGGATGGCTACCCTTGTCCTCGATCCTGAGAATACAAGTAGGAAAAAGGGTGAAATGTCTCTTTATGGAGGCTCACCAATGCTACTTTATGAAGGAATCAATATACCAACACAAGGGATGTATATACCAATGCTACTTTATACTACTTCATCAATATATCAATATATCAATATATCTCTTTATGAAGACACTTCATCCTTCTTTCTTTTATCAATAAAAATTCATCTTTGGTTATGAGATTTCGGCAAGGGATGCATGAGAGACGAAAATGGAAGGAGAACTGCAAATGGTTCTCAATCGATTCCAAATCGTATGGGATTCTGGTGGAAGGGTTAGGGCAAGAAGCAAGAGAGGATCATCATAGAGAGATTTAGACGTGTTACTTCGTGGTTACGCTTTAAAGGGAGAAATTTATGGCGCGTTTAGTAGGTAGAAAATTTTACTTGTTTGCTATTGAACTTTCGAAAACAAAAACACGTTTGAATTCACGAGAATCAGACAACAAATTTTGAAAACAAAGAAAATGAATTATTTATTTTGACATTTTATATATGAATCAGTGATATCTTGTTTTTATTGTTTTGAATTAAATCGAAAACACGGGTTTGGTCGATTGGGATCAAAGCGAAACATGAGATTGTGGATTTATTTTCTTTTCTTACTTTTCGTGCTTGACGATTTCTTACCAAATCGAGTACCATGGCTCTGAGATTGTGATAAGTAATTGCATTAAGCAGCATTTTCATTGTTTTCATTAACTTCATTTTCAGAAAATGGTTTTACAAAGCAGTTTTCTTATTCTTTATTTTCAGCAAATTAGTCTGAAACGTATTTTACGAAAATGAAAACTAAAGATTAGAGAATACATTGAAAATTTTCGCATTACGAATTTTAGATAGAGTTAAAAATTTTAAGTGAGAACTAAACGGGACTGTAAACTCTCTTCCTCAGCAGCGTGCTCTGTTGCAAAGATAGTTTCTTCCTAGCGAAAGCCTTTTGTTTGGAATGCGAATGGGTGATCTCTGGCTAGAATGCCAAGTAAACAAGGCGGGGAATTTATTCTTTGTTTTGTCGTAGATGATGAAGGCAAAATCACAGAATATGCTTCGGGAAGGAAGAGTTTAGTCGAGTGAGCTCTCTGGCGGGGAAAACCCTAAAGCGTTGGGGGTAGAGGTTGTGCGGCTTGAGAGGAAGCCAAGGTGGAAGCAACTAATGTGGAAGGTGGAGCAAGGAAAGGAGCGAGAGGAGGAACCTGCACTGAGGCAGGTACATGCTCTTCTAGGGCTGATTTCTCCTATGCGAAGGCAACACGAGGGGGAAGATGAAATACAGAGGACGCGATATGGATTGATGTTGGGGGAGATTTACCTTGGGCTGATCTAGGAACTCTGAAATATGGTTTGGTAGGAAGTTGGAGATTGAAACCCGACTATAACCCCACGTTAAAGGAACTGGAAGCATGGGCTAGGGTTGCTTGGAGATTTAAGGGGGATGTCATGTTCCTCGTTTTAAACAATGATCACTTGTTTCTGGAGTTCACATTCCCAGAAGAAGCGACCACGTTGCCGAATGCGAGAAGGAGAATCTTGGAGGGGAGAGATGAATCTAGAAGGTGGTGCCGGAGTTCAAAGGTGTGAATCGAAAGATGTAATTAAGGCCCGTGGACAAAAAATTGGATTTTTCGTGAAATATCGCCAAAATCGGTTTTTATTTAGGCATGGAAAGATTTTGCAGATATCGGAGTAAAATCGTAATCGGTCAAAATTGCCAATTTTTAATAGAAAAATTTGAAAATACCGATTTTCACGAAAAATCGCCAGCATCGGAACATGCGCCTCCGCAGTGCGTTTTGGCCGAAAAAATCGGTGATAAAAAGAAAAAATTGCCAATTTTTCGGCGATTTTTTGGCCTTTTTTCGGAAAAGAAACGTCTCACCTTTATCTCACGCGCGTATGTGCTAGACTTTTGAAAAAATATCGGTAAAATATTAGTAAATATCGGTAATGACTATTTTGACTCCAAGAAATTCTATAAATACCCATAAAATCATACAATCTCTTTACAAACTCATCCATACACATCAGTTCCATTTAACTTCTCAAAAATTATTTTTAACTGTGATTTATCAATATTTTGAATCTTATTATGAATACTATCTTCATGAAGATGTGATTCCTTCATCAAATAATGTAATGGAGCCACATTGGTCTTAATTTTGGTTTTAAATTACTATTGTAATGTAATTTCTTGATAAATTATAATGAATATTGTTTTCAATAAGTATATATTTGCTTATTTATGTCTTTTATGATTGATAAAGTATTTTCATGAATTTCAAAGTATTTTATTAATTTTCGTTTCTGTAGATATTTTTGTCAAAATGTTCACCGATATTTCTTGATATTTATATTCTATCATAAAATCAGTATAGATATATCCGTAATTACCAATATTTTGTTCCTTGGGGAAGCCTGGTGTAGAGTGGTAGGCCTCCCACTACATCTTTGGACTCGTGAGGTTCTGAAGATGATAGGAGACAGGTTTTGTAGAGTTAGATCAAGACATAACTCTAAGAACAAAGGTGCTCTGGGCTAGAATTATGGTCAAATGGGTGGGGAAGAAAGTGTCATAAATATCTTAGCAGGTGCTAGGAGTTACGAACTCCAAATTTGGTGGGAGATTCGTCGCTGGTTACAAGAGTTTACCTAGCAAAAGTTGTTGCAGAGGTTCTGTGCCCAGATTTGGAGGAAGAAGATGAGGGTACTACACAAGTGGGTTAAGGGGAGTGGAAAAAATCTTGCTTGGGCATTAATGGATGTCAGAAGGGGCAGAGAGACGTGGCAAAAGGAGGGTTGAAGAATGGCGCAGAAGGCCATACTGAGGAGACGGTGACACGGTCTTCTAGGTTTGCACTGCTAGAGGCGGTGTCATGTCAGCTTGGAGATAGGGTCCCATTTAAACTAGGGCCAAGTTTGGGTCTTGGTGAAATTGCTCAAACTTTGAGCCCATTAGAGAGGTGGATTCTTGTGTTGGGGTCAGACCATCCTTTGTTGGGCCAAGTGCGATCAGGCTCGTGTGATGAGGCTAGGAGCGACCAATCGTCGGGCCCCCCGAGGGACTGGGGTGGGTGCCGCGGTGAGGGGTGAGCCCAGAGCCTATTTAGACGAAGCAGAGGCTAGACTAGTTGGCTTTAGTAAAGAGAATGGGGTTAGCCCATTTTTTCAAAGTCAACTCGTTGTTGGAAAAAATAGGCCTCGACCCACTATGAGCCCAAACTCTCAACTCCAAAGCAAGGTGGGCTTGGATTCAGGCCAACTCAAACAAAAATGGATGGAAACCAACAAACCCCACTCCTAAGGATATCAGTGCGGCTTATTAATTAGGAGAACAAGCAGAAGGAAATTCCACTTCAGCAAGGTATGGACTATTTGAATACAATTCTCCTCCCCTTTCTTATGGTTTTTTTTACTGAACACCTGTTTTGGGTGAGCTCTTTGGTCAGGGGGGTTCTGACATGAGGGTAGAGTTTCAGGGTTTCTGGGTGAGTCTTCATGTACCCCTTTAGGGGTCATTTTTCCGACAGACGTTGAGGGCTCGGTACAAGAGGAATGAGTGTTGGTGGAAGGAAAGGAAGTAATTGTCTCACAGAGAGGGGACTTGGCGGGAAATAATGTCGAGGAGGGCAAAGAGGATGACAATTGGCAGGAGACTTGCTAGATGAGATTCAACAAGGTAATGGGCTCCCAATAGAGGGTTTTGAAGATGAAATAGTGGATTTGATGACCAGGATCAACAAAAGTAGAATCAAAGGGATACAAAAGGTGACTCAAAGACTAACCAAATTTGATAGGGCAATGAAGAACTTGGAATGGATAGTCAAGGAGAAAGGAGGATACAGGGGTGACACCTCAATTAGAGGGGGGTGAGGGGTTCAAAATCGGTTTTTTAATGAAGCTAAGAATTATTTCGTGGAACGTAAAGGGAGTCAATGACGCTGAGAAAAGAAAAATGGTAAAGATACAGAATGGATCTGGTTTGCCTATAGGAAACAAAGCTGAAGGAGATGACAGGAGGGGTGGTTAGAAGCCTTGTTGTTGGTAGATTTGTGGAATGGATTGCTATGAAAACAGAGGGGGCTTCAAGAGGGATTTTAGTTTTTTGGGATTTGAGAATTCTCCATTTGTTGGCAATGGAGAGGAGTCGGTTTACCATTTCCTGTTGCTATAGAAACATTGAGGATAACCAAACCTGGGTTTTTACAGGTGTTTATGGCCCTACTATCCATGCTAACAGAGAAGAGCTATGGGAGGATTTGGGGGCTATTAGAGGTCTTTGGAGGGATTCATGGTGCATATGGGGGGGATTCAATATTTTAAGGTTTCCTCACGAAAGAAATAGGGAAGGAAGGATTACAAGATCTATGAGAAGATTCTCGTAGGTTATCGATGAGTTAGAGCTAAAGGATCTTCCTCTTCAAGGAGGATCCTTTACTTGGAGAGGGGAGTTGAACAATCAGAGAATGGCGAGACTAGATAGATTCTTAGTAACAGATGACTAGGATGAGCTTTTGATGGAAATTTATCAAAAATCTTACCAAGGCCCGAACTGATGCTCTCCTGTCCTTTTGGAAGGAGGAGGATTAATCTTAAGAGGCCCCCTTCCTTTTAGATTTGAAAATATGTGGCTTAAGACGGATCGCTTTATTGAGCTCATTTCTGACTGTTGGCAAAGCTATGATTTCAGAGGCTCAAGTAGGTATATAATGATGGAAAAGCTAAAATCCCTAAAAACCAAACTCAAAAGCTGGAACAAAGAGGTTTTTGGGAGAGTGGAAGTTAGAAAGAGGGTTGCCTTGGAAAAATTGGCTTTGTGGGACAACCTTGAATCCCAGAGACCTTTATCTCTCAATGAAATGGAGGAGAAAGTGGTGGCAGCTGATGATTTTAAAAAATGGGCTTTGTTAGAAGAGACCTCCTAGAGACAAAAATCAAGGGAAATCTGGCTAAAAGAAGGGGACAAAAACACTGGGTTTTTTCGTAGGACAACAAACTCTCATAGAAGAAGGAATGACTTCTCTAGGCTAAAGATAAATGGGGTGTGGATCACTGAAAAAGAGGAGTTGAGGCAAGGTATAGTGAATGCTTATAAAACCCTACCCTCTGATCCTGGAGAGTGGAGAGCGAGACAAGAAGGTCTTGATTTCTAGACTCACTAAATGCGGGTCGACAAGAATGGAGGTCAATTCTTTGAGGAAGTGTCGTGACTCACAAAGACTGAATGTTGATAAAGCCCAGGTCTAGATGGTTTCTTGCAACTTTGCGCGATCACGCGGCTGTGGTTAAGGAGGATATCATGAAGTTTTTCAAGGATTTCTTTGAAATAGGGAAATTCGTTAGGAGCTTGAACACCACTCACAGTTGTAGTTGCCAAAGAAGGGGGGCCTTGAGAGATTTAAAGACTCTGAGGCCTATAAGTTTGAGTAAGGCGACTGTGCAAGCTCATAAAAAGGTGGTGAGCAAGCTGGTCAACAATTCTCAACATGCCTTTGTGGAGGGAAGACAGATCCTTGATGCTTCCCTTATCACCAACGAAGTTGTGGACTCCTTATTGAGAAGAAAGGAGAAAGGGGTTCTCTGCAAGTTAGATATTTAAAAAGCCTACGACCAGATAAATTAGAAATTCTTATTGATGATCCTTCAAAAGATGGGTTTCGGGAGAAAATGGATAGATTGGATACATTGGTGCATCTCCACACCTTCGTTCTCAGTGTTGATTAATGGCAGTCCTACGGGTTTTTTCAAAAGTTCTAGAGGGTTGCCCCCTTATCCCCTTACCTTTTCGTGTTAGGAATGAAGGTTTTCTCGATGCTAATTGAAAAGGCTATCTCTTGGGGCTTTTTGATAGGCCTTAAAATCCTTGGGGGAAGAAGGGGAAGAGATGCAAATCTCCCACTTGCTCTTTGCAGATGACACACTTGTTTTTTGCAAGGATGAGAATGATCAAATGGTCTATCTTAGCTGGATTCTAGTTTAGTTTGAAGCCCTTTTTGGTCTAAAAATTAATTTGGAGGAAAGTAGCATCCTTCCTGTGGGGAGAGTAGAGAATTTGGAGGAGCTAGCCAAAGAGCTTGGATGTATTTTGGGGATTTTACCCACAACTTACTTAGGGCTACCTCTTGGGGCAAAACATAATTCTGCAACTGTTTGGGATGGGGTGGAAGAAAGGTTTAGAAAAAGACCAACCCTATGGAAAAGGCAATATATATCTAAAGGAGATAGACTTATTCTAATTAAAGCACGTTATCAACATTAGCATCTACACGATGTCTCTTTTCCGGTTCCCGAAAGGGGTGAAGTCTAGGTTGGAGAAAATTCAAAGGGACTTTCTTTGGGAGGATGGAAACTCAAGCAGGAAACCCCACTTGGTTAATTGGAAGATTGTCTATGTGGGAAAGAAGGCGCCTTGGGGATCATAAATCTCTCAACAATGAACAGGGCGTTGCTGGAAAAATGGACCTGGAGATTTGTTGTGGAGGAAAACTCCCTTTGGAAAACTGTCATAAAGCTAAAGTATGGTACTGAAGCTGGGGGTTAGTTTACTAATGCACCCTAGAGTAGCTATGGGGTTGGGTTGTGGAAAGAAATAAGTAAAGAATCAGAGCAACTGAAGAATCACAGTTTTTTTGAGCTAGGACATGGTTGTAGAATTAAATTATGGGAGGATGTGTGGTGCGGGGAAACCCTGTTGCGTGTTTCTTTCCCCACCTTTATGCTTAAGCCCAGTTCAAAAGGGTAATGGCATCAGAATTGTGGGAGAATACAGGTGGGAATGGTGTGTGGAATCCGAAATTCAACAGAGGCTTCAATGATTGGGAGCTAGAGTGTATCCAAAAATTTTTGAGCCTTCAAAATTCTAAAGAGGCCAACCCTCAGAAGAGGGATAGCTTAGTTTGGAAGGTGGCTAAAAATGGCTCTTTTACGGTGAAAGAGAATTTCACACTTGGAGAGAGGAAGCCGTCCTTTAGTTCCAATCAAGCTGCTTTGGAATTCCTATGTTCCTACAAAAGTGAGTTTTTTCACCGGGGAGGTTTGGTGGAGAAAAGTGCTAACTATGAACCAGTTGAAAAGAAGAGGATACCATCTTGCAAGTAGGTACCCTTTTGTAGGAAAAATGAAGAAGAGCTTGAGCATCTCTTGGTCCACTGCCGAAAGATTTGGGGCCTTCGAGCAGCCCTAACTTCTGTTACAAGAGTTGCTTGGGCTTGTCCTCAAACGGTTAGAGATTTGCTTCTTTGCTGGAGTGCTTTTCCAGTACGGAAGCATGCAAGAAAAATATGGAAGGCTTCTCCTCTTAGTCTCATTTGGGCAATTTGGAAGGAGAGACAAAATTGTGTTCGACGATGCTACTTTCTCTTACGACAGGCTGAAGCTCTCTTTTATTAGCTCTCTAACTTACTTGGTTGGCTCTTTTCCTAATGTGGACCTCTCTAATACCTGGTTTAGTGTTGGGGAGGTAAGTTATTTTTTGTTTTTGCCTATCTTTTTTTGTATAGGCCTCTTGGCTCCCTTTGTATACCCCATGTGTACGGCTGGGATGCCTTTTTGGCTCTTCTTTGTTGGGTTTTAATATACATCTCTCTTTACCTTAAAAATAAAAATAAAAATCAACAGAGACCAGAGTATCTGAAGGATTTGATCTCTACCCAATGCCTCATCTATGCTAATAATAATTATTCTTTTATCTCACTGTTGAGTTGTGATATATCTATCCATTTTATCTCCATGCACAGGAGCCTTATGGGCCACCATGCATTTTTGTCTTGATGCTTGCTGTTCTGTTTTGATTGATTAATTTCTGATCTGTGGTATCCAGGAGCCTGAGCCTGATCCTGATCCATATGAAGCAGCTGTTGTCTCATTACCATCAGCTGTTAAAGAACGCTTACTTCGGATCCTGCGACTCGGTATTGCTACCAGATTTGATGTAAGTCCCTGCTTTGTTTGTAGTAGAATTTTATGTATTAGAAACAAATAATTCTTATCACTGAATTGCATGTGGACAGCAACAAGTAATTCATTCCATTGAATTACATGTCAATGTTCAGAGAAGGATGAGTTATTATTGTTCAGAGAAGATTGTAGTAATTCCCTGTTAGATGGTGAACCATTTTTAGTTTCAATAATGCCTGCACAATATGTTGCTTGAGCATCTCCAAAACAGAAAAGCCCCAATTACCAACGTTCACCTCATTGGGCTTGCATGCTATATTTTGGTTTTTATTTCTCAGCTCCCAATGGTTGACATTGTAAAATGTACATCAGGATAAATTGAGACTATTTTCCACAGTGAATCTCTTTTTCTCTGAAAATCTACCATTTTATTATTTTTTTATGTTATAATTTTTCTTTTATCAGACTATTTGTCTGTTATTTCGATCATCCTCATGTCTACTTTGTTGTGCATTGTTAGAAGTTCCCTCCTGAGTATTTACTTTCATTCTTCAACCTCATTATGGATTTGAGATGTTGGAATGAATTTCTTTCTCCTGTCTTCCTTCATTGAAGTTTTGAACTCCCAAGTTATCTTGTAAATACCCTCTTAGTTTCATTCCCAGCACGATGTTGCTGACTGTTAGAAGAATATCGGCACCTTAACAACCGTCTCTCATTCTTCATCACTGATCTGGTCTTTGAAGATGGGTTGAGACCCAGCCTCAAGGTTTGTTCTGCTCATTACAATGATTTTTGGTTGGTTCTTTTGCAGATCGACATCCAATGCATAACCAGCCTCCATAAACTTCCTGAATTGGCTGCTATATCTGTGCTTGATCAGGTCTTTCACTATTTTTCTTTGTGATAAATCTCTTTAGTGATTTCTTTTGCTTCTTGCAATTTGAATAGTTTGTTAACGCTTCTGCCCCCATTTTATTCTCTAATAATTTTATCATGCAATGTTTTGCTCTGCAGTTCATGTTGTCAGGGGCTGATAAGGTTGACAAGGGAGCATATCTTTCTGGGTTGATGTCAAGGTTAATACAATAATAAATGAATATGTCAAACTTAATTATTCTTTCTTGGGATATGATTTGATATTTTGAATAATCTTGTATACATTTTCTCCTGGACCTGCAGCACCTGGTTGAGTAAAGTGAAGGGTGAGCAGAATCCCACGGCCCCAGGTGACAAATTTGGGATTGAACTGGAATAAAAAAAAAAAAAAAAAAAAAAAATTTCATTTGTGGGTGAGATGATACCCTCTGGGGAATCAATTGCTGCCTAGTTTATCTAGTAGAATTCAACGGCCAGCTTTTGATTCTCCTGCTTTGCGTTTTGGCACAACTGCAGCTAGGTTCGTTTCATACTTTATTTTACCAATTATTCAATGTCTCATTTCAGGATGCTGATTACACAATAGTTCCCGGGAATATGATTAATGGGGTTTATTTTTTATTTTTATTCCATTATTATGGATGTCAATGTCTCTGTACTCCCTATCAGATGCAAATTTCAAAAAAAAGCCTACTACATGATGGTTTGAAATTTTTGATCAACTTTTAGTAGTACATATTACTTATTCGAGTCTTGTTTTAAGAAAGAATATTATGGTGGTGTTATAAAGGAGGAGAAATTTAACACATCAAATGCCTGTTTTGTGACAGGTATGATGGTTATCATTTATCTCAGTATTGTCCCTCCACTCCAGTTGATTATACTGATTATCCACTATCCCAACGACTAATGGGCTTTGATAAACTGGAAGAAACAAGTCCCACTCCACTGTATCGAGCACCAGTTTCTTCTTCAAGCTATGGCAGAGCTGAATTGGATCCCCGCCTCATAGCTACTTCTGGGCGTCCTCCTGTTCGTGCTCAAGTCAAGTTTGATCCTTTTACAGGTGAACCTTACAAATTTGACCCTTTTACCGGTGAACCCATAGAGCCAGATGGTGTACGCCCCCATTCTGGGTAGCAGCTTAACATGTACAGGAGAGGATTGATGTCTCTCCTTGTTCACAATTTAAGAATCAGGAGACCCTTAGGACGGATTTCAGCCGCGAAGCTGGTAGATCAGTTTTGATGGTTGTATTTTTGTTGGGGTTTGGCATATTATCTGATGATATTGTTTATCAATTTCATCTCCTCGGCGTTGTTATTTGTGAAATATTATTATAAATTATATTTGCATACCAGAATCCTCTATCTTCCATCCCTAGAAGGATTGGGCGAATTGCCTTTCAAACTTCACAGTTATAGGAGTTTGTTTCATTTACCACCTTTGTTTTTTTCTCCGTTTCCAGTTTTGCCTAAAACAAAATCCCAACAATAGCAGCCATGCACAATCTTGCGTCTCTTTGGTTTAAGTTTTATTTTATGTTTTAAAATTTATAATAAATACAAATAAATAACCTTAAAAGGCTTGATAATTTACAAAAATAAAAATTCTGAAAGACTTACCAGCACAAAAACATAAAAGTAAAAAATACAATAATATTTAATTTAATTTTTTTAATGTTATTTAATTGTACTTTATTATCTTGAAGTATTAGTTAGTAGCAAAGTAAAGTTTAATATTTTGATTCGGATTTATGTATTAATTATTATTAAATGTTTATTTTATTTGAAAATTTTGTAAAATTATTTTTTTAGCATTTTTATGATTTTGGCTTGTAACCTGCTAGGCTGGGCTGGGCTAGGATGATTAATAGAAATAGGTAAAATCAACCCAATCCATTTTCGCCTGAAGTCAGACTAGCCCATTTACCCAGCTGTAACTAGAGTGCACTTTGGAAGGAAAACAGGGCTAAAAGTGGAAATAGTTATGTTTTAACATGCCAAAAGTATTTCCAATGATTACAACTAGTTTTGGAATTAAGCAAGCCATTTCTCTATCAGAAAATTTTCGCCGTCAAACTAGAGATAAAACAGCTTGAATAAAAGAGAATAATAATACATCAACCGAAAGTCGAAAGGTAGGAGAAAAAATAAAATACTATATCACCACCTACCTCCCTGTTTGAGAAGGCCAGGATTGTCTAACTTGCTACTTCATTCATCCGCTCATATGCTTAAATAATGAATAAACAATGGCCAAGCCAGAGGCCAATTTTCAGCTTTCAAACCTTCTGGAATAAGAGGACATCTCTTAAAAGCATGCTTTAAAAAGGTATTTATTTTCTTCAATTATGGACCTGCAGAACAGTGATTGTGAAAATTAACCTCATTTATTGAATATGTACACAGTTTGGACATAAACGACAACAACAACACTTCAAATTCAGCTCCCAGCAATGGCAGGAATGTTGAAGCTAATTTGTTTTAGTAGGTACCAAGCATAAGTAAAGAAACAAGAAAGATTAAAAAAAAAAAAATAAAAAAAGCTATTGGGATTACATACATACAAAGATAGCAGAACCTCATTGTGTTCATATTTAATCAAGCATGTCTCTAATACCAAGGACCTCTAGCTCAAGAGTTTGCAGCATCACAGAAATCCATCTCAAGCCAAGACATTAATGACACCTTCGTTCCCCATCTTCCATAAAGAGCGAATCCATGCCCTGATGCCAGAAATGAAGGGATATATAGGGGAGAAGTCAAGATAGTCAAATGCAAGGGCTCTATAAGCAGTCCGATCTATATAATCAAACATGGATTTGTTGATAATGCAAGCAACCTTCTTAGAGTCTTTCCGCCCCACAAGCAATGATACACTCACAGTCTGGCTCAGAGGGACAGAAAACCTAGGCTCAACAAGCAGGGTCATCTTGTACTCAGGACCCTCAAGGTGAAACCTAAGCATGTCACATATACCAGGTGGTGGAACAACAATGCCTGTTCGGAGAACAGGACCTGGGACCACTTCAGAGAAGATTAATCTCTCTTCTGTCCAAATGTCAATATAAAATTCCAGGTCATTGAAGGACAGTCTTGGAGGGGGAAGAGCTCGGCAATGCTGACGTTTGTAGAAGGTTTGGTATAACTTGTAGTAAGTTACAGTTGGAGGAAGGTCGCTTGCATATTGAGGCCATCTCTTCGCATAGCATTTCAAAATAATCATCTTGGAGCTACATCTCTCCACTGCTTTACACCAGCATGCAAGTCACAGATCTGCCACCTCCAATAGAGGAAAAACAGCCTTCAAAACTTCTTGATATTCCATTTCAAAGGTTAACTTAGAAATTAACAAGCATGCCCCTTCAAGTCTCTACAGCGTTGGATGGCCTAGAAGGAAAAAGAAAGAAAGGACAACTTAAAGGGAGTTGGTGAAGAGTCAGGTGGAAGAATTGTAGAAGAAAAATTCAGTTGAAACCAATTGCTGAGTTCAAGACAGCAGTATAACCCAGAGAGACTGTTGGTAGAAACATTTAAACCAAACATGTCCTGGGAAATTTTTGATAGATGAAAATTAAACAGTGGGAGCAGGCAAACTGCACATCGTGGTGTTCCATCTCAATGGGACAGAGAGCATCCAGTTAGCCTCTTTCAAATTCAAACATATAAAATCAAGGAAAGGATTCATGAAGGGAATACAAATGCTGTTCAATTTAAAAGCTTCAAACAAAGGAATAAATGTTTACAGATACGAAAGAAATATAAAGAAAGAAGGAAAAAAACTACAGTGTTTATCTTAGAAATGTATCTAGAGTGCCCTATAAAGAAACATTTAGCGATTCTTGTAGAAAATCCATCCAGACTCAATAGATGCCAATCATGTAAATTTTAACTAGTAATGACATAAACTAGAACAACCAAGGCAAAGTTCATAGAAATATAAAGATGGACAAAAGATGAAACCTTTTTCTTTTTCTCAATGCATAGAGAAAAAAAGCCAATAAGACTCATCTAATTTTTTTATAGGTAAATACTATTAGTATTAAAAGGAAAAATGTACACACAATGTATATAAAAAAAACAAAAGATTTTTTTATATGCAGAGAATAGATATATAAAACCAAAAGATAAAAAAATAAAAAGAAGTGCAAAGACCAGAACCCACTACCTCACTGTAACGGTGTGCTTATTCAATCCACAAAATCTACTATCAACAAACCCCTCATTATGTAACAAAATGCATTCTAGAAAAAAACAAGAAAAGTCCATATTTTCACTATTATCAAAAGCCTTCTTATTTATCTCCCGCCACAATCTCTGGAAAAAGGCACAACAGAGTAAACTCCAAGCCCTTTTCCTCTTTTTACAAACAAAGAAGAAATTGCTGAAAAACCAGAAAAGCAATAACAGTAGCCAACAAATTGCTGAAAAAAATTGTTGAAAAATAGTAAACTCTTTAACCTTCAGAAATTTATATGTTTATAATGATTTGATTGAAATTTGATAATAAATGATTGTTATATTTATATATATTTGAGAAAAATATATATAAAACATAGGGTCCCGCCTTAGATAAAAAAGCCCACGCCTTAGGTGCGCCTAGCGCCTCAAGGCTCAAGAGGCTGCTAGCAGCCTAGGTGTGTAGCCTTTACAACTATGCCTTCAATGCGACATTAGCTCTCTCTCTCTCTCTCTCTCTCCATGTCTTCCCCATGGAAGCAATAAACCCACCCTTATTTACCTTCATAATAACAAGGGAAAGAGCCAGCATAGCCAAAATAAACAAAGGAACAAAGGAGATCTTCTTGCCTTAGCCCCTAAGAACTCTCAAGAAGATTGAAGGGCAGTTGACCAAGACAGAGAGTGAACTATTGAAATGCACCATTTAATCCCAAAAGTGAGGATTTTTGTAGGAGGCAACAGTTTAAGATCTTAACCTTGGATAAGATTCAAAGAAGAGGTTAGATATCAAAAATAAAAAATAAAAAGATTCAAAGAAGAGGTTGGGCCTTGGCTAATAGATGTGTATTCTTTGTGGGAAGGAGGAGGAGACTTGCGATCATATTCTTATACATTGTGAGCTGACTAGAGCTGTTTGGGATCTCCCTTTTCTCCTATTCGATTGTGCATCGGGTGCTTCCTTCTACAGTTAAAAGGTGCTTATCAGTTGGCTAGGTTCTTTCAAGGAGAAGTAAAAAGACTAAAAGTATGGCGAGCAGTGCCTCTTCGCCTTTTTTGGATGATGTGGCGTGAAAGGAATAGAAGAATTTTTTATGATAAAGAGAAGAACTCTGTTCATAAAAATAAATTGAATTTTTTTGTGCAGTCTTTGGGTGTGATCCTTGGTGTTTTGTGATAGGTTCTTTATGGGTTGTAGATTTTTGGATTAGTTAGAGTTAGGTTGAGGGTTATCCATTTTGTTTCTTGGGTTGCCTTTTTGGCTTTTTTGGTTGTTTTTGTATAGTTGTATACTTCCTGTATACATCGAGGCGGTTCTTTTGGTTAATAGATTTTCTTTACTTATCAAAAAAATAATAAAAAAAGAACTATTTAATCCAGCTAACCTACTTGGTGAGAAATCCCACTTTCTCAAACACAACAAGAACAAAACTCCAATCAGCCTAGTTATAAGCCTTTTTAAGGTCCAGCTTACAATTAACCCCTCTCAAGTTGGCTTTAACTCTAGAGTTAATGGTTTCATTTGCAGTCAACATAGCATCTAAAATTTGCCTCACTCCCACAAGGGCATGATGAAAATCTGACACCAAATTGTCTGGCACTTGGTAAGAACCTCCATAGGAGCTTCTATAATCTTCCTACCAAGCAAATTGGCTTATGTCTTCAAGGTCTTTTGTCTCCACTTTCTTTGGAACCGACACAATATTTAAACTCCTTTGAAAAGTACCAAACTCATGAAATTTGCAAAAGAAATCCATAATTTACCTTTTCACCACATTCCAACAAAACTGCTGAAAGGGCATGGAATTGCCCAACCTAAGAGCACTATCCTACTAAACGATGAGCAACAAAGACCTCCTCCTTGAAGGGAGATTCCAGGCTTCATAATCAAGTGAAGATAAAGGGCAAAAAATCAGAAAGCCCTTTAATGGATTGGCCTCTAACCCTCTTGTCTCCAAAAGTGATAAACAAAAAGCATATGTTACACATTCTTTAATGTCTCCCTCCTCAATTTAAAAAAACCTCATTCACTTTTAACTTGGCCAAAATTTTTTTCCTCTTCTGGCATTGGCTAGTTTGTGGAAAAAATTAGTATTCTTCATTATCTCTCTCTTTTAGCCAAAGTTCTCTTGACTTTTGTCTCCAAGAGATTTCCTCAAAAGCTACCCACTTTTTTAAGTCCTCCACCACCACCCTTCTAGCCACCCTTTCCTCGACAAAGAGAGGCCTTTCCCTTTCTTTGCATCTCTTAAACCCTAACTCAGAAAAGCTGCAAGTTACTTGGTGGTGACATTA
Organism: Tetrastigma voinierianum; assembly: GCA_016808115.1. Lineage (NCBI taxonomy): Eukaryota > Viridiplantae > Streptophyta > Magnoliopsida > Vitales > Vitaceae > Tetrastigma > Tetrastigma voinierianum. The sequence continues at coordinate 274,044 of JAEQBH010004660.1, forward strand.
CCGAAAACCTCTTTGTTGCACACTCTAAGGTCCTACTTCAAGGCTCTAAGCTTAACTGCTAGAATGTGGCTTAAAGACCCTATGCATTATACTAGTTTCCTGATAAATCTTTGAAACCATCCACTTTCAAGAACAGGTTTTTAAACCAGAATGGAGACTTTCCTAACCACACTCTACCACCATCAAGCAGGATGGGAAAATGATCTGAAACTGGTCTTGGAAGAATGCTTTTAGAACAGGCCACTAAAATTATTTTCCCACTTCGAGACTAGAAACTGGTCCAGCCTTG
>JAEQBH010004661.1:0-111787 GCA_016808115.1 Tetrastigma voinierianum
GAATTTGCTTAAAATGAATGAAAGCGAATTGTATGGAAAATGATATGTTGATGCATGTAATTTAATGTTAACTTGAGGTTTGAATTATGGAGTCATAATTGTATGTGAGCCATTGGAATTGGATATATGAATTGACATAATGCATTTCATATGCGGGGCCTGCCCTAGATTAGTAAGGTGTGAGTGCATGACAAATAAATCGGAGGGTTGTCCAAACGATGAACTCTTTTGTAAAATTATTAAAAATAATAATTTTATTGGAAAGTTGTCCGAAGAATTGTGTTGGGAATATTGTCCAACAATTCAAGTCGGAGGGGCTCATGAATTGTTTCGGAGAGTTACCCAACAAATTCATCTTGGAGGATTGTCCAACGTATTTATATCGGAGGGTTACCCACAATTAAAACAAATATTTTTGTTTGGAAAAAATGATTTTCATACATGGCTTAGGCATGTGTGAGGGAGTCGGTGAGGACTCGAGACATGGGATTGTGCATGTAGACATTCAAGTAGGATCATGCATTTGCTTGAATGCATTTGGTTGCCATTACATGTGCACTTAGGTGGGGAGTAACCCATGTAGGAGATTATCACTACTAGGCATTACTCACCTTGTCGAGGGAAAATTATTTCAGGTCCAGGGAGTGTTCGCAAAGACGACGCTCACTAGAGGCCGCTTTATAGAAGAAAGCTGGATTATGGCTTTGATTTTTTTTTTTTTTTTTTTGTAAAACATGTATTAAAATTCTTAATTTTAATATATGTTTGTATAAAGAGTGATGTAATAACTCTTGAAACCGTGGTAATATAGTTGATTATATTTTAGGTGAGTGATGTAGGCGATGTGACTATTTTATATGTATAGAAGTGTCATGATATGAGCGCACAGGTTTTACCTGCAGATTGTGATGGTCAGGGACCCCGGGATTTGGGCGTCACGAGTTCATAAAAGTGTGGCCCTTATTAAGCCACATGTTGTGTGTGATAATCATAAAATGGAATAAGAAATAAAAGGAAAAGGGGAGAGGAGAAGAGCAATGGCCACCTGAGATGGCATGAGGCAATGAGGAGGAAGTTTCTTCCTTTGACCCATACAGTCAATGTTGCTCCAAAATGAGAAGAGAAATAGAATAGGAAAAAGAAAGAAGAACAAGTGAAAGAAGAGAAAATGGGAAAGGAGAAATTGGAAAAGAAATAAAAAGGAGATGAGGATGGAACAAAGAGGAGAAGAGGAAAGCAAGCAAGGGGAGGAAGAAAAATGGAGGGGAAAAATAGGCAGTAAGGAGAGTGAGCGTGAGGAGATGAGAGAGAGAGAGAAAGGAGAGAAAAAAAAGAAAAAAAAACAAAGTTGTCCAATTTTTTTACGGTGTTCAGAAGGTCGGAGTTTGGTAGCAGAAATTAAAAGTTGGTGCTTGACGGGGAGGCTGCAGTGGAGTCAAAGCAGAAAGGATTCGATTACTTTAAACTCCAGAGGTAGGGGTTTATACTTTTCTGGGTTCCTTTTCATTTAAAGATTGGTAAATGGCCATGTGGTTTAGAAGCGGAAACCCGCGGGACCGAGTTTTCATCCATGAGACTATTTTTGAACGGTCGAACCGGGGTTTGAAGGTCGTGTCAAGTGACAGTTTTTAGTCTTGGATGTTGGAAAATGCATGTTGAACTTTGTAATGGCGGGTTTAGGGCCAGGTGCATGACGAGGTTTTGAGATTAGTTTTGATTCGGGAGTTCTTTGTTCGGAGCTAGTAAAATTGATAAAATTAGTAAAAAAAAAAAAAATTTTGATGTTAGGTGCCGTGGCCGTAGGTGATCTGTCCCGGGGCCAGAAGCCCAGGATTATTATGGACCACATAATTGACATTTTTTTCGGGACGGTTTTGGACTGGAAATTGTGGCAAAATTTTTAGCCATTAAAGTAGAGACTAAAATTTCTGGACTAAGTCTAGATTTTTTTTATTATGGATGGGAATGGTTATTTTATGTGTTTTTTTCTGTTATTGCTAGCAATTTAATAACATGCTGAATATGTGTAAGATATGTTAATATATGTATATTTAAATGAATTAACATAATGGATGTGAATTATATATGTTTGCATGGTATTTGGCATGAAGTACGATTGAGTAGAATGTTCCATATAGTGTGCATCATACATGTAACATGAGAACCTACAGTGGCATTAGCATTGCATATGCACAGGGACATCGCATTATGTTGGGTGTGTGTGCATGGGTGTGCTCACCCATCATCATTATTGAGGAATGGGTAGTGAGCTCGTAGTTTGGACGACGTCCAATAGATGTCTCACGGTTTAAAACATAAAAATAAATATAAATAATGTGTGTTGGGCGGAGGCGAAGGGGGCGGGTGCCTTAGGTGAAAAGCCTAGAACATGGGTGTAAGAGACCCGCGGTGTGATCCGAAAAGTTCTGTTACCTAAAGAAGACACACGGTCATGTTTATCACATAGACTTAGGGTTGTGTAATAGGAGTCGGGATTGACTCGGGATTGGTTGCCCATTGGCACTTGCATTGGGTAATGGAGCCGGTGAGGGCTCGATCACATGGATCATTAATTATTGTTAATACCGGTGACGGTTTGCAGCATATGCATGTGTGAGGGAGTTGGTGAGTGACTCGGGATATGGGCATGATGACATTTCATGCATGACATATGACATTCATGTAGACATTGACTTGGATGTGTATTTGTTGTGCGACCATTGTATGTGCACTTAGATGGGGAGTAGCCCTTGTAGGAGTCATTCTATCTTTGGGTTTTCTCACTATGTTAGGACCCCCTTTCGAGTGCAGTGCGGGTGCGGCGTTTGACATATGGGACCGCATGTGGGATGAGAGCCGGATGAGGCTTTGTTTTGTTTTGTTTTTGTCATGTATTATATTCGAGCAAAACATATATACCTTTTTGTTGTATAAAATGACTATTAAATGGACTATTGATTAAATAGTCTATCACATATTTTTGTATATTTGGGAATTAAATATGCAGGAATGGGTCTCAATATATGAGACAAATGAATATGATATCGGGACACGGAGTATCCATAGGTTTACGTGGAGTTGACGGGTTGTGAAGGACCTCAGGGATAGAGGTGTCTGACTTGGTATCGGTATGAGTGCACGAGCACTGGGCTTGAGGGACATGGGTTTAGGCCATGGTCATTAAGGTGTGTCTGATATGAGCATCACATCTCGATGTCAGGGTTTAGGTATGTGATTACCTAGTCAATCACGGGATATGATTAGAACACTGCATGCATTGTGTTTTTATGTGTGCTTTGGTGTATAACATGATGTGTGTTGCATGTTGTGTGCATTTATGCATGATTGGATATATATGGAAAGCGAAAGAACACTAGAGTTAGAGATCTTGATCATGGTGTTCGGGAACTGCTATTTATTAGTGTTGGCACCATGCATCACTAATGACTTGTGGCACAAGAAATCTCATATTTGGTGCTTAACAGGTGTAGATGGCTAGTCGCGGACGAGGACGCAGAGGTTGTCCATGGGTATGGCCGCCGTGACTATTTTTGCTTGGGCTTTTATAAGGACTATGGGCGCTCTGATTGCCACTATTGTACAAAGGCGAGGTGGTCGGGGTCGGGGGAGGAATAAGTAACCTCTAGAGGTTTAGGGCACATCATCCGAGCATTGAGAAGGAGGAGGGGGACCCGGTAGTAGTTGACCATTGGTTCGGTCAGTTGAGAAGTTTACCTGACTTTTATGGAGACTATGGGCGCCTCTGAGTTGCCACTATTGTATAGAGGTGGGTGGCCGGAGATTCGAGGAGGAATAAGTAACCTCCAGAGGTTTAGGGCACATCATCCCCCGACATTCAAGGGAGGTGGGGACCCATTGGTAGCTGACCATTGGTTCCGTTAAATTGAGAGGGTATTGGAGGCCATGGAGATTACCTCCGCTACTACACGGATCAGGTTAGCGGCTTTTCAGCTAGCGGGTGAATCCCTGATATGGTGGGATTGGGTGAAGACCTCCAGAAATGTGGAGGCGATGACTTGGGTAGATTTCAGAGAGCTCTTTATGAGCAAGTTCTTTCATTTTGCCGGGCATGTCGTAGGTTCCTAGACTTACGACAGGGAGACATGACAGTACTAGAGTACATGGCTAGGTTTACTGAGCTAACTCGTTTTGCAAATGACTATGTGGCCACAGATCTAGCCAGAGTGAGGCAATTTGAGGATGGTCTGAGACTGTCCATCAGGGGCAAGATTGTGGGACTTCTCTTGCAGGATATAGACGTTGTGGTTAGGACGACCATGGCCATAGAGGGTAAGATAGGCGATCTAGAGTATCTAAGATCTTTGGTCTTGGTAGAGGAAGGAGGTCAGCCTTCTTGAGGAGTTCGGGAGAGCGGTAGAGGACTGTTCACTGGGGATCATAGGGACCGGGTAGGGAGCTACTCCAGGCCAAGGTCAAGGTCGGGACTATCGGGGCCAAGAGAAGCCAAGGTAGGGCTGAGGCCGGGCCAGAGAGCGAGATGCTTTGTTTTCCTGCACGACGACTGGACGTATGAGGAGGGATTGCGGCTGGGGCAAGGATCCCAGGGTTTTGGGATGCCCTAGTCTTAGTCATCAGTGGGACCGGCACGAACACAGTTTGTTCCCACTATAGGTCAGGGGAACAAGTATCAGGCTCCGGGTGCTGCACAAGCACCTTCGGTTTCACAGGCAAGCCAGAGAGGCCAAGTTGTGGTGGGAGTGGGCGGGGGCCCTGAGGCAGGATTTCAGGACTCGGGGGCGTGTCTGCGCCATTGCCCCCTGAGGCGGGATAGTAGACCCAGTCTGATGATGCAAGATACTTTTTACTCTTTCATTTATAGGCGAGAGTTTTATTTGATTCTGGTGCATCTCATTCATTCATTGTTGCATTGTGTGTGAAAGAACTGGACTTAGAGGTTGAGACCTTGGAAAATCCATTGCATGTGAGTTCTCCCCTAGGGACTAGGGTGAGGGTTGATCAAATATGTCAGGATTATGAGCTAGAGATCTCAGGGATTCTACTCACAGTGGACCTTCGAGATATGGACATGTAATTTTGGAAGAGTTTCCAGAGAGCCATAGGGACACGGTTGAGGGATGAATGCGCTTTTCATCCGCAGAGACTAACGGTTAGTTAGAGGACTATAGGTGTTAGAGGACATGCTGAGCATGGAGTACTTGGATCTCGAGGAATTATTGGGAGAGAGCATTTGCCCTTAGTTGATTCGCCTATAACAATGGTTATTAGGCGAGTATCTGAATGGTGCCACTATGAGGCATTATATGGGAGGCTATGCTGATCTCCAATTTATTGGACCAAGCTAGGAGAGAGATCCACCACGGGTCTAGAGTTGATTAGTGACACCTCAGGGAAGGTGGACTTGATACGTAAATGTCTTCTCATATTTCAATTTGGTAGAAGAGTTCGCGACCTGGCGACGACCTCTAGAGTTTGAGGTGGGAGATCATGTCTTCTTGAAAGTTATGCCTAAGAGATGAGTGATCAGGTTTGGCAAGCGGGGAAAGCTATCGTCGAGATATATTGGGCCCTTTGAGGTACTCGAGAGGGTGGGTATAGTTGTTCTGGAGTTGGCACTACCGTAGGGAGTTTATCGAATGTGCGACGTATTCCATGTCTCCATGCTCAGGAAATACACTCAGGATCGGCTCATCCTTAGTGGATTGGGGCGAGCTTGTTGTTTACTCTGGGATGGGACATGAGGGAGGGACCGGTGCGTATCATGGATAGCGAGACCCGGGTTTGCGGCCTTAGGCTGTGAGGAGCTAGTGGGAGGCCCTAGGCGACAGGGAGTGGAGGAGCGACATGGGACGTGAGGACACAATGCGTACCGCCTATCCTTTCTTGTTGAGAATGAAGGTCACCTTCATTTAGGCTGTGTGATAATTGAATGATTTGTATGCATGTGTTGTATATGTGTGCATGTTGTGGGAATTTTGGGACGAAATTCTTTTAAGGAGGAGAGAATGTAAAACCCAAGAAAATTTCATTTTTTCTAAAAAATGGCAAAACAATAATTTTTTTGAAATAGTATAGGATAAAAACTAGAATATTTTTAGATCTCGGATGACGAAACGGACTTGTCTGTTGAAATCGTCTCGCGAAATCTAGCTACTACGTTAGATTTCGAGGTAGTCGGGATTTCACGTTTTGGATGACACATGGTGGAATTAGGGGATGCCATTGGCACCCCGAGAAGTGACAGTGCTTAGAAACCGTGTGGTTCACTTGAAGGTGTGGTTCTTATTAAGCCACAAGTTGTATGATGTCATAAAAAGGGAATAAGAAATAAAGGAAAAATGAAGGAAAAACAATGGCCACACAAATGGCATGAAATGTGAGGAGGAGTTTCCTCCTTTGACCCATGCGGTCAATGTTGCTCCAGTAGGAAGAGAAATAGAATAGGAAAAAGAAAGAAGAATAAGTGAAAGAAAAGAAAATGGGAAAGGAGAAATTGGAAAAGAAATAAAAAGGAGATGAGGATGGAACAAAGAGGAGAAGGAAAACAAACAAAGGAAGAAAAAGGGAGGAAAAACGGGCAATGAGGAGAGTGAGCGTGAGGAGAGGAGAGAGAGAGAAAGGAGAGAAAAAAAAAGAAAAAAAGAAAAAAACAAAGTTGTCCAATTTTTTTTACAGTGTTCCGACGACTGGAGTTTGGTAGCTCAAGAATTAAAGTTGGTCTACTCTAGGAGAGCTACGAGTAGGTACCAAGAACGGAAGGATTTGATACTTCGCGCTCCATGAGGTAAAGGTTTCTCCTACTCGGGTTCCTTTTCATTTAAGGGCCGTAAATGGCCGTGTGGGTTAGAACCGACCACAGGATTGAGTTTTCGGTCATGAGGCTTGTTTTGAACGAGTTCGGGCCAGAGTTTGAAGGTTAATTATCCAGAGCTGGTTTTGTGGTGCGGGGCTATTTAGAAAATGCATGTTGGACTTTGTTGCGTGGAGTTCGGACCAGGTACGCGAGGATTTTGAGATTGGTTTTTGATTCTGAAATTCTTTGTCGGAGCGGTAAAATTGATAAAATTGGTAAAAAAAATATTTTGGTGTGCAGGGGTAACTTTTTGTAGCCATGGGTGATCGATCCAGAGACCGAAGCAATTGTTATGGATTTTATAATTGAGCTGTTTTTCGGAGGGATAGTTTTCGAGGCCAAGTTTGTGGCTAAATTGCAAGCAGTTAAAGTAGAGACTAAAATTTCTGGACTAAGTCTAGTTTTTTTATTATGGCCAGGAATGGTTATTTTATGTGTTTTTATGTGTTATTGCTGGAAATTTAATAACATGCTGAATATGTGTAAGATATGTTAATAATATATGTGTATTTATATGTATTAACATAATGGATGTGAATTATATATGTTTACATGGTACTTGGTAGGAAGTACGATTGAGTAGAATGTTCCATGTAATTGTGCATCATACATCACGACACTGAGAACTGCTGATGGCATTAGCATTGCATATGCACAGGGACATCACATTATGTTGGGTGTGTGTGCATGGGTGTGGTCACCCATCATCATTATTAATGAATGGGTAGTGAGCTCGTAGTTTGGACGACGTCCAATAGATGTCTCACGGTTTAAAACATAAAAATAAATATAAATAATGTGTGTTGAGCGGGCGAAGGGGGCCAGTTAACCCACACTCCAGTGAAAGCACAGAACATGGGTGTAAGAGACATGGTGTGATCAGAAAGTTATGTTGCCCAGAAGACCTACGGTCATGTTTATCACATAGACTTAGGGTTGTGTGATAGGGTCGGGATGACTTAGGATTGGTTGCCGGTGCTTTTGCATTGGGTAATGGTGAGCCGGTGAGGGCTCGATACATGGGTCATTGGTAATACTAGTGATGGTTTTCACACTTGGCATATGCATGTGTGAGGAGTCGGTGAGTGACTCGGGATTTGGGCATGATGACATTTCATGCATGACCATGACATTCATGTAGACATTGACTTGGATGTGTGTGTTTGTTATCAGACCATTACATGTGCATAGATGGGAGTAGCCCTTGTAGGAGTCATTCTCTATTGGAAGCTGCTACTTGTCATTAGGACCCCACTAGTCTGGTCCCGATCTGGTGTCTGACCCGCATATGGGACCGCATGCGGGATGAGACCCAGAAAAAAATTCGTCGAATTCTAAGACAATCAAAAAAATTTTATGAGTTTCTGAGTGGTGAGGTTCGCAATGACAATGACAGTTTTTAAGAATCTCGGGGTCGAAAAGCTGAGTTAAGTTCATTTAAAATGGGTGAGCGAAAGAAATAAATTGTTTTAGGACTTCCCTTAGGTCATTATCGGCTTTAAAGAGTACAGGAACCTTCTATGGTTTATTTTCCATCTAGGAGTCGATTTGAGATGGTTGAGCCTTAGGGGTTGTTTGGATGGCGTTTAGAGAACCAGAAAAACGCATTTTTCTGGGTTCGCGAATGTCACTATTCACATGAAGCCTCAAACTTTGGACGATCATAACTTTCTAGTCCGAACTCTTATTCATGTGTTCTTGGACTCTATGGAAATCCCTTTGAGTCTAGAATCCATCCATATATAACTTAATGCAATTTGGGCTCATATAATGTCTAAAAATGATGGAAACTTGATAGGGCCTCTTTGAGTGCGCGTAAGTCCGCTGTTCATATGACCTCTAACTGGACGGCCATAACGCAAATGAACTTCGATTCGGTATTGTTCATAGGCTCTACGAGAAAAGCCTCTTAAGTCTAGAATCTGGCCATATGCCTGTAAATGGCATTTGGTGCCCATATATTTTCTAAAAATTTTAATTGTAGCACAAAGTAAGCAAATTTCTTGGTTGTGATGACGCGTGTAGTCTGATAAATTGAAATTGGTGTATGTTGGTTGGTGTTATATGCATGTTGATATAATTATCCATGAGGATTGGGGAAATACATGAGTTTTTGTATGATTGAGGCCATTTCATGGCTTGTTGTAGGCTACTTGTGGACTTGATATGTCGCAGTGGGCTATAGGTTAAATTATCGTTACTCAGTGGTAATCCTTATGATGTCAGTAATATGCGTGTATTGATATATTGGCATGAATCATTATGAATTAATTGGAATTTATGTGTTCATTGATATAACTTTCCAATTGATGCATGGGTTGAAATGCATAGTGAGGCATGTACATATAGCACTCATATATATATAGCATGGTGATGAAGCGTGGCATATTGCATTGCATTTATGCGCAATTACATCGCATGCGGGTGTGAGTGCATGGGAAAATCAGCATTGTGTTTGGTGTTGATGTTGGTTTTAGTCTAGGGACAAAGTCCTAAAAGGTCACATGAATAATCGGAGGTTGCCTAACATGACTTTTGAATAAAGCGGTTTTATCGAAGTATGTCCAACAAATTATATATCTGAGGGTTGTCCACACAATAAATTATCGGAGTATGTCTACTATTATATATCGGAGGGTTGTCCACACAATAAATTATCGGAGTATGTCCACTATTATATATCGGAGGGTTGTCCACACAATAAATTATCAGAGTATGTCCACTATTATATATCGGAGGGTTGTCCACACAATAAATTATCGGAGTATGTCCACTATTATATATCGAAGGGTTGTCCACAAAGTAAATTATCGGAGTATGTCCACTAATTAATATCGGAGGGTTGTCCACAAATAAAACAAATATCTTTGTTTTGAAAATTATTTTCATACATGGCATATGCATATTGAGAGAAGTGATGAGGCTTGATACGAGGATTATGAGAAGTAGCATCTCATTCATGTCGTGTAGATTGAGATTTCTAGGATTGACATATTGATTGGAATGTGCTTGTTGCATGACCATTGCATGCACTTAGGTGGGGGTATCACTTGTAAGTTTCAACTGCATCTTTGGGCATTGCTCACCAGGTCGTGGGACCCCGTTCCAGTGCGAGAGATGTCTTGGGAGATGGTGCTCACTGGAGTCCGATAATGAGAAGAAAAGCCCAGGATTATGGCTTTGATTTATATTTTAGTAAAACATGTATTATAATTCTTAATTTTGATATATGTTTGTATAAAAGTAGTGTAAATTTAAACTCTTATGGACTATAGTCTATAGTCAATAACCTTATGTATTTGAGTATGGGTAAATGGGGCTATCTTGGCCATTTTACTCGCATGTAGACTCGGTGTGGTCGTTGTATGGCGTAGGACAGGTTGCCATGTAATTGCACGAGGGTTGTATTTGGGTAGAGCTCTTCGTACAAAGGGGCTACCTTGATTTTACGTTAAATCACTGGATCCAAGGAAATAGGACTCAATGTGGTGTGGTCTTAGAGTTACCTGACATCCCATGAATCTTCCGCGGGTTGTGGGTTGTCGAAAGGACCCAGTTGGGGCGTCACCACCTTGGGCGATCCTAGGCTGGCCATTTGAGCTGGTTTTGATCCTTAGGGCCCGATGTCTTCGGGTTTTGTTGTGTGTTTGGTATCCGCAGTGAATTTGTTGATGAATGGAACAAAAATGGTTCCTTGTTTGTGAAAGGACGAAGGTGCCTTTATTTTATATCAGACCCTGAGATTTTAGTCATTTATTAATGTATTGTTGGAAAAATAAATATCTGGCGGTTGTGTGTAAAATCATGTTAATATGTGCTGCGTGATGTATTAACATGGAAATTGTAATGAATGGAAATTATCATAGGAAATATAGTGTCAGAATTTATAAATGTTGCATGTAGCATGACATAACATGAAATGGCATGATTGCATTTCATATGCACGGTCACATCGCGTTGAGTCGGGTGTGGGTGCATGGTATTGATTATTCACCATTCTTGGTGAATGAGTAGTGAGCTCGAAAATTGGGACAATGTCCACAATTGAGACTCACGGGTGCATAAAATAAAAATAATAAATTTAATTGTGTTTGGGTGAGCCCAGATGGGGCGGATCCCCACTCCCCCATGGGGTAAAAGACCCCAAATTTTATTCTTGGTTAGACATATGGCTATCCGTGATGAAAGTTCGCGAAAGTGTTGGAGGAAAGTGTCTGAAACTGCGATTAAACCGAAGTGCAACCCAAATAAACACAGGATTTGGTAAAATTGAATAAACATTGGAGGGTTGCCCAATGGGTTGAGTCATTGGGTGAAACATCAATGATTGGTTTTCACACTTGGCATCTGCATGTGTGAGGGAGTCGGTCAGGACTTGGGTTTATGGGCATGAGGAGTCTCATCTCATGTATGACACATAATATTCCATATAAATTGTATTATTTATACGGATTGGACGTTTCATGGTTGCCATTGCATGTGCCATTTAGGTGGGGAGTAGCCCTTGGCAGGAGGAATTTTTCTACTAGGTATTTACTCCATTCATTAGGACACGGGTACAAGGGTGTACGGGAGGCAGCTCCGGCAGTCGTGATTGCGAAGGGGCGACATGTGGCCTTAAGTAACATTTTTGTAAAAGTGTTTTGTATAAAATGATTTTTAAAAAAAAATTATTTTGGACATTGTATAAATAGTCGGGAATGTAATAAGGGTAAAGGGCCATGATCGGACCCCTATGAACTGTAATTATTCATTTCTTTTCATATTTTAGATTTAAATATGAGTGAATAGGATCTCAATAAATGGGACACAACAGTGTGGCATTGGGTCACCCAAAATCCATAGGAATTCCACAAGTTGACAGGTTGTCAACGGGACCCCCGAATTTTGGGTGTCACATAAACACTATTTGTAGATTATAATTTTCAGACCTCAAATAATCCAAGATTTATGAATCTAACTTATCCTATATTTATTTCTTGAAAAGTTACCCTTTCAAACAAAATTGTCCTTTTTCATTTCATATATTTACATTATCTCTTAAAAAGAAGGGTTACTTGCATGAAATAAATGAGGTATTTGTCAAAAAAATGATAAGAGGCAATTTACGAAATTGGATTTTCGAAAGGTCTTTTAATCAAACCACCCTACATATATATTTGAAAATCCTTATATATATAATATATTAAAATTTTTCTTATAGAAATAGTCAAGGTTAAATATATCGGTTTCGACGGATATATCGATACTTGGATTTTACAGATATATTGGAGATATATCGAATATCACAGATATATCCGGGGATATTTTTACATGAATATCGATATATCGGAAATTAACAAAAATACTTTGAAATTCATGGAAATACTTTGTAAAAGAGTAAAAATGACATTAATAATTAAATATACACATTGATATTACATTGCAATGGTCTTTCAAAACCAAAATGAAGATCAATGTGGCTCCATTGCAACATTTGACGAAGGGATCCCATCTTGGTGAAGACAATACTCCATACGAGACGGTGTTCCGATAATATTGATTATAAGATCAAACATGTCATGCATAAATGTCTTGACTTGTACCCACAACCTCTCCATGGATAGGAAATTCGGGGTTCACCCACATGCATGTTTGAAATCCTTGTTACATTTGATATGGAGTTTGGAATGACATTTGTGGATCATGAGGATAGTTAATCATTCCATATTCATGATGGAACTTTGGGGATGTGAAGAAGGGCGATACATAACTCATTGTGTAAGGAGGAAAAACGTTGGCATCATTGGATGAATCACTGTATTGAGTGCCAATACTCATGGACTCAAAACTAGCTGAAAACGAATCCTCATTGTGTTGTGTCATCCTTCTTCGTCGACCTCTATATGGCTTTCAGTGGCTCGATACTTGGATATTAACTCGCAGACCCGTGGTGTGGCCCGAGCACAGGGTCAAAGATTTGACCAACCCGTCGACCAACGGAATGCTCGTGAATATCGGGTAACTGACCCTATTCCACGAATCGAAGCGAGTCTCCCTTATCTTGGAGCTCTGAGTACCTAACCTATCCCCGATCAACATCATAAGACATAACATGAGTAAAATGACCCGCGGGTCCGTCTGACAATACTCATCAACATACGACTATATACCATAGTTTGAGTTAAAAATTTACTCTTATGCAACACATATTAAAGTTTACACAACATTCTAATACATGTATCCTACTAAAACACCAAAGCCACAGCAGAAGCTTTCTTGATATCGACCTCTAGGATGAGCCGTCTCTAAATGCGCTCCACTGTACGAAATAATATAATTCCCTCGTATGGTGAGTAATGCCCGATAGTGGAATCACCACTAAATGGGTTACTCTCCACCTAAGTGCATATGTAATGCTCCAATATAAACACACACACTCCAAGTAAATGCGAGATCCTACTTGAATGTCTATGCCATCCCATGTCTCAGTCCTCATAGACTCCTCACACTTGCTAAATATTATTGCTAGGAAAAATGATCATTTCAAAACAAAACTTTGTTATTACATTGAAATACACTACCGAACATAATAGATAAAATATTGAGGATACCCTCAGGCCGAATGTGTTGGAGAACTTCCAAAGCAGGTCATAGTCCTCATCAGCGTTTGGTGTCTCTCTGACCCGTTCTCAGGAAAATCATCTTGTGAAATTCCTTCGCATTCATTTCATTTTCCGGAAAATCCATGTCATGCACACACACTAGTTTCTAGGTTACCGGTGCATATGTAAATGCGATATGCCATTTCAACACAAATTCATATAACACATGCAAATATATCATCATGCATATATTTACATAATTTAAATCACACAAACATGTTATCTGTGATTTCCATGATCCATTACACGAAAATTAGCTCACGTGGGTACGAATTTACATACCTGAAGCAATTCGATTTGAATTACTCGACCAAACACATTTCTCTGAATTTATTTAAATGGACACTATTCATGAGCAGTGAAACCTCGGGTTATTGTTCCGCGGTAATCCACCAACATCGGTTCCACTTTGTGAATCCGAATTTTATATATTTCGGCCTCATACACATCACGATACAATTTGTTTCACAAATTGCAACCTGAAACACCCAAAGCGACCCGTAAAGCGTACGGACTGCCTGATTAAGTTCATAAATTCCTCACACTCCCGTTCCAAGATTTGGGACGATCAACTGACAGTTCAAGGCCTCAACTAACGACATCAACAAAACTCTTAAATCAAGAGTAAAACAAGTAGGATGAAGCCCTACCTCCTCGGAGTTTGTGAAACTCCTCAAAACTAGAGCGCGTGAGCCTACGTAGCGTGAAACGACTTCCTTCACCTCCCGAAGAATTCCGGCGGTCGAGTGCTTGAAACCTAGAGAGAAGGTGCTCTCTCTCTCTCTAGAATATGAAAATCCTAAGCTACTGCATCCGTTTTCCTCTCCCTCACGTTTTCTCCCCTTTTCAATTTGAAGAGGATGACACTATACACTATTTCGTCTTATTATCATTTAGAATTCAAAAATACCAACATGTCCCTAAGCTTGGATTTTAATTGTTTACTTTCTCTCATCAAGTCCATTTCCATCCTCTCTCTACTTATACAACATGTGTCACCTTGAGTACATGTTATAGGTGACTTTTGTCACCTCGGATTTCATTTTTCACGATGCAGATGCTTTCGATGCCTCAGCTTGTGCAAATTTAATTTGTCTCGAGTCGACGAAGTCGACGTGGTAACTAGATTTCACGAGACGATTCCAATGGTGAAATCTGTTTCGTCATCCGAGATCTAAAAAATTTTTGGATTTTTACCGGAATTACGATTTTGCCCTTTTCCCAGAAAATTGGAATTTTCTCGGGTCTTACACATGGTCTTGCATGTGTGAAATCATCTTCACCAGTGAATGGACTCAATGGATATTCACTTTGTTGTCAATCTACATTATCTCTCCACCACATCATTTCATTATCACACTACCATCATTGGTCCCCTCTCCTCTTGAGCCATCATAGCACATGGTAGAGTACCAGCAAAACTAGGTCTCTTATTATATTCAAACACTTGAATCAAAGAGATTCGAGTGACAACGAGTGAAATAGTCTCTAGTGTCTTGACTAAAACTTTCACTATGAACTTCTTCAGATAAAACCCGCTCAACATCAACAAATGCTTCTCAAACATGTGCAACAATTTGTGGATCATGATTTCCATTTTCATGTAAGACCCGAGAAAATTCAATTTTTTTCAAAAGAGGAGGCAATCGTAATTTCGATAAAATCAAAAATTTATTTCTAAATCTCGGATAATGGCTTGAGTTTACTTAGATTGGAATCGATCTCATGAAATCCTAGCTAACACGTCGAATTAGAGACGGTCGAATTTACGTTTCAAGGTATCGAGTATCGAGGCAAGTAAAAGCGAAATGTGATGTGACAAAAGTCACTTATAACATGTACTCATGTGACACATGTTACATGAGTAAGAGAAAGCAGTGAAGTATGTAGAGATAGTGCCAAATGTCAAAAAATCAAAGCTTAGGACATAGATGACATTATTTAATTTATTTAAATGATAATAGAATGAAATCATAGTGTCATCTTCTACCCTTAAAATGAGAACCAAAAACGTGCTGGAGGGAAAAACATATGCATTAAGTGGAGTTTTATAATTTTTTTAGAGAGAGAGCAACTTCTCTCTAAGATTCCGAAGATCGGCCGTCGAAAGTAGCCGAGGACAAGAAGCAAAATTTGTTTCTGCTTGTGAACTATAGCGTGGGTTCAGTTTTAAGTTTCAACAAACTGCGTGAGGTAGGGGTTTTATCCTATTTGAGTTTTACTTTGTTTAAGTGTTTTTATGATATTTCGGTTGGCTTGGGGGCCTTGAGCGGCCGTTTGTTCCGATCCCAAAACTTAGGACAGTGTAATTAATGGAGACAAATTTGTGTAGTTTGTGACCGTGAGGGCTATTTGGGTTAATTGTATAATTTGTGAAAAAGTGTATTATGTATGAGGCGAATGGTTATGAAGTGGGTCCACGAGAAGTGCGGCAGGTGTTTGGTGATTGGCCGTGAGCGGTAACGGGGTTTCGCATTCCGTGAATATGTTCATGAAATATTTTTGTGAAATAATGTGTTTGGTTGAGTAATTCAAATTGAATTGCTCGTGTTTGTTAATTAGCCCACGTGAGCTAATTTTTGGTGTAATGGATTGTGAAATTGCATAACATGTTGTGTGATTAAATAATGTAAATGTATATCATGTTATATATATTTGCATGTGTTATATAATTATCTTTGGAGATTGGCATCGTAAATTCAGCATGAAGCTATTTGAAATTGTACTATATGATAAGTGAAGTGCATGGTGGATTTATTGAGAGAATTGTTTCGGAAGGTTGACTAATAATAATAATAATTATCGGAGTGTGTCCATTACAATATCGGAGGGTAGTCCATATAAAATATCAATCGTCGGAGTCGGCCCAATTGATATACATCGGAGGGTTGTCCACTAAATACATAATCGGAGTCGGTCCACTACTTATATCGGAGGGTTGTCCACAATTAAAAACAAATACCTTTGTTTTGAAAATAATACTTCTCATACATGGCTTAGGCAAGTGTGAGGGAGTCGGTGAGGACTCGGGACATGGGTTGGTCATTTAGACATTCAAGTAAGATCACACATTTACTTGCGTGTGTGTTTATAGGATCATTGCGTATGCGCGCTTAGGTGGAGTAACTTCATTGGGGTGATTCCACTGCGGGCATTAGCTCACCCAATGGGGAATATATTATTTTAAGGTGCAAGAAGGGCGTGCGGGACGATGGCTCATCTTAAGTGGAGTTTTGAAAGTCGGGTTGTGGCTTTGATGTTTTGGGATAATATGTATTAGAATTGTAAATTTTAATATGTATTTGTATTAAGAGTAATGTATAACTCTTGAACCATGTGAGATAATTGGTTGGACATTATATTGTGAGTATTGATGTAGGGGCCCAAGTGGCCATTATTTTATTTGCAATTAAACCCTGTGTGGTCATATTGAACTGTTTGGGATAGGTTTTGTATTTGGGTAGAGCTCCCCGTACAAAGGAGACTCTGACCTCATGAGAGTGGTGTCGGGTTATTAAATCCCACAGTATTAGGTGGGTTGAAGGGTTAATCAAGCGTTTCCGAGATGATGCGTCACGGCTGGTATCAGAGCTTAGGTATACGTATACCTAGGGCTTGGGGGACTTGGGCTAAGGCCAGAGTCATTTAGGTATAGGAACATCACAGCTTGGTATAGCTCAATGTTAGGGTTGGGTATGTGATTGCACAAACCGATCACGGACGAGATTAGAACACTCGTACGTTGTGTTTTATGTGATTGTTTGATGAATTTGGTGATTGTTGTGTGAAGTGATCATGTGTTGATTGAATTGTGTGTGCTTAGTGATTAGCACATAGATGTGTTGGAAAATCTTTTGGAGTTTTACAGTGTGTAAAACTGAAAAAAAGAAAATAAATGAAATAAATTTTAATAAATTTATTTGGTTTATTGGATAATAAAATAAAATTTTAATAAGAAATTTTAAGGTTGAACTTAGGTTAGGGTGTGAAACGAGGAGAGTTTGAGGAATTTTGGACAAAATGGTCTAGAATTAATGAAAAAAAAATGAGGTGAAGAAAATTGTTTTCTAAGGTTTTACAGTTTGTAAAACTGAAGAAAATCAAATAAAATAAATTTTTATAAGTTTATTTGGTGCCTTGGAAAAAAATGGATAAGTATTTTTGGGTGTTTCTAGTAGAAGAAATGAAAAAAAAAATGTGTGAAAAACGAAAAAAAAATCGTGAAATTTGGTTGGGCTATTTTAGGTTGTAATCACGATACAATGGAAATTGTCGCCTCTGCGTGACATGATGAGCTAGGCTTGGTTTATTTGGGGAAGGGTTGTGTCCGCGTCTGAATTTTGTATCGTGTTGAAAACTAGAATGGTATGGGGAGGTTGAGTGCGTCGGGGGGGGTGTATCATGACAAGCTGGTGGCAAATTTGGTGAGGCGTGTCGCGATACCTTGATTGTATCGTGACATGAGGGCTTTAGGCTTCTTTGGGGGTTGTGTCGCGGCTTCGCGGTGGTGTATTGTGACGGGGGAGCATGAGGCGTGACATGCGACTGGGCTTCTGTTCTGTAGTGCACAGTGCACGACAGACGCGTCTGGCCGTTAGGCTGCGACCTGGCCGGTGCCAGACTTGACACGAAAACCTTGAGGCGCTTCATTTCTGGCCAAGCTGGGCGCAATACAGCAGGCCTAGGCCCACGATACGGCAGGATCGACACGTGACCTGACCTGCTTGTGCGTGTCTTGTGCGTGCTGGCCACTTTCATGTCGCGGCGTCTGAATACTGACTTCGTACTTAGTGCGCAGTGATTTTGGGTTCAATGCCTTTGTTTTAGTCTTTGTTTTGGACCTTCATTCATGAACCTTTGTTCACAAAATTACAAGAGAATTTTTTTTAAATAAAATCAAATCAAATGAGCTAAAAAAATTTTTAAATAAAATTTTTAAAAAATAAATACTGATAAGATGATTTGATATATTGAATAAATTGTCTAGCATTGCTTAGGAATGCAGGGACTTAGTATATAAAATGTATTCTGTGTATGAATAGTGTCTAGAGCATGTTATACCTTAGAATGCATCGAATTAAGCGCCGACTGGGTTAGTGCGCATTCAATTTCATTCTTTGCATCTGTTGTATTGGGATTGACAGAGGTTGAGACCTTGGAAGGGCGCTTTAATATGTGAGTTCTACTAGGATTAAAGGCGAAAATAGGGATGATAATATGCGTGGTTGCGGTTGGAGATCTTGGGGACTCTACTCCTGATATGGACTCAGGATCATGGACATGTCGAGTTGATGTCATCGGGGATGGATTGGTTGCGCGCGACTTATAGGGTGGGTTATCAGATTATAGCGTAGGAGATTCTGACAGTACACATGCGGGACCCGGTACTCTTGTGGTATTTGAGGACAAGCATGATGTTTGCTATCAGGTGCTCTGATCAGTCGTCGGGACGAGTTAGCGGAGTTGGCTGCTTGAGCCTTACCCAGAAGGACGAGGAGAGACCGGACACCGTCTACCTCGAGTAGTTTACAGTATGTAGATGTTTTTCGGATGAGCTACCGAAATTGCCTCCGTAGAGTTGTAGACTTCGGTATTGAGTTACACCCTGGTACTTCGCCCGTCTCTGACTCGTAGGATGGCACCGGTGGGATTGCGGGAACTGGAGTCCAGTGCGAGTTGGGTGAGGGGTTCATTAGATAGAGGCACTTCTACGGGAAAAACCGGGTTATTTCTGCGAAAGAAGAAGGATAAGACCCTTTATTTGTGAAGTGATGGTACCGGCCAATTGAAACGGGTTCTGATCAGAATCGATTTACCCATTGTCGAGTTGATGGTTGTTTGATTAGTTGAGAGGGCGCGAGTCTACTCCAGATAGACCATGTGGTTACCATCGAATTTGAGGGTTAGGAGACGAATATCCCTAAGACATCATTTAGGAGCCCGTTATGGGCACTTTGGGTTCTGGTGATGCGCGTTCCAGTTGACGAATGCGCGTGAAGCATTCATGGATCTCATGCATAAGGTATTCCAACCACCAATGAATCAGTTTGTAGTAGTGCCGTGGATGACATCTTAATCTACTCCGATGAAGTGGGGAGCATGAATCATCAGGATTGTGCAGTTGTTGAGGGCTGTCGGTATGCGGTAGGATTCGATGATCTGATTTGAAACTGCGAGGTGAGATTTTAAGGACACGTGGTGTCGGCATCGGCGTGTCGATGGACCCCGAAAAGGTCGGCGGGTGATGAGTTGGGGAGAGGCGAGAGTCGGTCTTCGAGATCACGTAGTTTCTTGGGATTGTTGGGTATTATAAGGGATTCATTGAGGATTTCTCGAATAGCGCACACCTATGACGAGGTTAACCGGAAGGAGTCGGGACTGATTGGGATGGCCGTGCGAGGAGGCATTAGGAGTTGAAGAGAGACTTACGCCGGCTCCTATCTTGATAGTCGGACGGGGAGACAGGGAATACAGATATAGTGATACCTCGAGTGGGCTGGGATGTTTGATACGATCCAGAGGAGTAATAGCTTATGGTTCCGTCGAGTTGAAGAATCATGAGTAGAATTACCCCACACGACATAAGGTTAGCGGTAAAGCGTGCCACCTTGAAGATTTGGCGTCACTACTTATATGGCGAGGAGTTATTACTGAACCGCAAAAATTCAGTATATTTTCACGTGGCTAGACCTCAACATGAGGCAGCGAGATGGATGGAGTTCTGGGATTATGACTTCACTTTGCGTACCATCTGATGAGGCAAATGTGGTGGCTGTCTTGCTCGATCGAAAGTCACGGGGTATTGGTTGGTATAGCTGGGAGTAGCGGATGCTTTCAGGCTAATGGGGCGGTTTAGTTCTGATTGCTGAGCATGACACGAGTGCGTTGGGGAGTTAGTATTACCGTCTTTGTTGGCTTGAGTGATTGAGTCCAGGCGGGGCCTTAGTATTGCCATAGGGGGCCAGGAATGCAGTCAGTATGGGTGTGAAATTCCCGGACCGTCCACACGAGATGGTAGTCTTCGATATAGAGGGCGATGTAGTGGTTCCCGATTTGACCTGCGGGAGAGGAGATTCTCGGGTTTCCACTTTGCTCTCGATTTCGCGTGCATCAGGTGGCACGAAGATGTACCGGGATCTTCGTCGTCGGTATTTACGGAATGAATGAAGAGACACGTAGGGGACTTTAATGCTGACGATGTCTCACATGTCGACAGGTTAAAGTGAGCACGAAGCCCGGCGAGGCTACCGAAGCGATTAAATTGGCTGAGTGGAAGTGGGACACGTCACGATGGATTTGTGACCCACTTGCGCGGTGCTGCAGGCGCATGATGCCAGTATGGGTGATAGTGGATCGGCTCATGAGTCGGCACACATTTGTTTTTCTGGCCGTGTAGGATGACCTTCACATTGGAGAGATTCTGCCAATTGTATATTCGAGAGATAGTCCGGCTACATGGAGTACCAGTATCCATAGTGTCGGATAGGGACCAGGTTCAGATTGCACTTTTGGAAGAGTTTCCAAAAGGCTATGGGCACACGGCCCGGCCGAGTAAGTGCGACTTTCACCCGCAGACGGATGAGAGTCGGTCGAAGGATTATCTGAGTGTTAAGAGGACATGCTGCGGCATGCGTCTGGATCGATAGGGTAGTTGGGAAGAGCACTTGTCTTTAGTTGAATTCACCTACAACAATAGTTATAAGAAGCGAAATTATCGGAATGCTTTCATATGAGGCATTGTGGGAGGCCATGCGATCCGATTATGTTGGGTAGAGGTGGGGCTCCATCAATGGTCTGTCCCGATTAGAACACCTGGAGAAGGTGAGCTTGATACGACAACGTCTTCTCCGCGGCTCGAGGCCAGAGTGAAGAGCTATGCTGATGTGCGACGTCGACCCCTAGAGTTCGAGGTTGGTGATCACGTTTTCTTGAAGGTGATGCCTAAGAGAGGAGTGGTCAGGTTCGGCAAGCGTGGTAAGCTATCACCGAGATTCATTAGGCCTTTCAAGATACTCGAGAGGGTAGGCATTGTTGCATACCGGTTGGCTTTACCGCCCAGCATGACAGGTGTCCACGAGGTATTTCACGTCTCCATGCTCCGGAAGTATACTCCAGATCCAGCTAATGTGGTGGATTGGGGACAAATTAAGAGTTGACAGTGGGACCTTCGAGGAGGGACCGGTGTGCGTGGATAAGGCTGTGATCAAGTTTTTAGTGAGGAGCCCGTGAGGCTAGTGAGGGTGCTATGGCGGCACTATGGGTGGAGGAGTCGACGTGGGAGCACGAGAGACACGATGCGAGACCACCTATCCGCTTCTTGTTTAGGGATGAAGGTGGTTTAGTCGTTTAATATTTAAATGACGAGTTTACATGCAAGGTAGAGTGCACATTGCATATGCATGTGTTGTGTTTAGATTATCAAGAATTTCTGGACGAAATTCCTTTTAAGGATGGGAGATTGTAAGACCTGAGAAAATTCAATTTTTTCAAAAAGGGCAAAATCGTAATTTTGATAAAAATTCAAAATTTATTTTCTAGATCTCAGATGATGAAACGGATTTCACCGTTGGAATTGTCTCGCGAAATCTAGTTAACACGTTGAATTTCGTCAAATTCGAGAATGTTCGAAATTTTAAAGTTTTGAGGAGCATCAGTATGGTGTAGTAAAACAAAATAATGATGTGACAAAGTCACCTGCATGTACTCATGTGACACATGTTACATGAGTAAAGAAATGATGGAAATGGACGGCCGAGATAGTGCAAAATGTCAAAAAAATCCAAGCTTAGGGACATAAATGGCATTATTTAATTTGTTTAAATGATAATAGGACAAAATACCGCATAGTGTCATCTCTACCCTTAAAGCGAGAGCCCCAAGCGTCTTTGGAGAACAGATCTGATAAGTGGAGTTTGTGATTTTTAAGAGAGAAATGACCTGCTCTAAAGATCCAGGGAGATCAGGCAGTCGAATTCTTGGGACAAGAAGCAAAGAAAGGCGTTGCGCGGTGAGGAACCTTTGATAGGTTCAGTTTAAGGAGTTTCGACAAACTACGTGAGGTAGGGGTTTTATCCTATTTGAGTTTACACACTTTGTTTAAGTGCTTTATGATGTTTAGTTGGCTTGAAGGCTGAGCGGCCGTTTGTCCGATCCAAAGCTTGGGACCGGAGTGTGAAAATTGTGGAACAAATTTGTCTGATTTGCTTGGCTGAGGAGCTGTTTGGGTTGTTAATTGTATAATTTGTGAAACAAATTGTATTGTGATGTATGTGAGTAGGAAATGGTTATGAGACCAGTTACAAAGTGGAGCAGATGTTTAGTAGGTCGTGAATAGTAACAGAAAGTCTTGTTCATGTGAATAGTGTTCATGTGAATAGTGTTCATGAAATATTTTTGTGAAATAATGTGTTTGGTTGAGTAATTCAAATTGAATTGCTCGTGTTTGTTAATTAGCCCACGTGAGCTAATTTTTGGTGTAATGGATTGTGAAATTGCATAACATGTTGTGATTAAATAATGTAAATGTATATCATGTTATAATATGGCAAATGTGTTATATAAATTGTCTTGGAATTGACATCATGCATTCCATGAACTTTGGGCACCACTAGAGTGATAGGGTGAGTGCATGGGAATTGAAGTTTATTGAGATAATTGTTTTGGAGGGTTGACTAATAATAATAGTGTGTTATCGGAGTGTGTCCATTTACAATATCGGATTAGTCCATATAAAATATCAATCATCGAATTAGAATTGACCCCGATTGATATACATCGGAGGTTGTCACTAAATACATAATCGAATTAGGTCTGCTACTTATATCAGATATATCAGGTCAAAACAAAATACCTTTGTTTTGAAAATAATACTTCTCATACATGGCTTAGGCAAGTGTGGGAGTCGGTGAGACTCGGGACATGGGTTAGTCATTTAGACGATCAAGTAGGATCACACATTTACTAACGTGTGTGTTTACATAGGATCATTGCATATGCATAGGTGGAGTAACCCATTTAGGGTGATTCCACTAGGCATTAACACCTATCGGGGAATATATTATTTTAGATGCAGAGGCATCTGAGGAGCGGCTCATCTTGAGCCCAATTTTGAAGAAAATTCGGGTTGTGGCTTTGATGTTTTGGGATAATGTCTTAAACAGAATTGTAAATTTTAATGTATTTGTATTAAGGTAATGTATAACTCGCCAGACCATGTGAGATAGTGGTTGGACATTATATTGTAGTATTGATCACGAAGCCCAGTGGCCAGTGTGGCGCTGCATTTGCATTCTGGACCTTGTGTGGTCATATTGTTGTTGGGACCGGGTTTTGTATTTGGTAGGCTCCTATCTGAGGGACTCACACTTGATTTTTCTATGAGTGGTGTGGTTGCTAGGCATCCCGCAGTATTCAGCGGATGTGGGTTGTCAGCGGACTGACCTGGGATTGGGGCATCACATTTCATCATCTAAATGGAGAGGTTTAACCCATTAGAATAATTGATTATTCTCTTAACTTCCTGCTTCGGCTACAAAATGTAGGAGTAAATGAAAATAATCTTTTAAACAACTTTATCGATCTACCTTGCATATCTACGTATCTTTAGTTTCATATTTAGTAACAAAAAACTAATTGTTTAGACAAGAATTCAAACTAGCCAATTTCTTTGTTTGTATGGATCAAAGCAAATGTGCTCCATTTCCCTCTCACATGCTGAAGATGATGCGGTTGGGAAAAGAACCTTGAGAATTTTAAATTCCTCACGTGTGGGAGCATAGTTTCCAATAGATAAATACCATTAATTATGATAAAATTACTAACATTCAAATCTAATAATAACATGGTAATGGACATTACTTTAAGCTTTTAATGAAAAGAACACTCACTAGGAACCATTAATCTCTTGAGTGCTATTTACTCGATCAAGATCGCTTTTTGGCATCTCGAAACATTATAAGTGGCAATTCATAATGAACCATCCAGAAATCAATAGCAATAATATAGCCAAGTGTATGAAAATAAATTGAATCAATTAATTAAATATAGCCTAATGATGTACCTCATTTCTAATATTACCAAGACCTACGATGGTAAGACAGATTTTCCAAACCTTCATGAACAACTTGATGGCTTTCGAGGTGTCCATGGATTTTCGAGGCAGCAAGACCAAATCTTGGGACTCCTTACGATTTTTTTTTTTTTAAACCGGCGGTACATGTGGGTATGGCCCACATCTTACTTAATTAAATATTATACTACATATAGCGGGTCCCGTTTACAAATACAAAACTTTACTTTTACATTTACAATTAGTCTGAACCTCGTAGTGAACCCTTACAAGTGTGTTGGCCCAGGCGTATCACGGATGTTTCCTGATGTCTTCTCCTGACCTGCGCAGTTAAATACCGTGTTAAGCTTTCGCTTAGTGAAACATTTCTTATCTGAAACATGCATATACAATTATAATAAAATTAACATAATACCATGAAATCATTCATACATTCATGTCATGGACTTATAAAGTACTTATGTATCAAAGGAAGAGCATGTTCATACGGGACTCCAGTAGGAATTCTGAACTTATTCTTCACAGACTTATCTTTTAGTCTTATGGAGGGACTTATACTAGTCTTGCTGAACTTATATTTGTATACAGGACTTATTCTTGTCTTACCGGAGCTTATACTTGTCTTCTGATACGGAGTACTGTGGTACTCTGAGCACTTGTTACTGATACAAGATACCCTTGGTACTCTTGGACTTATACTTACTTTATTCGATCTGGGGTGTAGGTGCCTCTTGAACTTAATCAAATACAAGGTACCGTGGGTACTCTGAACTTCATCTGAGCAGAGGAGTACGTGGAAATCTGACGAGAATATCGAAGCGGGAGTACCCGCAGAGTGCGACAGAACTTAATCGAGATACAGAAGTATCGGATGCGGGACTTATCGAATCTGGGGGCGTATCGAATCTGGGACTTATCGAGATCTGAGGGCGTGTCGAATCAGGACTTATGAATCTGAAATTATCGAATCTGAGACTTATCGGTCTGAAGTGTCGGATACGGGGTTATCGGATCTGAGGACTTATTCTTGTCTTATAAGATCTTGCTGTTTCACGGGCTTGGCCTGTGTTGCTCTTGGGTTCTTGTATTCTTGTGCCAAGGTACCCATTAGGTGCGATAAGTGAACGGTCGAGATCGTATCACACTCTGCAGGGTCGGATAAGACTTATTCGAATCACGGACATTAGTCTTCCGTGAGCGGATCACGATTCGATTATCACGGAAAGTACCCGTGAAGTCACATTTGGACTTATGCTTATTTCTGAACTTATTATTGTCTTACGGATCTTATCATAAATGCGAAGGTACGTAAGTACAATAAGTGAACTAATCATAATCCCCCCATCACATACGGGGTCGGATCAGGCATTGTCACGATTACCTACTCGGGTATGGATATTAGACAGCAGTGCAGGATCATATGATTACATATACTTATTTTACGGATACGAGGAGTACATGGTGCTACTAGACCTATACTTGTTTTACCGTGCGGGAGTACCGCCGATGCTGCGAGTTTAATCGAATCTGGGAGTGCCCTGATCACTACGAAACTTGATGAAATGCGGAGTACTTATAATTTACTCTGAACTTAATCGAATCTGGGAGTACCCGTAGGTACCTAGAACCCAGCAGAAGCGGGGACTTAATCGGAGACAGGTGCTTGACCGGATACATGAGTACGTGAGTACTACGGAACAATCTGATACCATAGGTACTAAGAACATCAAATCGGGACTTATTCGGCGGGGTGTCGAGAGGCAGGAGTACGCCAGGTACCTCTGAAATTCATCGAAGAAGCGGAACTTAATTAAATACAGGGTACGTAGGTACTACAGAACATTTTACGATCTGGGAATTTGTGGTACTCTGAGGCTTATCGAGGGACGGGAGTACGTAGAGTACTCTGAGACTTATTCGAAAGCAGGACTTATCGGATACGGGTGCAGAAGTAGGTACTGCGAGAACCTCTGAGAGGCAGGGCTTGTGGGGATACCCAGGGTACCCGTAGATTTTCTGAGCTTATCTGAGGAGGCCAGAGACTTGTCGAGGATATAGGGTGCAGTAGGTCTTCTGAGCAGTCGAATCTGGTACATTTAGATCTTTACACTTATTCTTAATTCGAGTGTAATGCATCATATCTATCACATTCACCTAGACCAATCCTAGAGCGAGTAGGACCAGCAGTATAATAGAGCCCGAGGTACAATACAAAACGGGAATTAATGCGTGCTTGCAGTGAAGTCTTGGAGCACGTCCAGGCGTGCACTCAGCGACGGGAGTCTTGAAGCACCAGCGAGTGCGGAAGCACCAGCGGGACGTCCACTCATTCATTCTTTGGTCTAGGTAGTCATATGATCATATATCTTTCACATATTCTTGTTCCTCTATAGATCATCTTTACTCCAGAAATTGAATCATTCAGTGGGATACTGAAACTCAAGTTATGGCATTTTCATGCCCAGCTAGTCCAGTTCTGGAATTTTCTGGGGACAGTTTGAAATATTTATTTTCTAGTGCCTTGTCTTGATATTTGACACTGGATATTTATACTCCTTTAAAGTTAAGGTGCTAAGGGTTCTATTCCAACTGGAATCACTTAATTGAACATAAGACTCAAGTTCGTCGAAGCAACCGGACTACTCTATGTTCAATTTGGAACCAGAATTTGGCTTGCATGGTCCCACTTTAGGTGACCTTTTGGATATCTAGATTCATAATTTGGAGATACTTAGTAAATATGGTTTGTTCTCCTTGAAGTCTATTTTAAGTGGCCACTTGAATCCTCAAATCTCGGATAGAAATAAGGGAAGTTATATGGCCAAAATACAAAAACTGAATTCGGAACGGAAAACGAGAACAGATTGTCAGGTACAAGCTCAAATTGTCTGCAGGTACAACTTGGCCAAGAAATGACGAGAACCGAGAGTGTGCCGGTACAAACTCAGGTTGTACGGTACAGATTCTGTGCCCGAATGGGTATTTTCTCCCATTTTTCATGCCATTTCATCCATAGATCAATTCTATACTTCAAACACCCATCTAAATCATTTCATATGTCTCTTGACATCTCTTTTCTACTCAAATCCTCTTTCAATTCTTATCATTCCTCACAAATCTTCCATGAATTTCCCCCAACACAACTCTAATATAGGTCTAAGCCATACATAATTCAAACTCAGGACATTCAGGGTTTATTCTAAACCTAGCTCCAATTACTTGTCATTTAACCCAGCAAATCCAATCTAAAAGAGAATTCTATAATCATCTTGTGCCATATGGGTTTACCCACCTTAATTCCATAAATTTTGGGTTAGATGGAACCCTAGCAAAACCCAGTTTGGGGAAGATAATCATAGCATCCAAGATCCATGCCAAATCTCATAGAATTCATAATCAAAATGAGTTTCCATACAAAAATCAAAGTTCCATACCTTGGCTTGCAATCTCCTCCATCTTATTCTTCTTCCTCTTCTTCCTCTCTTTTTCTCCTTCTCTTCTCTCCCTTCACGATTTGCTCCCCTCACAAATGAGACCAATTTGGTCTTTATAATCCAGATTTTCTTAGGCCTTGTTTGGCCCTCAAAACCCATTTTTGGGTTAACTTTGTTTATTTGCTTTTTGGCCTTCCTACTCTTGGCCATTTATATTTCCAATTTCCTTTTATCTTTGGCCTCTAGTCTTTTCACATTGGACTTTTAAGCCCCTTTCTTTAAGAATGATTACAAAATTGTCCTTAATTCTTGAGAATTTAGGGTCTCTCATTTAGTGTTTGCATGTTCAACTCACGAAACATTCAAATTAGGCTTACAAAATACCCTAAACATGTCGAAAACGGCTAGGGTATATTTCGGGGTGTTACAATTCTCCCCCCCTTATAAGAATTTCGTCCTCGAAATTCACACTCTAGCATGTGTTTGCTCATATCAGATCCTTTCTTTTTATATCTTTTACAGAAGCTGGAGCGTGACTCTCTCTTGAGCCAACAAGACTCCATTAGAACTAAATCTCCAATCCTAATCTTTCAAAGCGGGATTGGGACTTATTCATTCTATTCGATATACAGGACAGGACATCATGATAGACCTGACACATTACTATGTAGGTACATCCTTGTCTGGGACTTATCGAGCGCTGAAAGCTTAGGCTACGATACCAACTTAATCACGCCCGTTTTCCGAGACGCAAGACCAAATACTGGGACTCCTTACCTGATTTTATTTTATTTTATTTTTATTTTTTTAAACCGAACTGGTACCTGTGGGTATGGCCCACATCTTATAACAATTCAAAATATTATATACATATAACTGAGTCCCATTTACAAATACAAAACTTTACTTTACATTTACAATTGAGAGCACGGAACCATGTAGTGAACCCTTACAAGTGTGTTGGCCAGTTTGTATGCGGGGATGTTTTCTAATGTCTTCTCCTGTACCTACGGATTAAAAACCGTCTTAAGCTTTCTGTTAGTAGGAAACATTTCTTATCTGGCTACATGCATATACACAATTATAATAAGTGTATAACCATAACAGAAATCAGAAATTTCATACATTCATGTCATGGACTTATATAAGTACTTATGCTTATCACAGGCTTATGTTCATACGGGACTCCCGTAGGAGTTACAGAACTTATTCTTACGGAACTTATACTGGTCTTACGGAACTTATACTGGTCTTACTGAACTTATATTTGTATACAGGACTTATTCTTATCTTACGGGGCTTATACGCGTACTTCACGGATGCAGAATTTTCGTGAGTACTACGAGAACTTGTACTTATTTACTGATAAGAATACCCATGGGTACTCTTTTGGACTTATACTTACTTTATCGTGCGGAGTACCCGTGAGTCTTCTTGAACCCAATCAAATACAAGAGCACCCAGTAGGTACTCTGAGCTAAATCGAGCAGTACCCGTAGAGTGCAGACATCGAGGCGGGAAGAAGCGCCCGCCGTGCGAGCGAGAACTTGATCGGACAAAATGTCGAATCACAGGACTTATCGGATACGGGGCGTGCTCCAGTCCCCAGACGATATCCAGTCTGAGACTTATCGAATCTGAAATTATCGAATCTAAAGGGACTTATCGAATCACAAGTATCGAATCTGAGTTATCGAATGGGACTTATTCTTATGTATGATCTTATACTTGTTTCTGAACTTATTATTGTCTTTCTGGCCGGATCTTATTCTTGTGCGAGAGTACGTAGGTCTGATCGTCGAGCAGTCGAGGATCATATCACATACCGAGTCGGATCAGACTTACCCAATGCAGATACGGACATTAGTCTTTCGTAAAGACGGATCACATATTCATTATACGGAGTACCCGTGATCTGGCGAGGACTTGCTGCGGTACTACGGAACTTACATTACGGCCCGGTGCTACGGATGCCTTCGCCGTGCGAGGGTACCCGTGGTACAATGGGTCGGAACTCATCATAATCCCATCACATACGGGGTCGGATCGGGCGTGTGCAATTACCTATCGGTATGGATGATGAACCATAGCGGTACAGATCATAACGGATACATATATTATTTTGCGGGATACGAGAAACCCATGTAAGAGTACTACTTTGGACCTGCTTGTTTTACCGATCTGGGAGTACCCGTGATCTTCTGAGGTTTAATCGGATCTGAGGAGTCTTACAGATCTTGCAAAACTTGATGAATCTGAGTACCCATAGGTACTCTGAGGGCTTAATCGAATCTGAGTACCATTAGGTACTACAAAACAAGCGAGACAGGGACTTAATGGGACGGGTCTTATTCGGATCACGTGAGTGCAGTAGGTGCCCCTCGGGACTGTCGAATCTGAAATTGCCCTTAGGTGCTCTGGAACTTATCGAATCGGGACTTATTCGAGGAGGCGGGGTACCCTTAGGTACTACAGACTAAATCGACGAGCGAGACTTAATTAAATACGAGGAGTGCCGTGGGTACTAGGAGACATTTTTCGGATACGGGGTAAGTAGGTCACTACGAACTAATCGGGGACGGGATTACCCACTGGGTACTACAAAACTGTTCGAAATGGGACCCATCGGATGCGGGGTACCAGAGTAGGTACTCTGAAACTTATCTGAGGCAGAACTTATCGGATAAAGAGTACCGTAAAATTTTACAAAGGCACCTTATGAGAGGCGGAACTTGTGTGGGATCTGAGGAGTACCCAGGTAGGTACTTGAGCAGTGAATCTGAGAGGTACATTTAGATCTTTACACTTTATTCTTAATTAGGTGTGCTTGCTCGTATAATACATCGACTACTAGACCAATCCCTAGGCGAGTGGAATGTGATATAATAAGTACCGAAGGGTGCAATACAAAACGAGTGTCGTAGCACCCGGCGAAAGTCTGAGACATAATCGAGGCGTGCACGCTCATCTGGCCGGGAGTGTCGTAACGCCGGCCAGGGTGTTGAGCGCAGTACGGAGTCTTGAAGCATAGGAGTCTTAGGAAGCACTAAGCGAGTCTTAGAAGCACCAACGGGGCGTCCACTCATTCATTCTTTGGTCCTAGGTAGTCATATGATCATATATCTTTCATATATTCTTGTTCCTCTAACCAGATCATCTTTACTCAGAAATTGGAATCCATTCCAATCAGGATCCTTCTGACGCTCGATTCATGGCGTTTTCATGTGCTATTCAGTGATTTGATTTTCATGGGGGTTAGTTTAAATATTTGTTTTCAGTGCGTATCTTGTGTTTGACATGGAATCTTTATACTCTTTTAAATCTAAAGGTGCTAGGGTTCTATTCAACTGGAATCACCCAATTCGAACAGGAACTCAAGTTCGTCGAGCAACCAGATTACTCATGTTCAAAGCTGGAACGAAATTTGGCTTACATGGTCCCCACTTTGAGTGAATTTTACCAGGCTATCTAGATTCAAATTTGGAGATACTTATTAAATATGGTTTTGTTCTCCTTGGGAGTCTATTTTAAGTGGCCACTTGAATCACTCAAATCGGATAAGAAATGAGGAAGTTATGGCAAAAATACATAAACCTGATTCAGACGGAAAACCAGAACATGTTGTACCCGGTTTTAAGCTCAAGAGTTGTACCACATTTTAACAATAAATATTGGAACCGAAATTGTGCAGTACAAGCTCAAGTTGTACGGTACAATTCCTGAAAATACCCCGAGAATGGGTATTTTCTCCCATTTTTCATGCCATTTCATCCATAGATCAATTCCTATGCTTCAAACACCCATCTAAATCATTTCATATGTCTGTAATCTCTTTTCTACTCAAATCTCTTGGTCTTATCATTCCTCACAATCTTTCATGAATTTCACAACACAACTCTAATATGGGTCACAACCCTTACATAGTTCAAACTCAAGGATTTGTTGGGTTTGTTCTAAACTCCCCAAGCTCGATTACTTGTCATTAACCTTAGATCCAATCCTAAAGGAATTTATAATCATCTTGTGCCATATGGGTTTACCCACCTTAATTTCATAAATTTTGGGTTAAGATGGAACCTAGCAAAACCCCAAGTTTGGGAAGATAATAATCATAACAATCAAATATCATGCCAAATCTCATAAATTCATAATCAAAATGGTTTCCATACAAAAATCAAAGTTCATACCTTGGCTGCTTGATCTCCTCCTCTTATTCTTCTTCTCTTCTTCTCTCTTTTCTCCTTCTCTCTTCTCTTTCCCTTCACGATTTGATCCCTCACAAATGAGACCAATTTGGTCTTTATAATCCAGATTTTCTTAGGCCTTGTTTGGCCACCGAAACCCGATTTTTGGGTTAACTTTGTTTATATTCTTTTGGCCTTCTCTTGGCCATTTATATTTCAATTCCTTTTATTATCTTTTTGGCCTCTAGTCTTTTCACATTAGGACTTTTAAGCCCTCTTTGAACAATTTAAATTGTCCTTAATTCTTGAAAATTTCGGGTCTCTCATTTAGTGTTCAGCATTGACTCCACGAAACGATCAGGTCATGACCTGGTACCTAAACATGTCAGCTTGACTAGGGTATATTTGAGTGCAATTCTCCCCCCTTATAAAGAATTCGTCCACTCGAAATTCACCTCTAACATGTTGCTCTATGGCATCAGATCCTTTCTTTTTATATCTTTTCTGAGTGGAGTGA
Organism: Tetrastigma voinierianum; assembly: GCA_016808115.1. Lineage (NCBI taxonomy): Eukaryota > Viridiplantae > Streptophyta > Magnoliopsida > Vitales > Vitaceae > Tetrastigma > Tetrastigma voinierianum. The sequence goes on from JAEQBH010004661.1 coordinate 32,701, forward strand.
CTCTCTCTTAGACCAACAAGACTCCACAAATAAATCTCAATCTAATCCTTTCAGCGGGATTGGGACTTATTCATTCTATTCGATATACGAGACGGGACATCATAATAAGCCAACACATTACTTATGTAAGTACATCCTTGTCTGGGACTTATCGAGCGCCTAAACCTGACTCGTGCAGCATTACGCCCGTTTTCCGAGCCTTGAAGACAAAATCTGGGACTCTTACGATTTATTTATTTTTTTTTAAAGCCCGAGGTACACAGTAAGGTATAACCACATCTTATAACAATTCAAATATTATATACATATCTTGAGTCCCATTTACAAATACAAAACTTTACTTTTACATTTAAATTGAACGGAACCTACATATGAACCACCTAAAGTGTGTTATGCCCAATTTGTATCTGGATGTTTCGCGATGTCTTCTCCCCTATACCTACGGATTTAAAGCAGGTGCTAAACTAAGCAATTTGGAAACATTCTTATCACGAAACATGCGTATATACAATTATAATAAGTGTATAAGCATACTTAATCAGAAATTTCATACATTCATGTCATGGACTTATATAAGTATGCTTATCACGGAAAAACATGTTCATACGGGACTCTAGTAGGAATTAGAACTTATTCTTACGAGACTTATAAGATGTATGGAACTTATACTATCTTCACGAACTTATATTTGTATATAGGACTTATTTACTTATCTTCACAGACTTATACTTGTCTTACGGATGCAGGAATTTTCGTAGGTACTCTGAGAACTTGTACTTATTCTGCGATACAAGAATACCCTTAGGCCTCTTTGGACTTATACTTACTTTATCGATCTGGGAGTACCCGTAGGTACTCTTGAGGCAATCAAAAATCTGAAATGCCAGTGGTGCTATAGATTCATCGAGAGCGAGGGAGTACGTGATGCAATGGGGCAATCAGCGGGAGTACCGTGCAGCGGAACTTGATGAATCTGAGGACTTATGAATCACAGGGACGTGTCGAATCGGACTTGCTCTGGGGATCTAGGACTTACTCCGGTCTGAGGAATTATCCCGAATCGGGACTTATCGGATCTGGAAGTATCGGATCTGAGAGTTATAGGGACTTTATTCTTGTCTTATAGATCTTATACTTGTTTCTGAGCTTATTATTGTGCAGGGATCTTATTCTTGTGCCAAGACCGTGGAGTGCGATGGTCGAACGGTCGAGGATCATATCACATACCGGTCGGATCGGACTTATTACGGATCTAGGACATTAGTCTTTCGTAGGAACAGATCACAGATTCATTATACGGAAGTACCCGTAGGTACGACTGGACTTATACTTATTTTACATAACTTATTATTGTCTTACGGATCTTATCCTCGTACGAAGGTACCCGTAAGTACAATAAGTCAGAACTCATCATAATCCTATCACATATGTATCGATCGACGTATGCGCTACTCATCGTGCATGGATATTAGACCATAGCAAGGTGTACGCATCATACGTATACATATACTTATTTTACTTGACACGAGTACCCTTAGGTACTAATCGACCTATACTTGTTTTACTCGATACTCTGAGTAAATCTATAGGTACCACAGAGTTTAATCGTATACAGAGGCACCCTAGGTACTACAAAACTCGATGAAATACGAGTACCCATAGGTACTACAGAATTTTATCTGAATATTGTGGAGTACCCTGTAGGTACTACAAAACTTCTAAGCAGACAGACTTAATCGAGACAGGCCCGATCAGATACATGAGCACCGTGAAATTAAGGTGACTTATTCAAATACAAGAGTACCCTTAGGCATCACGGAACTTATCGCATCACTCTATCTCGCAGACGTGAGTTAATCGAGACAAGAGTACCTTTAGGTACTACCGAACTAAATCGTAGAGACGTAACGTAACTTAATTAAATACGGAGGCTCAGTACTACGTAACATTTTCGTATACAGAGCACCCGAGGTACTACTGCAGCTTAATCAGGGATGGGAGTACCCGTAGGTACTACATAACTTATTCGTAAACAGACTTATCGATACGTGATACCCGAGGGTGTCACTAAAACTTATACAGAGACGTAACTTATCGACAGGATCTTTAGGTTCTGCTGTAACTTATACAGAGACGTAACTTGTCGACATGTGAGTACCCGTGAGGTATACAAGGTAATAACAGATACGCAGGTACATTTAGATTCTTACACTTATTCTTAATTCAGTTGTCTTAATGTGTTATTCATCCCGACTACCTATCAACTAAGAACCGAGTAGACTAAAGATAATAAGTACCCGAAGGTACAATACAAAACAGGAGTATCGTAGCACCAGCAGGAGTGCCGGAGCACCAATCAAGACGTGCCTGCTCATGCAACAGGAGTGTCGTAGCACCAACAGGAGTTCCGAAGCACCAACAAGAGTGCCGGCACTACCGAGTGCCAAGCACTCAGAGTGCAAGCTGGCACCAACAGACGCCCACTCATTCATTCTTTGGGTCCTAGGTAGTCATATGATCATATCTTTCAAGAGATTCTTGTTCCTATGAATCATCTTTACTCAGAAATTGGAATCATTCCAATCGGATCTTCCAAACTCAAGTTATGGCATTTTCATGCCAACTAGTCAGTTTACCGATTTTACCGAGGGACAGTTTGAAATATTTATTTTCCAGTGCCTTGTCTTGATATTTGACACTGATCTTTATAATCCTTTAAATTTAAGGTGCTAAGGGTTCTATTCAACTGAATCACCTGACCTTGAGCACGGACCTCAAGTTAGCGTCCAAATAACCCTGACTATTTATGTTCAAAGTTGGAACTTAATTTGGCTTGCACATGGTCCCACTTTGAGTAATTTTTGGGCTATCTAGAGTCAGAATTTGAGATACTTATTAAATATGGTTTGTTCTCTTGAAGTCTATTTTAAGTGGCCACTTGAATCACTCATATTGATAAGAAATGAGGAAGTTATGGCCAAAATACAAAAAACTGGTCAGAACAGGAAAACTGCATCAAAGCTGTACCTGGCACAATTTGTACAAGCTCAAGTCTTGCACGGCACAACTTGGCCAAAAATGACTGTGTCCAATTGTACTGGTACAACTCACGTTGTACCGTACAATTCACCCGAAATTGCCCAGAATGGGTATTTTCTCCCATTTTTCATGCCATTTCATCCATAGATCAATTCTATACTTCAAACACCCATCTAAATCATTTCATATGTCTCTTGACATCTCTTTTCTACTCAAATCCTCTTCAATTTTTTATCATTTCTCACAAATCTCCATGAATTTCCCCCTAACATACAATCCCCTCTAATATGGGCTTCACAACCCATACATAATTCAAACTGTTGATTTGTTAGGTTTATTCTAAACCCACCAATTACTTGTCATTTAACCTTGAATCCAATCTAAAAGAGGAATTCTATAATCATCTTGTGCCATATGGGATTTTACCCACCTTAATTTCCATAAATTTTGGGTTAAGATGGAACCCTAGCAAAACCCCAAGTTTGGGGAAGATAATAATCATAGCAATCCAAAGATCCATGCCAAATCTCATAGAATTCATAATCAAAATGAGTTTCCATACAAAAATCCAAAGTTCCATACCTTGGCTTGCTTGATCTCCTCCATCTTATTCTTCTTCCTCTTCTTCTCTCTTTTCCTTCTCTTCTCTCCCTTCACGATTTGATCCCTCACAAATGAGAGACCACTTGTCTTTATAATCCAGATTTTCTTAGGCCTTGTTTGGCCCTCAAAACTCCATTTTTTTGGGTTAACTTTGTTTATTTGCTTTTCGCGCCCCTTCCTACTCTTGGCCATTTATATTTCAATTTCCTTTTATTATCTTTTGGCCTCTAGTCTTTTCACATTAGGACTTTTAAGCCCCTTTCTTTGGAACAATTACAAAATTGTCCTTAATTCTTGAAATTTCCAAGTCTCTCATTTCCGTGTTTCGCATTCAACTCACGAAACATTCAAATCAGGCTTACAAAATACCCTAAACATGTCGAAAACGGCTAGGGTATATTTCGGGGTGTTACACAAGGTCACTACTAACTCCAGGTCTATATTGAAATCTTGGATTAATATAATATGCTACAAAAGTGATTTAGAATTAGTATGTGATAAAAGGAAAATAATACGCATTAAAAGTGAATATGATATTGAATAGTTTACCTGCTGTATGAAGAGGATGTTTGAGGGTTTTATCCCAACGATCTTGTGACACCCCAAACCCGGGGGTCCGTTGCATACTCGTCAACCCGCGGAATACAAGTGGATGTCGGGTTACCCGACGCCACTTCAAAAGAATGGGCAGAGTCTCCTTTGTACGAGAAGTTCTACCCAAAGCAGTCCAATATAATCACAATGATACAAATATGGATAAAAACCACTGGGCTCATACTACAACATCCATAAAAACATACCGACTATATCCACAATGCAAGTAGCTCAAATGTTTTACTTTATACAACATATATTAAAATACCGGACTTAATACATGTAAACATTAACAAGCCAAAAGCCATAATCCCGCTTCTTCTAAAGCGCCTCAGACAAGCCGTCCCTCGCACGCTCCCCCGTACTTGTAAAATAGTATCCTCGACAGGCGTAGCTAATGCCTCGCAGGTAATCACCATATAGGCTACTCCACCTAAGTGCAATGCAATGCTCCAAAATAAACACACATTCAAGCAATGGCATGATCCTACTTTAAATGTCTACATGCCCAACTCGCATCCCCGAGTCTCACCGAATTTCTCTCACTGGGCTAAGCCTTGTATGAGAATTCATTGCTTTGTTAGTGGACAACCTCCGATGTATATATATATATCAACTGGGGCCGCCTCCGACATTGATATATTACGGTTTTTATGACTACCCTCCGATGAATATCAATTGGGCCGCCTCCGACGCACATTGATATTTTTAATTGACTAATCCGATAATAATATTTTTAGACAACCTCCGAACCATTTACTCTAGGACTCATCCCATGCACTCACTCCTAAGGCTCTAGTGCCAATGAATAAGATACTTAACGACGTATTTCAATTCCAATACAGTTTAATCTTACATGTAAATATATAAACATGCATATATTTACGAAATATCTAATTCACACAATCATAAGTTATGTAAATTCTCATTTCATTCATCAAAATTAGCTCACTTGGGCTAATGATCAAACAAGAGTAATTCCATTTAAATCACTCAACCAAACACATATTTCACAAAATAATTTGATCGATCGTTTCGGGAACAAGAAAAACCCCTACACTATTCCTTTCAAAGACACTTATTGTCTACTTGGTGAACTCCAGTTTCACGGCCATTTCGACCTTATACACATCAAAGCATCATTCATAACACAAATTTGTACCATAAATAACTCCAGCAATGGGTGGATCGCCTACACCGCCCACATGGGTTTCAAAAATCCAACACGTCGGTTCCAAGGTTTGGGACCGATCAAACGGCCCCTCACGGCCTCATTCAACTCAAACATTAACAAGGTACTTAAACGAAGAATAAAACCCAAGTAGGGAGAAACCCCTACCTCTCGGAGTTTGAGGAAACTCCCTAAATCCGGTACCCACGCGAAGCCCTCTCCGCAGAGCAAGCCTTCTTGTCTGGGAAGATCGCCGACGGCCAGATCGTTCGTAAAACCTAGAGAGAAGGAAGACACTCTCTCTAAAAAAATGAGATCCAAGCTTCCTGTGCAAGACTCCCCTCCTCTCACGTTTTTCTCCCTTTTTGCTTTTTGAAGAGGATGACATTATTCCTCTTTTGTCCTTTTCTAACTTAAAACAATTCCAAAAATGACATTTATGTCTTTCTTTTCCCAGTTTTGACATTCGGCACTATCTCGGCCTTCCATTTTCATCTTTTCTCTACTCATACCACTTATGGCACATGAGTACTTGTTATATGTGACTTTCTGTCAAGGTCAGAATTTGTTTTACTAAGACCCGAACCACGCGATGCCTCAAAGACGCAAATTCGACCGCCTCGAATTCAACGAAATTTACGTGCTAGCTAGATTTTATGAGACCCATTCCAACGGTGAACCGCTTTTGTCATCTCGTATCTAGAGAATAAATTACGATTTTAATCGAAATTTAAATTTCATAACCGAATTACGATTTGCCCTTCTTTCCCATAAATTGAATTTCTGCTCCATGATCTCGCAAAATTTTTTTACCCATTCTTTAGCTTTGAGTGCATGTAAATTTTGCTTCATCACTCGATTCAACTCATACACAAATGGCATTGTTGGGATGATTTCGGAATCAACAATGCGAAGAACTGTACATAGTGCTTCATAGATTAACACTAGGTTAGAGACATTCTCCCAATATGGATGATTAAACATGAGTCCTTCAATCTCACGTCCAATGGTCGTTCGACTAAGCTTGTGAGAAGCCCATTCATCACTAATAAAGATCTTCTTCAAATCAAATTTCTTAAGACTCATAGTATGTATGTAATTTGTCAGCAAATCTTGTTGCCTCTCGACGCACAATATCTCCACCACAACCTTTCTCATTGCTGCGCTAAACCAAACCATGATTAGATGTTGGTATCTTTTCGTGCATTGGTAATCAAGTCGAAAACACTTTCTCATTTACCAATATCTTCAAACATAAGGTCGATGCAATGTGTTGCACATGGAGTCCAATATAAATTGTAATTCTACATTAACAATTTCCCAGCCTTCACAACTGCTACTCCATTGTCTATAACAATTTGCACAACATTTGTTTCACCAACTTCCTTTATCACGTCCTTCAACAAACCACAAATGTATTTGTTGTCTTTGATATTATCCGATGCATCAACAGACTTAAGAAAAATTGTGCTTCCTTTACAATATACCATGAAATTAATGATACGACTTCGTGGGGACGGGCCCATCCATCACACAAAATTATGCACTCATAGGTCTTCCATTTCTCCCTTTAGAGATTCACATAATCTTCCTTGTCTTTATACTCCATATCTAAATATTGTTTTGGATTTCATATGGAGAGGGTGGTTCTATTCTCATGCCTACAAGTTAAAGTAAATAATAATATGGTTTGCAACTATAATGTAAGATAATAATTTTATTAGAAATTGAAAACGGATTTTCACATACCAACTTGTTGTGCACCAACAAGCATGCTTTTGAAGTGGTGAGAGTCTGCTTTGTGAGGCGCAACGCTCTCATATATGAAGAATTTACTACTTAATCGGCCCATTGTTTCTTTGATTGCACTTCCTTTAAAAATATTTTTAATACTCTTTTGTCTTGCTACCGAAGATTTGTATAATGATTGAGCAAGAGGTGGTGATGGATCCGATTGTCTCACACTTTGAGATCTTGCACCCACTCGACCTGCTGGATGTGATTGTGAAGGTCACCTATTGAAATTATATATATTAGAAATGTTTTTAAACTGCTTATACTATAATGAATTTAAGTTAAAGATTTATCATTCTTTCTTTGTCTCATAAACCCTTCTTCATTGGCCGACCGATTCAATCAAATTTTCGATGCACGATGATGTTCGCCGATAGTCAACTCGCTCGTTAGGGTTCATGTCAGTCGAATACATATAGACATCATCATCTTCCTCCTCATTTTCCTCAATATCATCATTACCATCATCAAAGAGATGTCTATGGCTATCACCCATTATGCCTCGTAGTTCAGCTCGAATTTCTTCAATATTTGCAGCTTTCTTTGCTTTAGCTTTATTCCTTCAACCAAAAGTTGTCTCATTTCTTTTAACTCGAGTGCACATTAGACACTCTTTGCCTGGAAAGTGGGATCTGTATGTGATAAGTGAAATTTAAACCGAGTAACTCCCCTACTTTTAATTACCATACCACAAAAATTGAATATGGTGTCATTTCTATTTCCTTCAATAGGTGTACAATATTTCCAAGCAGGATCACGACCTCCAATATTGCTTCCACTTCCACCATCCATCCTATAAACTTCAATAATTGTAATCAATTCATATTCATTATCTCAATCTAAATATAAAGTTGCATCAATTCATATTACATTAATTAACAAATTTTTATATTTCATATTTATAATCTCACCTAATATAAAGTTGCATTAATTATTATAGTTAAAGAAAATGTGTTTTGCTATTAATTAATAATTTATTATATTTCATATTCATAATCGTGAATTCAAGTCTAAAGTTATATTAAATATCTAAATGTATATGGATATATGTTCATATTTCATACACTAACAAATTTTTATATTTCATATTCATAATCTCAATCTAAATATAAAGTTGTATTAATTATCATGTTAAAGAAATGTGTGTTTTTACATTAATTAACAATTTATTATAATTCATATTCATAATCGTAATCTAAGCCTAAAGTTATATTAAATATCTAAATATACATAATATATGTTCATATTTCATACAATAATTAACAAATTGTTATATTTCATATTCATAATCTCACCTAAATATAAATTGCATTAATTATCATAAGCAAGAAAAGGTGTTATATTAACAATTTATTATATTTCATATTCATAATCGTAATCTAAGTCTAAAGTTATATTAAATATCTAAATATACATAATATATGTTCATATTTCATACAATAATTAACAAATTTTTATATTTCATATTCATAATCTCAATCTAAATATAAAGTTGCATTAATTATCATAAGTTAAAGAAAATGTGTTTTTACATTAATTAACATAAAATATAGATAATATATGTTCATATATCATATTTATAATCTTAATCTAAATATAGACTTAAATTAAACCTTAATCTAAATATAAACTAAAATTAAATCTTAATCTAAATATAAACAATCTTAATCTAAATATAAACTTAAATTAATTATTAAATTGCACAAATGTAAAAAAATTTAATTAATTAACATAGAAACATACCTTAAGTTGCAAAAGTATGCATTGAATGGAAGACTTGAACACCAAAAGTTGAAAAAAATATTATTCTCCAAGACTTTGCACAAATCAAGAATTGTTTGAGAGAGAATGGATGAGTTTGATATGAAAACTAGTGATTTTAAGGCTATTCAGAGATTTTTCTAATCAACCAGCCGCTTGGTCGGTCCCAAAATAAATGAATTCCCGCCATTGATTTTATTTCGATCAAATCGACACCAGATCTTGATCTAGCCGTTATAAATCACCGCCTTTAGACTGTCAAATATTCAAAATCCACCTTTAGATAAAAAAATATAGCCGTTGGAATCAAAGGGATTGAAATATTGTCATCAGATCAATAGGTAGTCATTGGAGATTTTGAGTTTTTGAGACGAAATCTCAGCCTTCCACATGTTCAACAATTCTAGCCATTAGATCTGGCCGATTTTTTGGCCGATATATCAATAAAATTGCAAGAATCAAAGACCACAAAGAAGCCTCGTTTGTTCCATCGTGTTGTTTTCAGATCCGACATTGCGGTTCGGAGCATATCAAGAACATATCACCGATATGGGCCGATATTTTTCGATTTTTCTTTCATTCGACTTTCGTTTGCTGATATCGTGTCAGGAATGTAAAACCCGAGAAAAATGTTAAAACTATAATTTAAGTGGAAAATCTTGAATTTTTTTAGATCTCGGATGACGAAACGGACTTCACCGTTGGAATCGTCTCGCGAAATCTAGTTACCCCGTCGAATTTCGTCAAATTCTGATACAATCATAATTTCACTTTTTTCGAGGCACCAAGAGTAACGAGTGACACTTGACAAATGTTGGATGGCTGGCAGGTCGCGTCAAATGGAGATAAGTCAAACAAAATTCTATGGTAGATCAGGTGGGATGCGTCACAACTTGAGAGGATGGAAACCAAATAATCGATGCCAAGAGTGACAAGTGAATCCAGTCGAACCAATGGAGAGGTGACATGTGGCAAGGAGGAGGACATCCCACTTGAGCATGTTGGAGCTGTAAGACCCGAGAAAATTCCAATTTTATGAAAAAGGGTAAAATGGTCATTTCGGTAAAAATCCAAAATTTTTCTAGATCTCGGATGATGAAACGGACTTCACCGTTGGAATCGTCTCATGAAATCTAGCTACCACATTGAATTCACGACTCGAGACAATGGGATTTCACTTTTTCGAGGTATCTGCATCTGATGTCATAAAATTTTGATTTTGCAGAGACATGTGATGAGATAAAGTCACATATTACATGTACTCATGTGACACATGTATGATTGTATAGACGATGAAATGACCGCTTCTGATTGTATAAGGCCAAATAGTGAAAGGAAGGGACATGATGGGAATTAAATGAAATGTTAATGAGATAATAAGACCAACACTTGAATAGTTGTCTTCTCAAACAAAAAAAAAAAAGAGAAACATGCAGGTGGAAGAACTGATTACAAGAGGGCTTGAGTTTTTGAAATCTGCAGAGAGAAGTCATGGCCTTCTCTAGATTTCTACTATCTCTGACCGTTTGCTCTCAACGGAGCAAGAAGAAGTCGATTCCACGCGTGGGAGTGGCTACACGTGACACCGACGGTGGAGTCTGCCAACTCCAAGAGGTAGGATCTTTTCCAACTTATGATATTCTTAATATATTAGAAGCCATAGTTAGGATATTCTGAGTGTTTGATTTGAACCGTAAATTTCTGGCCTCAAAACCTTGAACCGGGAGCGGAGAAAATCCCAAATTTGGTGGTCGTGAACAGTGTCAACCCGAGGGTTTCACTGTTTACGTGAATAGTGACGTGATTTTCTTTGAATAGAAAATGTGTTGTGTTATTCAAATGAAATTGTTTGGTTTGCTAATTCAGCCCATGTGAGCTAATTTTGGTGTTATTGATGTGAATTTAATAACATGATTTATATGGATTAATTGTGTTAATATATACATGTTAAATATATTAGAATAAATTATTTGAAATTGGCATAATGCATTCCATATACACTGGGGCAACCTAGAATATTAAGTGTGAGTGCATGACATGAAAGAAAAAAAAAACGAAAATGTTTGTGGAAATGAATTTTGATGGAAGATTTTCCGACACCGCTTTGAGAGTCATCCAACATATCACTTCTGATGAGGACTATGACTATTTCGAGCGCATTCAGCCACTGCGAGGGTAGTCCAATGTATTTTAATTAATCGTAGCAAGTTTTGAGAACAAAGCTTTTATTTTGAAAAATCGGATATTTTACTCAAGTTTCTAGCCAGCATATGTGAGGGAGTCTGGGTGAGAACTCTAGACATGGATCGGGCCGCGCAGACATTCGAGTAGGTTCATGTAATTGCTTGGATGTTTGTTTTTCCATGACATGTGCACTTAGGTGGGGAGTAACCCATGTAAAATTATCACTACCGGGCTTTGCTCACCCTGGCTGGAGGATCACTATTTGTGCACAGGAGTGTGCATTTATAAAGGCGCCACAGAGGCCGCGCTTTTGTGAAGAAAGCCGACGGTGGTTTCGTATTGATTTTAGCAACATGTATTAGAATTGTACTACTATGTTGAATTAAGAGTAATGTAAAACTCTTAAACCATGTAATATATTTGGTCGATATATATTTCAGGTATTAATGCAGGGGCTCATGGCCATTATTTTACCTCGCATGTATCTCAAGGGTCATTATAAACTGTTTGGGACAGGTTGTATTTAGGTAGAGCTCCCCGTACAAATGAGACTCTACTCGATTTTTCATGAGTGGTGTCAGGTTACCCGACATCCACGGTTATTCCGCAGGTTGATGAGTTGTCAACAGACCCCCTGGAAATGGGACGTCACAGGAGCAAATCCGGTGGAGAGGAGAATTAGAGGGAAAAATAAAGAGAGAGAAGAAGAAGGATGAGAGAAAAACTCCACCTTCTCTCTAGATTTGGCGACGATCGGACCGCCGGCTTTCGTCGGAGCAAGAGGCAAAGTTCGTCCACGCGACGAGGGCTGCATGCAGAGACGAAAACTGGTGATTTACCAAGCTCCAAAGGTAGGGTTTTTCCTATTCGTTTAATTCTGTCTAAGAGCCATTCAATGGTTGAGGTGTTTCAAATGTAACGGCCGTGTATTTCAAACAAAACGTGAGAACAATGTCGGATTTTGGGATCAGGCTTTGTGACAATCTCGAATCAATCTCGACTCAAGCTAAACGGGCCTGGATTTAAATTTATGGACTATTTTCGACAGTTCGAGCTGAATTTTCGGGGCGCCCCGTAAAATGACTTTCGCTAATACTGGGTCCAGTAGCCGCGGTGTGTTATTGCTAAAATGAATAACATATTGGTTGTGTGAAAATCATGTTGTTACATGATCAATTGATGTATTAGCATGGATTGCTTGATGTTATGAATTATATTGTAGAAAAATATAATTGTTTATGAATCATGAATATTGTATGTATGAAATGGCATAATTGCATGTCATATGCACGGTAACATCGCGTCGGGTCGAGTGTGTGTGCATGGTAATGGTTATTCACCATCCTGAGACGTATGAGTTTTAAAGTGGGACAGTCATTCAAAATTGAAAACTCACCGCGTACGATGTTAATCGTAATATGTTAATGAAGCCGGCCAAGACGGGCCGATCCCCCCCTGTGTGTGGGTGAAAGACTAATTCATGCGCTAAGTAGACATGATCACCGCAGAAAGACCGCAAAATGTTGAAAAGGCGCAATGATCCTACTGTAAACCAAAATGACGCGGCCCACAAATACATAACACACGAGATTTGGTAAAATTAAATAAATAGTGGAGGGTTGTCCAATGGGTTAAGTCGTTGGGTGAAATTCCAATGATTGGTTTCACACTGGCATTAGCATGTGTGAGGGAGTCAGTCAAGATTCGGGTTATGGGCATGAGGAGTCTCATCTCATGCATGACATGATATATTCCATTTATGATTGTATTTTTTTGTATGGAATGTGGTATGATGTGTGTGTGTCATTGCATGTGCATTTAGGTTGGGAGTAACCTTGTAGAAAACTATCCACCGCATTACTTCACTCCCGTCATAAAATATTTTCAAACATTAGAGGTACAATCGAGGATGGAACACACACATCCAAGACCTGCGATAAGAAAAAGCCAGATTTTGCTTTGCCTTGCAATTTGTACTTCGCAGCGAGCACCCTTTCGTCCGACTACCATGTCCGAATCGGATCTGGGATGCTCTGATTCCACTATATCACTTTATCAAAATCATTTATCAAAAACACATGGAAGCATTACATTTCAGTTGGCATAAAAGCCCTTTCAAATATGCGGTAGCATTTTTAAAGGGGTAGACCCATTAACATTACATTTATACAAAAGTACAATTATTTATAAAGGCACAAGTGCATTTTCAAAATGATTTACAAATTAGATGTTCAGAGTTCAAATTGTTTTTAAAAAATATCAATGTTAAAAAAAAAAAAATAGTGAATGCATATGTCAGAGCATACTCGGCAAATCTTTCTCTATGACTTGACGCTCCTCGATCTTGCCTTTTGTTCCTATTCAACCCAGACTTCCACGCATAGATAATACTACACACTCAAGCACTTTCTGAGCGCGAGTGGTTCTATACAATTCCATTCTTCCGTTTCAGTGTAAGTCAAATCATGAAATTTTACTATACAAAATTTTCACCTTGATGATCAATAATACAATACATATACTTATTTTTATATAATCATTATGGTTCATTGATCATTCCAAATATACACTTCATATGCAATAAATCATTTATAACCAAATCATGCATTTCACAATGTTCTTTTCATTTCAATTTGCAATCATGCGTTTGTTCCAATATGTCAACAATCTCAGTCAATTCAGCTTGCCCTTAATTAATTTAACCCGTTTTTGGTATATAATGATGATCGGAATCATCTTGATGTCCTTCATGAATGGGCTAAGAAAGCGTTGGTATAAGAACATTTTTTTTTGCGAACATGGCCATCCCATCGAATATCGACTGGTTATTGTAAAATCTGATCACACTTATCGATACCACCGCTGGGTCAAGGATCTGAGTGAGACATCAATAATGCTTGTCAAAGCATCGCTAATTTAATCTATTGGTATAACACCCATCCTTACCAAAATAAACGGGTTAACATTCCACTATATGTGCCTAAAATCCTTTTAAAGCAAAAAATATAGTACAATATGTACATTTGTATAAAATAGCTTCATTTTCAATACTCATGCAATTTTCATGGCGCAAACATTTACAATCAATCAGTCTCAAATCAATTAAAACAAATCAATGATGCTTTTCTTACACATTTAGAACAAACATTTCAAATCTTGAAACGAGAATATGGAGAAGAAGATAGAACAAACCAATCTATCTCTTTCTTTTACCTTGCCTTCATTGGCCCTAGGTTAGGTGGATCCCTCAGTCCCTAAGTAAATCACACATCACATTTATAAACGAACACTCACACTTAACGACACGCTTTCACGAGGCCAAGGGAGGCACTAAGACGTCATTTAGTTTGATCCTTATTTGAACCCCATTAATCATTTATTAGGTCCAAAATCTAAACAACAGGTGCTCGAAACAAAAACCAAAAAAAATTGCTCGCCAGGACAAGAGGCTACACCGCGGTGGGGCAATGCTACGCCGTGGCGTACCCAAGGGGTGCCATTTTGGCACCTTGGCCTCGTCGCGACGAGGGTATCCCACGCCTTGGCATAGGTCTACGTCGTGACATGGGCCCCACAGACCTGAGTGACATAGGAGCCCGGCATAATTCCATTTTCAATTTTTAGTAAATTTTTGAGATTTTTCTCCAAATTCACCCCAAAAATCCCAAAACAAAACATGGGAATCACCCCCACAACATCCTAATATCATCCTAAAACCAATCATGAAACCCATGGATGGATTAGGGTTTTTCTAACCCAAACATCAAATACGACTTTCTAAGGTTTAAGTTCATACCTTGAATCTCTTGAAACTCTTTGCCCTAGCTTCCTTCTTCCTCCTTGATCACTTGGAAACCATAAATGGGGATGATCTCCCACCAAAACCTTGATTTCTCCACAACCCTAGCTCTTCTCTTCTCACTTTCGCTTCCCAAAAAACGATTTCGCCTGTAAAATGAGCCCTTCTTATACCACATTTGGCGACCCCATTTCCTTCATTAAGCCTTGCTGCTTGTCATTAAATCCCATTTTCCATTTTTCTCACTTAAATCTTACAAGTCTCCTTATTTGCATATTCACTTATCATTTATTTCACATTAGCATTTAAGCTTATCATTTGACCCTTAGGTCCTCATTTTACAAATTTCCATTTTTTCCTCTCTTTTACACTCAAGTTATCTCAGTTCAATCACTTAACTACTTAGTATAACACATTCAATCATATATCATTTGTAATTCACATTTAGTCATATAATCATATGACATTTAACAAATTTCAAACCTAGTCAGACTTATTTGATACTCATGAATATATATAATAGAATTATTATAAAAATTCTAGGGTGTTTTTAGGTATAGAAACTAATGAGTTAAAAAAGAAACAGAGTTATAATTAAACTCATTTCAATACATTTTGGCAAGTTTTCCAGGTTTCATGTTGCTTATGTAATAAAAAGGCTATTGTGTGTTGAGATTAGGATGTATTGAAAGGAAAGAAAAAGGGAAAACTAGAGGTGCAAGAGGACTAGAGAAGGCTATTGCCCTATTTGGGTCCTTTATTTAGCAGGCTTTCAACTATAAGTCGCTATCAGGCTTCGTCACAATAGGGTCTTCGTGTAGTGACGGTGGTTCTCACTGTGTGTATGACCCACTGTGCGAAAGAGATAGGCATGCGCTGCCAAGCCGACATGCGCCTATAGCGCGAAGATGCACGCACGCATGAGCTGACTCTTTATCGCGATATGGATCTCTATGTCGCTGGACCGTTCGTGCACGCCGTGGTTTGGCCCCCTGACAGACGCTTTTTCACGGATAGACTGGCTGGCCTCCGTATCGCGATGGATATTCGTTCGCGCAGTTTCATCGGCCGGCTTCGGTCACCACGCGACCTCCGCAGCTACGCGGCTCCGCATGACATTCTTTATCACGTACGTAGCTTCGGGCGCGTGACCGCGCGCTCGTCGCATCTAACAGGCGCGCTTGCACGCTCGACAAGGCATCGGGCAATGCATGACAGCCCGGGCACGTCATGGCGTGAGCACCGTCAGCCTCGCGTCGCGCTGCACGGCAGTTTCGCCATGTAATGCGCCTTTACACGATCGCGGCGCACGATGGGTGCAAATGCGGACTCTATCGCTGGCCAAACTCTGGTCTAAAGAGAGCTAAAAAAAATGAGACCCCAAATTTGGGCATCATGAATCCTATCGAGCCAGAGATAATACCTAGACTCTTTTAGGCATAATAGATCATGTATACTTACATTATCACGGGTGTGCTACTGATTGTGATTTGCAAGGGTCACAGGTTACAATATCGCATGAATTATATACATGGTAAATCAGATATAGAATAATAGGTTAGAAACATAACCTTGGGTTCGGAAACAACCGAATGATGATGAAATGTATTAGTGGTGGTATATGCACTACTAATTGAAAAAACTAATTTATTTGACATTTGTAGATGGCAAGTTTCAGGAAGAGAATCGCAGAGGTTCATCACGTAGGTGCCGTGCACCACATGATTTTTTTACCAACAAGCCTTTGTGGAGGTCGTGGTATAAGAACTCACACACAGACAAAGCATAAATCGGGGTCAAGGGAGGCCAAATAACCTCCAACAACTTTATACAGATCATCCTCCCACATTCATCTGGGAGGGGACCCAAGGGTAGCTAATCATTGTCCACGTAGAGAGGATTTGAGTCTACGGAGATTAATTCGATGCTACGCGATCCAGCCTGTGTTTCACATTTCGCTAGAAGGTAGTCCTAGATATGGTGGATTAGGCTTCAAAGTCCTGCCAGATCCTGAATGATGATACTGGAGAGTCTAGAACTCAGCTGAGAAGTTTTTCCCGCATTTTCAGCATGCAAAAGCCCTAAAGTCTTTAGCTAGCCAAGGAACATAGATTGTGCTCGAACATGAAAGCCAAGTTCACTCAGCCAATGCTTCGAGATGGACTGCCATGGCCACCCACATGGCCAAGGTGAGGAAGCCTGTCCGCTGTCCACATCCCTGAGCAAGATTGTAGGATTCCTCCTAAAAGACATGGGCTCTATGGTTAAAATGGTTGTAGCCATAAAGAGGGAGATAGATGATGAACAAAGCACCCGAGATGCAGGTGCTAGTGGTAAGAGAAATGAGGACCAGTCTTCCTCTGGTTCAGGAAGAAGCAGAAGGCTTCTAGTTCACGAGGATTTCAAGGATGGGGTCACGACCATCAAGGCAAAGGCGATCAGCTTCCAGCCGGCCGCCGTAAGGCATGACATGTTATTTCTTCCATCGCCTTAGACATATGAGGTATCGTTCCCAGAGGCAAGTGATCCCAGGTTTTAGGATGAGCGCTAATCCTTACCATCAATGGGACAGTAATTTTAACAACTTTGTCTTCTCACCCCAAGGTGCCGCAGAACTAGTATCAACCTGTGGTAAGTGTGGGCCTTCGCTACACAACCGCTGGGGCGTAAGGTCGAGGTCGGTGGGCACCACAGCCGATCAGCGGACCTGGCTGGTTATTTATGGTGAAGCACACCGAACGACTCCATCAATGGACCGCCTTCGCTTATATGTGATATGTTTCGCGATCTCGCAAGGATATCAGTTTCATTCGTGCATCTTATTCATTTATCAGTTGTATCTCAAGGTGATTGTCAGCCTGTATGCAAAGAACTGAAGGAGTCGTTACATGTGAGTTCTCCCTAGGGACTAGGGCAGGATTAATCACATATGCCTGGATCAGAGTTAGAGATCTCGTGGATCGCTTCACTGACCTTCTGACGGATATATCAAATTTTGATGTCATTCTCGGCATGGATTGGTTGACGGCACACTGAGTCATCATTGATTGTGATAGTATGAGGATTACTGTCTACACACGAGACGATATTTGTGTAACTTTTCAGGGGGAGAAGCATGAGGCTTTACCCCGGACCATGCACGACTTCAAGTGGAGTGGACAGTTGATAGGTTAGCTAGAAAGCCTTACCCTAGATAATGAGGAGAGACAGGATTTGGGTCCACCTCAAGTGGTTTGCGAGTATGAGGATGTTTTTCCAGATGAGCTACCGGAATTACCTCCGAACAGGGATGTGGACTTTGTCATTGAGTTACACCCTGGTACATCGCCCATTTCTATGACTCCTCATAGGCACAGTTGGAGTTGCATGAGCTCAAGGTCTAACTGTAGGAATTATTGGACAAGGGTTTTATTAAGCCGAGCACTTCACCATGGGGCGCTCCGGTTCTGTTTACGAAGAAGAAGGACAAGACCCTTCGACTGTGCATTGACTACCGACAGTTGAATAGGGTTACGATCAAGAATCAGTATCCACTACTAAGGATTGATGACTTGTTTGATCAGCTTAGAGGGGCGCGAGTTTACTCCAAGATAGACCTTGTACCTACCATCGGGGCTTGAGGTTCAGGAGGCGACATCCCCCGAGACAACGCTTAGGACGCTGCTATGGGCATTTCCCGAGTTCACACGATGCTCTTCTGACCGACTAATACTCCAAAGGGCATTCATGGATCTCATGCATGTATTCCAACCCTATTCGATCAGCTTCACGTAAAGCCATTGCACTTACATTTTGATCTACTCCCGCTTGAGGAGGGAATATGAGGATCATTGGAGGGTCGCTCCATAACTTCGAGAGACCATCAATTGTGCCAAGTCGGCAAGTGCGAGTTTTGGCCATTGCGTGAGAGATTCTTAGTAAGTACATAAGGTCGCCTGCATGTCATGGACCCTAAGAAGCGTCGAGGTCAGGATTTAATCGAGAGGTCGAAGTCAATCTTCGAGATACGTAGTTTCTTGGGATTTGCAGGGTATTATAGGAGGTTCATCGAGGATTCTCTCGATTGACATCACCTATGACGAGAATGACCCGGAAGGAGGTTAAGTTCGATTAGAATGACCTGTGTGTGAAGGCATTCTAGGAATTAAAGAAGAGGCTTACTTCAGCTCCTATTTTGATAGTCCCGAAGAGAAGACAGAGGTACATAGTGTATTGTGATGCCTCGAAGGCTGGATTGGGATGTGTTTTGATGCAGTCCGGGAGGGTAGTAACTTATGGTTCCCGCCAGTTAAAGAATCCTAAGAGAATTACCCCACACATGACAAGGAGTTGGCGGTCGTAATCTTTGCCTTAAAGATATGAGACTACTATTTAGATGCAAGCATTTTTGAGGTGTTTCAAACCATAAAAGTCTCAAGTATATCTTTACGCAATAAGATCCCCCAACATGAGGCAACACATGGATGGAGTTCCTGAGATTTATGACTTCACTGTAATACCATCCCGTAAGGCAAATGCACCAGCGCACTTGACCGAAGTCACGTGAGTAATCGGCTGTAGCCTTCCCGAACGTGCAACGCCGAGACTACAAGGCCGATTACAGTATAGTGATCAAGCTCAGGGTAAGTTGGGGAGTCTAGTGGCTACACCTTCCCTACTGAGCAGAGTGATTGAGTTCTAGGGTTAGGACGCAAAGATAGTGTCCATCAGGGATCAGGTACAATTAGGTACGGGTGACGAAGGCTGAGCCATTAACATAGATCGTAGTCTTCGGTATAGGGGATGGGTTGTGGTTTCCCAGCTAACCGATTTGGGAGAGGAGATCCTCAGGGAGTTTCAATGCTCTCGTTTTGTTGTGCATCTAAGTGGCACGAAGATGCATCGCGGATCTTCGCCGCCGTGACATCAAGCCGAATGAAACGATAATTTCGAGATTTTGCTCTACGTTGTTTCACGCGTCAATTGTGCAAAGCGTCGAAAGCATCGTGCCGAAAAGCCTACTCCGTACTACTGAGTATCCTTCCAGCGGGTGCTGGGAGCACGCTTCACGATGGACTTTGTAACCCACTTGCCGCGTAAAACCGCCGAGGCTATCATCGGTATGGGTGATAGTGGACCTGGCCACTAAGTCAAGACATTTCGTACCATGACATCTCTACATCGAGGAATTTTATCGATTGTACATAAGAGAGATCATCCGACTACATGGAGTGCCAGTGTCCATAGTATTGGACAGGGATCCTAGGTACGGCACACTTTTGGAAGAGTTTCCATAAGGCAATAGGGACACAGTTGACGATGAGCACTGTGTTCCATCCGTAGACAGATGGTCAGTTGAAGAGAACCATACATGTTTTAGAGGACATGTCAAGTGAGCATGCTTTGATTATAAGGGTAACTGGGAGGAGCACTTACCCTTAGTGGAATTCGCCAACAACAGTTATCAGGCGAGTATATAGATGGCACCCTATGAGGCTTTATATGGGAGGCCATGTCGATCCCTGATTTGTTGGATGTAGGTGGGAGAGTGCCCATCACCGGTCCGACTTGATTAGACACCTGAGGCGTGGGTTTGATACTAACCGCCTTTCCATGGCTCAAAGTCGCGTAGTTAATGGCACGGCGTCGACCCCAGAGCTCGAGGGTGATCACGCCTTCTTAAAGGTGATGCCTCAAGAAATGAGTGTCGTTCAAGAAGCGGAAGCTAACGCCAGGTATATCGGGCCCGAGATACTCAAGAGGTGGGCGCAGACAAGGCATCTACTGCATTATCATCGATTTTATCGGGTGTTCATGAGGTGTTCCACGTCTCCATGCTCCGGAAGTATACCCCAAATCCAGCTCATGTAATGGATTGGGGAGAGATTGTTGTTGATACAGATGGGACCTTCGATGAGGGACCAGTGTGAATCTTAGATATACGAGATTAGGTTTTGCAACGCAAGACCGTGAGGTTAGTGAAGGTGTTGTGGCAACACCGAGGAATGGAGGAGGCAACGTAGAGCATCAGAAAGCGATAAGCCACCTATCCTTCTCGTTTAAGGATGAAGGTATGTGGTTTAGTCGTTTGTAGTTAAATGAATAGTTTATATGCAGCCGAGTTTGTGTACATTTCCCCTATATGAATGTGATTTGATGTGAATGTGGAATTTAACTAAATTCTTTAAGGGGGATGAATGCAAAAACTGAGAAAATCTGAATTTTGAAAATGGTAAAACGGTAATTTCAATGGAAATTTGAATTTATCTATATCCTGATGACAAAACTAGACTTCATCGCTTGAATCATCTTGCGAAACTAGTCGCCTGCCGATTCTCTCGTCAACCTCAGACAATCGGAATTTTTTTCGAGCCACCGAGAGTAACGAGTGACACTAGGCACATGTTGGATGGCTTATATGGAGCCATGTGTTAAATGGAGAGAAAGTCAAACAAAAGTCTAAGTGGGGCCCATGTGGGATATGTGTCACAACTTAAGAGGATGGAAATTCAAAGAATTGGATAAGAGGTTAAGAGGAAATCCAAGAGAGCAAATAGAGAGGTGACATGTGGAAAGGAGGGGACATCCTACTTGAGCATGTTGGAGCAAATCCGGTGGAGAAGAGAATTGAAGGGAAAAAGAAAGAGAGAGAAGAAGGAGGAGAGAGAAAAAGCAATGGTGTGTGTGTGTGCCCCCCTCCAAGACATTTATTAGCATGGATTGCTTGATGTTGTGAATTATATTGTAGAAAAATATGATTGCTCATGAACTGCGTGAATGTCAGGAGGGAAGGAAATGTGGTGCATCAAAGGCCAAGATGCACGCAATATCGTGTCGGGTCAGTGTGTTCATGGTAATGGCTATTCACCATCTCAGAATGTGTAGTGAGTCGGTAAGGGACGCAGTCCAAAATCGTAGACTCACCTCCGGGTTGCGTGATAAAAACATAATAATGTTAATGGAAATCTCGTGTGTCTGGGCGGGCAAGATGGGACCGATCCCCACCAACCCCTTCTCCCGGTGAAAGATCCGACCATGTGCAATTAAATATGATCACCGATCAGAAAGACAAGAAAAATATTGAAAAAGCAGCGACGATCCCGGAAGTGTAAACCCAAAAAATGACAGCCCCACAAATACAAAAAACACAATGATTTGGTAAAATTAAATAAATATCTGTGGTGTTTGTCCGGGGTCAATAAGTTTGACTGTAGTGAAATGCCAATAATTGGTTTCCACACCGGGCATTATGTATGAGGAGTCGGTCGACTGGGTCAGGCATGAGGAGTCTCATCCCCATGCACATATAATGATATATCCATTTTTACATCAGATTTTCCGACGGAATGTGGTATAAGATGTGTGTGTGCCAATATAATGCATTTGTAGGAGTAACCTCAGAGGGAAAATTCATCTAATAGGTGATTGCTCATCTCGTCAGAGGGAAAATATTTTCAAGCACTGAGGTGCCAATGTGGATGGAATGCATTCAAGACCTTAGTGGTGAAGAAAAATCCAGATTTGGCTTTGTTTTGCAATTTGTAAATTTCTGTGTGGAAAACCCAACTTAGGATGTAAAAAGAAAAAATTGTAATTAAACTCATTTTAATAAATTTGGCAAGTTTTCCAGGTTTCCATGCTTCACTCTTTGTAATAAAAAGGCTATTGTGTGTTGAGATTAGGGTTTATTGAAAGGAAAGAAAAAGGAAAGCTGGAGGTGCAGGAGGACTAGAGAGGGCTACTGCTTATTTTTGGTCCTCTGTAGCGATAGGGTTTCTCTAGCCCTGTGTCGCGACACAGTCTCTCCACTATCAGAGATAGGTCTCTTCGCACCGCGCACACGACCGCCCTTAGGCACACCGGCAGGGCACGCAGACGCTGACCGGACGTGCCCGCGAATAGAGACGCGCCGCACAACAGTTTTCTTCCGCTTCTGGTCAGGACAAGGATCCCCGTGTCGCAACATTGTCTCCGCGCATAGCCGGGTGGTTCGGGTCAGGATGCAGACTTGTCGGCCTGCGGTTGGCATGCAAACCGTGCCGCCGCGATAGGAAGGCCGACACCCGAATGCAGCTAACGATATATCGACGAGAGATCGCGCATTTCCATCCTCGGAAATAATGAAAATTTTGATTATATACATACATACATACATGATAAGATAAGCATGATATATATATGAGTGATAAGGTCGAAGATCGGTAAGCTGGATCCGCTTGTTCATTCAAAAGAGTTGGCAATGGCCCTTTATGTAGAAACGCCGTAAAGCCATGGTAGCGTCGCATGCCACCTGGATTTAAATTTAGCAATGGAATCCGAGGAAGATGCGAAGCTTTGTCGTTGATGCGTACCTACGAAGAGACACTATTTGAATATGTATGAATCTCTATTGTTCACAACTCAGCTAGACCGACCGTGTCCTAATCGGGGATTCGATGGTTTTAAAACACCGACTTCCTAGCCTCCCCACTTTAATGATCAGCAAAACCCCATCCCCGGTGCTCCCATTGTGGTTGTCACAAACCGTGAGGTCATGGACGTCAGAGTCCCTCAGGGGCATTAGGCTACGTTTCACCCAACCCGGCCACCGTAGCCTCAGGGATTAGTCAGAAGTTACAAAACAAAGGTTCTTTGTAACCCCATTAAGGTGATGAGGAGCTGAAGTTGGTGTTTCAAAACCATCGGAATCTGATTTGGGAGGCAAAATTCAAGCGATCTTGTAAAATCCAAAAAAATTTAATTTTTCTAAGAAAGGGTAAAATGTACTTTATAAAAATCGAATTTTTCTAGGATCCTGGACATAGATCTAAACAGACTCTCACCCTGGAACTGGTCCCCGCAAATCAGCTTACCCTGTCGAATTTCGTTAAATTTTGAGATAGTCGGGATTGCATGTTTTTCGAGGCACCGAGAGTAACTGGTGACACTTAGCACATGTTGGATGGCTTAAATGGAGCCATGTGTCAGACAAAGAGCAAGTCAAACAAAAGTCTAAGTGGGACCCATGTGAGACATGTGTCCCAACTTGAGAGGATGGAAATCCAAAGAATTAGATAAGAGGATAAGGGGAATCCAAGAGAGCCAATGTGAGGGTGACATTTGGCAAGAGAGGAAATCCCACTTGACTTGTTGGACCAAACAATCCGGTGGAGAGAGGGAAAGAAGAGAGAAAAAGAAAGGGAGAAAAAAAAAAAAGGAAGAGAAGAGGGAAAAGATAAAGCCCTCATTCTCTAGTTTTCCTGAGATCCGACCGCCAATGTTCACTCGATCAAAGGCAAAGCTCGTCCTCGCAAGAGCTTCAAGTGGAGATCTGAATCGTGAGTTTCGAAAACCCAAGAGTGTGTGGGATTCCTCCTATTCGAGCATATTCTAGCTTAAAGCCATTTAATGACACTCTTACTCGGGCCATGAGTGGCCTAGATGCTCAGTCCCAAAATTTTGGGATAGGAGGTGGAAATGTTCGGGACTGCTTAGGTAGTCCAAAATTGTACAGAAAATACAAAATTTCTAGGTTATGGACTAGCGAGTCACAACCTGACTCATTGGGTTGTGACCCAGCCAGGATGACATGCCGGTCTAGCTCATAGTGCGCTGACATGTTTCACGCACAAGATTACACGACGCGCGGCGCGCAGACTCCACGCCCCCATGACATATCGCCGCGACAGACTGGGCTGAAAAAACATAAAATAAAGTTTTTATTTATTTGGTTGCCTTGGTTATGTTTTGAATTCTGCCGAGCTAGATTTATTTGCCTAGTTTAGCTGAGATCCCAATTCATGGATCTTTGCATGTTATCAGTTGATAATCGAATAACATGCAATGCATACCTTATGTCACTATGCTCATGGATATATCACAGAAGATGATTGAAAATTTTATGCCATGAATTGGAAATAATGCATGAAATATTATGTGGCATACTTGGATCCCATATGCAAGGGTAACATATCGTCGAGTCGTGGTATAGCAAGTATAAGCCAGATCTCACCATTCTCGTGGATGGTGGCAGCCTAAATGTATCAACATTAAATCGAGATCACCATTGCGGTCAAACAATAATAATAATAGATCGCCAGGTTTGGCGAGCGCGATGTGGGGCAGGATCTCCCCTTCCCCACCCCCCGTGGTGAAAGACCCAAATCCATTTCCGCATTTAGACATGATCACCGTCGGTGAAAGACCGTAAAAATGTTGGGAAGGCGTGCAACGTTCCTACAATGAGAATACAAAAATACGCAGCCCACAAATAAACACACGGAATTTAATAAAATTCAAATGAATATTTGAGGTCGGTCCAATGAGTCAAGTCATTAGGTGAAACACCAATGACTAGTTTTTCACATTTGGCGTTGCATGTGTGAGGGAGTAGGTTAGACTCTAAAGTTATGTAAAGTATGAGGAGTCTCATCTCATGCATAACATGTAATATTCCATGTAGGATCAGATTATTTATGTGGAATGTAATTGGATGTTTTATGATCACATTGCATGGGCTTAGGTGGGAGTAACCCTGAATTCATCTATGGCATTGCTCACCCCATCGTAATCTCCTCGTGCATGTGGAGAGCAGAGATTCGCGCTCCAAAATGAGGCTTCGTGATCGTGAAGAAGAAGGTCGACATGTGGCTCTCGCACATTTTTGTAAAAGTGTCTTATATAAAAGGATTTTGATAAAACCTTCGACTATTGTATAAATAGTCGTATGTAAATTATAGTATAATTTCTCATTTTAGGAACCCTGTTCTACCGACGCCTCATGTGTCGCAGGTTAAGGTCAACACCGTAATGCTAGGCTGTACCCAACCATCGGAGGTGGCCGAGCGGAAGTGGTAAAGTACTTCACATGGACTTTGCGACACACTTGCTACTGACAACGCAAAGGCATGATGCGCAAGTGGGCATAAAGTGGATCGGCTCATGAAGTCAACATTTTCTAGGTCAAAGAATGACCTTCCACTAGAGGAATTATACATCCGAGATCGTCCGACCATGGAGTACTAGTGTCCATAGTGTCGGATAGAGACCCTAGATTTAAGGCCCATTTTTGGAAGAGCTTCCAAAAGGCCATGGGGACACAGTTGACTATGAGCACTGCATTTCATCCACAGACAGATGGTTAGTCAAAGAGGACCATACAGATTTTAGAGGACATGCTACGAGCATGTGTCTCTGGATCATAAGGGTAACTGGGAGGAGCACTTACCCTTAGTGGAATTCGCCTACAACAATAGTTATCAAGCAAGTATACAGATGGGCACCCTATGAGGCTTTGTATGGGAGGCCATGCGAGCAACCGATTTGTTTGACGTAGTGGGAGAGAGCTCCATCACCTGGTCCGACCACTAGAGACACTCCTGAGAAGGTGAATTTGATAAAGAAATGCCTTCTCACGCCAGAGTTCAAAGGAAGAGCTACTGTACGTACTCACGCGACTTCCGGAATTGAGGTGCGATCACGCCTTCAAAGGGTGATGCCTAAGAGAGAAGTGGTTAGATACAAGAACGGTGAGGTAGTTAGCGCCAAGATCGGGCCCTTCGAGATACTCGAGAGGCCAGCACCGCTGCATACCGGGCCTGGCGCTACCATCGAGCGATCAGTCCGCGAGGTGCCCCACACCTCCATGCTCCTAAGTATACCCGATCCAAATTTCATGTAGTGGATTGGAGGAGATTATCGGTTGACACGGATGGGACCTTCGAGGAGAGACCTGAACGTGCATCATGATGACTGATAAGATTTTGGCCGACGCAAGACCGTGGAGGATAGTGAAAGTAAGTCAGGCAACACCGCAGGAGGGAGGCAACGCTGGGAGAGCGAGGACATCACATGCAGCCACCTATCCCTTTGTTGTTTGTACGAAGGTACTTACTTAGCTGCTTAGTAACAATGATCATCTGCACATGCATGCAATAGTACTCATTCCATATGCATGTGAGTTGATGTGAATGTGTGTGGAATTTCGGGATGAAATTCTTTTAAGGGGGGAATAATGTAAAACCCGAGAAAATTAAATTTTTCTGAAAAATGGTAAAACGGTAATTTCGATTAAAAATACATAAATTTTCTAGATCACGGATGACGAAACAGACTTCATCGTTGGAATCGTCTCATGAAATCTAGTTACCCAGTTGAATTTTGTCAAATTCAAAGATAGTAAGAATTTCACATTTTTCTGCATCGAGGTAACGAAAGTGACACTCGGGCATTTGTTTGGCCGGCTCACAATGAGCCACAGGCGCGCCAAATGGAGAGGATAAGTCAAAAGTCCAAGGAGTGGCCATGTGTCACAACTTGATAGGATGGAAATCCAAAGTCTTGGATAAATGGATAAGGGGAATCCAAGAGAGCCAATGAGAGGTTGGCATGTGGCAAGAGAGGAATTCTCACCGACCATCTTAGACCAAAACCAAAGTGGATGGGAGAGAGGAGGAAATAGGCAGAGAAAAAGGAAGAGAAATAAGAGAGAAGAGAGAAAGAGAAGAGAGAAGCTCCAACTTCTCTCTACGATATACGGAGATCGAAGGGTCGATTTTCGTCGGGCTAAGAACTAAGATCACCTGCTTGACAAAGGCTACACTTGGGTACCCAAAACACAAGATTTCGCCAAGGATTCAAGTTAAGAGTTCGGGAAATCAAGGGTTTCAGGTTTAGGAAGTTTCCATGGGACTTCCTAGAGCAACTTCTACACTTTAAGAGGTAGGTCTTCTCCTACTTTGGTTATTTTCTACCTTAAGGGTCGTGTGTGGTCAATGGTGGAAGGTCTCGCCCCCAAGGGGATGTTCGTCAGCATTTTGAACTATGGGAAGATGCCCTATTTTGATCCTACGCATTAGCTGGACTTTAGGACTGGTTTTTAGTTGGGAAACAAAGGAATTTGGCCGTGTGTCCTTCAGGTAAATTGTAGCCGCATCAGTGAACTTGATGTTAGGCTTTTTGAACTACCCAAATCTAATTTAAGCCATCTATGGTCCATTTACCCGTAATCCACCCAAGTGAAAGTCCGGTCCGGGGCCTAGGTTTGTCCCATTAGGTTTGTTCTGGCTAGGTCTATCCGCTAGGGTCCATTCAACTAGGTTTGTCCTAACATTCGTCCGGCTAGGTGAAAGTTTATCCCGTTTAGGTGAAAATTCTGTCCACTGGTCCGGTCCGGCTAGTGAGCCCATCCATTGGGTCTAACTGCTCATGTGAGGCCTCCAACTTCGATTCCGCCCATAACTTTCTCGGGCCCGAATCTAATTCATATGTTCTTAGACTCTATGGAAAGCTCTTTGAGTCTAGAATCTAACCATATGCTTGTGAATGGCATGTTGTGCTCACATATTTTTTGAAAAATTGATTGTTGCACTAAGTGTACTAATCACTTGAGTATGGAATGACATGTCAGAATAACACAATCGCTCAGGTGTCATTGCTTGATAATTGAGGACGCGTTATTGTATGAATGGGAGGTCATTACACAGTTGTAGGCTAATTGTGGACATGATATGTCACAATTAGCTCTCCAGAGGCTAAAGGAAGTCGTTAATTGATCGGGTATCGTTTGTGACGCCAATATGGGCGTATTTAAATATGTTGACATGATGAATGAAAATTATTAGCCATAAATCGAAATGAGCACATGTAATATTATGTAGATACTTACATTCCATATGCAAGGTAACATCGCATCGAGCCTGGTGTGGGTGCATAGAAACTGGGCATCCACCATTCTTGTGAATGTGTGGCCCAAAACTGATACGCCCAATCGAGACTCACAAAGGGTATAAAATGAAAAACGAAAAACGAAAAAAAAATATATATATATATATATATATATATACATAAAATATATAAATATAAAGTAGATCCCTCCCCGTGGTGAGACCCAGATTCTGGGGTAAACGCGGTTAGATACGAGATCATATATATATATATATATATATATATATATATATATATATATATATATATATATATATATATATACATGCGTTGGCCGCAAAGATGGGGTAGATCCTCCTGTGGTGAAAGACCCGCATTCTAAACGCTGCCAGACATGATCATCCGCTTGCGGAAAGGCCGTAAAATGTCGGTGGCGCGCGGCGACGCTCCTACTTGAGAACCCAAAATACGCAGCCCCACAAATAAACACACACTGGATTTGATAAAAATTCAAATAAGTATCGAGGTCTGGCCCAATGAGTCAAGTCTTTGGGTGAAAATAACGGGTTTTTTCACACTTACTGCATGTGAGGAGCTCTGCAGTGACTTGCGCCACAGATACAGCGGCTGCATTTCATTCACGGTACGTGAGAATCCATTCTGTGATTTGTGCATCTTGATTGAATGTGCTTCTTTCTTTGGTGACATGACCATTGCATGTGCACTTAGGTGGGGAGTAGCCTCTGTAGGATTTTACTCTACTAGGCATTGCTCACTCCATCGTGGGACCCCTTTTTAGGTACAGGGAATGTGCAGAGAGATGGCGCTCACTAGAGGCCTATATTGAGAAGGAAGCTGTATTGTGGCTTTGATTTATATTTTAAAAACACAGGCTAGAATGTTGACTGATATATGTTTTGCAGTAAGAGTGACGTAATTTGAACTCTTATGGACTATGGTTTTGGTTAGTTATGTGCCAGGTGTCGAGTGCATGGGTAACAAATATGTGGTCTGGCTTCTTTTACTGGGACGGAAACGTGAGGTCGCTTTATAATATTAGTCATGTCAGCTATGTAATTGCATTAAAAGCTATATTCTCGGGTAGAGTTCCCCGTACAAAGAAGACTATGCCCACCAGCAAATCTCGCTCCCAAAAAGGACTTACGGTGGTGCCCAAGTTACCCGACATCCACGAATTCTTCCCGCATTATTGTGTCGTCACACCCTCGTGATTCGGGGGCATCAAAGCTACACCAACATACCGCGGACGACCCTGCAGTTTGAGGTCAGTGACTGCCTCTCAAAGGTGATGCCTGAAAGAGAAGTGGTCAAGTTTGGCAAGCAGGGGAAGCTAGCGCCGAGGTATATTAGACCTTTCAAGATGCTCGAGAGGGTGGGCATAGTTGCGTACCAGTTGGCATTACCACCGAGCTTATCATGTGTTCATAAGGTGTTCCACATCTCCATGCTCCGGAAGTATACTCTAGATCCAGCTCACATAGTGGATTTGGGAGAGATTGTGTTGATACTGATGGGACCTTCGAGGAGGGACCAGTGCATATCTTGGATAAACGGACAGTTTTCATACACAAGACCGTGAGGGGCTATAGTGAAGGTGTCAGTGCAACACCAAGGATGAGAGGTGTCGGGAGCAATGAGGACACGATGCGGGCTACCTATCCTTTCTTGTTTGAGGATGAAGGTATGTGGCCGTCGTTTGTGATAAATGACTAGTTTACATGCATGAGGTTATGTACATTGCATATGCATGTGATTTTATGAATGCAGGTAGAATTTGCAGGACTTAAATTTTTTAAAAGTGGGGAAAATAAAACCTGTAAAAAACCAATTTTTCCTCAGAAAGGGTAAAACGGTAATTTCAATGGAAAATATAGAATTTTTCTAGATCTCGGATTACAAAACGGACTTCACCGTGGGAATCGTTTCACGAAATCTAATTAGCCCATCCAATTTCTTTAAATTTCAAGACACTTAACTGCATCGCTTGAAAAATCGAAAGAATGAGTGGCACTGCACATCGGATGGCCGGAGATAGAGGCCGCTACAAAATGATGGAGAGCAAGTCAAACAAAAGTCTAAGTGGGACCCATGTGGGACATGTGTCATAACTTAAGAAGATGGAAATACAAAGAATTGGATAAAAGGATAAGGGGAATCCAAGAGAGCCAATAAGAGGGTGACACGTGGCAAGAGAGGACATCCCACTTGACTTGTTGGACCAAACAATCTAGTGGAGAGAGGGGAAGAAGAGAGAAAAAGGAGAAAAATATATATGAGAGCATATAAGATATGAGATAAGCCCTCCTTCTCTAGTTTTCTCTGAGATCCCATTACCGCGTCATTGAGCAAGAGGCAAAGTTCGTCCTCGTTCTCGCAGAGCTTTTATGCAGATCTAATCAGAGTTCACAAACTCCAAGAGGTAGGGGATTTTCCTACTCGATATTATTTATAGCTTAAAAGCCATTTAATGGCATAGTTTTCATCAGAGCCGTGAGTGGCCTAGATGCTCAGTCCAAAAAATTTTGGATCGAAGGTGGAAATGCTCGCACGCCGCAAATACAAAAAATATAAAAATTTCTAGGTTTCTGGACTGGCGAGTCATACCCACTGGTCGTGACCCACCGTGATGATACGCCAATCAGGAGCACAAATACAAGGCGACACGCCTCGCACACGCGGGCGAACAAACTGGCGCACAATCGGGAGCCCTCGGGGGCGGCGTGATCGTCCAAGGCGTGACATGGACATCGCCTCCGACGAGGAAACCCCACTAACGAGACCCGCCGAAAAAAATAAAAATAAATAAAATAAAATAAAATAAAGCTTTGTTTATTTTGCTGTTGCTGCTGCGTGTTTCAATTGTTAAGGCCGGATGATTGCCGAAGGTTGAGATCCCACCCAGATCTTTTGTGTGTTATTGTTGATACCAATAATACTTAATGTGTGAAATTTTAGCCAATGTACGCCATTGATATGTCGACATGATTAATGAAACTCATCCCATGAGTCGGAAATAATGCACGAAATATTATGTGGCATATACTTGCATCCTATACACCTTTCAGAAGATAAATCGCCCCGTGTGGGCTACAGTGATGGTTGATTCACTATTCTTCTGCAATGTGTGGGTGAGCTCAAAAAATGGGACAACGTCCAAAATCGAGAGACTCACGGTTGTGGCCCAACAATAATAATAGATCGCGCGGTGTCAAGGTAGCAATATGGGGTAGATCACCCCTCCGGGTGAAGACCCAAATCCATTCGCTGCTAGACATGATCATCGTTTCTGAAAGACCGTAAAAAATGTCACAGGGAAGGCATGTGACGCTCCCCGCAATGAGAACCCAAAATACATGTACTCTACAAATAAACACATACGTAATTTAATAAAATTCAAATGAATATTGGAGGTCAGTCCAATGAGTCAAGTCATTGGGTTAAACACCAATGACTAGTTTTTCACATTTGACGTTGCATGTGTGAGGGAGTCTGTCTGGACTCGGGTTGTGGGCATGAGGAGTCTCATCCTGCTTGACGATATGTATTATTCCATATAGGACAAATATTTATGGGTATGATTAGATGTTTTATGTATGCCAAGCATGTGCATATAGGTGGGGAGTAACCCTTGTAGGAAAATTCATCTATTAGGTACACCCCGTCGGGACCCTTCGTACAGACATGGGAGGCCGATTTGTCAGATTAGTGGAATAGAGCCAACATGTAGCCTTGAGTTTTTGTAAAAGTGTCTTGTATAAAAGGATTTTTATAAAACTCTTTTGGACTATTGTATAAATAGTCGGGCATGTAATTATTGTATAATTTCTTATATTTTAAACTGCTTGAAAAATGAGTACAGTAGGTAAAAGAATTGAGATTACTGAAATTGGGTGAAATTTGCAAGTGTAGAGAAAGAAGAAGGGTGGGCTACCCGCCTGACGCTTCTGGTGCCCCGTCACGGCAGAATTCTCCGTCGCGACAATCGGGGTAGATCGTGACAAGGGCTGGTCTAAGGCGTGACATTTCCGTCGCTGATAATGAAGCGCGCACGACAAGGCTCGCATGCGACGACCGCGGCTCCTGGGCCGCCGACACGTGGCCAGCACACGCCGATCAGCGCTTGGCTCGCACACTACGGCGCCACGAGCAGATGTGTTCTTTCGTGATAGAGAATTCTCTATCGCAACATACTTCCTATAGTTTTCTCTGGTCGCATGCATTTCTGCACGTCTTCCCGTGAGCAAATGAGAACCCGAACATGGAATTTTCCCATGTCGCGACATAGGGCTTATGTCACGACAGTGCACGGCCGAGGTGCGCACACGACAGAGCTTTCTTTTTCAGCTCTGCTGCGATAGGATCCTTCTGCACGCGACAGGTTCCATGCCAAGGTCAATGGCTGTAGATTTTTGCAAATTTCTCGCGCCAATGAGAAATTTTTGTGTCATGACAAGGTTCGGGGGCTGGGGACTAGGTGCTTAGGGTCGCAAACGAACCCCTGGCGTCGTGATGCAGCTTTCCCAAGGTTAATATCTCACGCGACAGGTTTCCAAGGGTGGTGTTGCAAATGTAGATTTTCCTCGTCTCAACTACACTGTGCCTCAAGGCCCCAGAAAGACCTAATATATATATATGAAAATATATCCAAGGGAGTGAATGTGGTAAATACTCAAAAATCGATGAAACAAAAGTAAGTGTACTAAAAACTGGAATGAAAAGACATTAACACTCAACCCTTTCCAAGTGCACGGGTCATACAAGTACAAAGTGGACTCTGTATCCTGATATCGTAATTCACTTTTTCTTTGAAAAAGATTTGGCGTTCCTCTCTAATTGAATTGATCAACCCTGTGGACACAAGGGCTCTTCACTATTTAAGCCGATCAACAGATGTGGAACAAATCCAATTTAATTGAAATAAAACTAATTTAAAACTAATCCTAAAAATCTACCAAATAAATAACTACTTAATTTTAAAAGGTATGAAGAGAGTCACTAGTGGATGGGATAACTATTCACAAAACTGCTTTCAGATTTCTCAAAGCGCAACAATTGTGAGTCGAATGTTAGATTCATTCCAAGAGCAATGTATAGCTTGGATTTCTCTTGGCACTATGCATTTCACTATCTAATACCACCCATATTCCTTAGACAAATGGGTCTAAATAGCTACTCTTGTAAAATTGGCACTCTACATTTGATTGTTTTTCTTTTTTCAATACTTCACAACCATTTCTTAGGACTGGCATTTGATTCCCCATGTGACAAGACTATGCAAGCCTTCTAATCTAATTGGTATATTCTTCAAATCTATAATAAAATTTTCTATCTCCTTGATTAGATCTTTGCTAACATGGGATCAAGCATCCTTCTATCAATTTGAGGTGAGAGACTCCTGGGATTAAACCGATACATCATCTAATTAACTCACACCATGAGTAAATTCAGAGCGATCTATCAAAGTAATCTTTTAGTTTGATACTCCATAATGAGTTGTATTCACTGTTCTGGGGTTATCGCTTTTACTCTCGTGAATCTCCATCTCTCGTGTCACTCAAAGGGTCTCCTCAAATCGTGTATAAAGATACAAATCTAT
The DNA here is from genome assembly GCA_016808115.1 of Tetrastigma voinierianum. Taxonomy (NCBI): domain Eukaryota; kingdom Viridiplantae; phylum Streptophyta; class Magnoliopsida; order Vitales; family Vitaceae; genus Tetrastigma; species Tetrastigma voinierianum. Next base: position 66,886 of record JAEQBH010004661.1, read on the forward strand.
TTTCCTCGGGTATAAGCTACTAATATTCTGAACAATTAATTATATGAACAATACCAATTATATAAATTCAGTTTTCAAACCCACAAAATAACTGAAAAAACTATAAATCTGAATGTTCAACAATTAATCCCCACCTCTAGAGGGTGTTTAATGTTCCATTACTGGATTCCAATCATCACCAATCAAACAAAAACTAAGAAAATAAAGAAAGAAATCAAGAGACAAGAAGAGAAAAATCCAAATTTGAGCTTAAATCTTCACCTCAATAGTAAATAAATTGAATATTTTAGTACAGCACCGAATCTCTTCAATAGAAATAAAAATTTGCTCTAAAACTACTCTAAGATCTATTAAAAATAAAAATCTACAGCAAAAACTAAGAAAATGGGCAGTTTAGAGAGAAAACCCATGATAGAGAAAAAATCCAAATTTTAGCTTCTCAACTTATCCAACATTAGTGAAATCTGAATCTCTGTTATACAGCACCGAAATCTCTTCAATACAAAGAAAATTTGCTAAAAAATTACTCTAAGATCTACAAAAAAAAAAATCAAAATCAATAGAAAAACTGGAAAAATTGGCAGTTTAGAGAGAAAAACCCCAAGAGAGAGGTTCTCCAATCTTCCCATCGCCCCCTTTACCTAAAAAACGAGTATATGTATGGTCCTAGGGTGAAATGGGCTTGAAAATAGGCCAAAATATCAATTTTCACTTTATTTTTCTCTCTGCTTAGTCGTGATTAATGAAAGAAGTCGGTCGTTTGGTGGTGACCAAGTTTCCTCGGGTCACGATACGCTTTTTTTTTTTTTGCGATGCCTGTTTACGCGATAATTTCCTGACAAAGAACTGCTTTTCTTCTCCAACTTGTCTAAGCTATAACTTCTTCGCTTAACTCGGGATTTGGGGCGTGTGAGTACTCGCTGAAAGCTCTTGAATGTAGTATGTAACCATGAGGGAATTTGAACCATTTGATGTTCCGATGGTACATAAAAATTTATCTTCCCAAAGGGCGCACTCGTAAGACTCTATTGACTCTTCTTTGGAAATATATTGCTCATTTCTTGTCAAATCACTTGCTCTCTATCAATAATCCTACAAAGCCAAGTTTAGAGGAAATTTTATGAGTTTTACATGAATATGGATATAAAATGCACAAAATAGCATGCGAAATGAACTTCAAACATGATGAGTTTCAGACTCATCACGCGAGCGACAAGCGACTCAAAGACTCACAACAGCCCAGCATGCATGAGTGCAAGACCAACGGGCGGTGTCAAGGCCCATTATCGACGCTCCCACAACGATTAACGCATAACAGCGCACGATTAAGGCCGCCGACAAGTGCGAGTAGGACTCTATCGCGACAGAGACTTCTTTCATTACAACAGACGGTCCAAAGAGCTAACAATGTATCAGGCTATGCAATCGCATGAGAAACTATTCATGGACACTATTCACAAAAAAAAGACCCTCAAGAATTAGGGAGTCATCATAGATCCGCTGAGACTATAGCTTCATAATGAGATTCATACATATATTCAAATAGTCTCTTCATCTATAGACATTTGCATCACCGACAAAGCTTCCATCTTCCCATATTCTACGGTTGTGAACCAAATCACAGCACAGGCAACACTAACGCATTTCTTAATAAGCCGTTTCAGATATGGAGCCATTGCCAACTCTTCTAAACTGGGAGCAAACAGATCAAAAACACCGATCTCAAGGGTGTAGGGGCTGCCAAGATCCACAAAACCATTCGAGTCATCAAGAAACTAGTTGGGCAGTTAAGAAAGAATGAGAGCTTGAGACTTGAGATCAAGAGGAAAATCGCCATTCTCTCTTTTTGTATTAGGAGTAACGGGTTTGAGGGGAACTCCATTGCTAGCCATTGCATCTTTTACAAGTTCAATCACACTAAATTCTTCCAATTTCTCATAAAGTTTCATTGACAAATCCTCTTCTTTCTTCAATTTATCATAGCAAACCACAGGCAAATCTGCCATAAATATCCAACAATAATACCGCTGATGAAAAGGGAAACAAGAATATTATGTAAGAAAGATCGGCCTGACTTACATAACATAAAGTCAAACAAGGCAAAACGTTGCTGCATGAAACCTGAAAAGTACTAGGGAAAGAAAAAAATATACCAAGGAAAATGATTTTCACATGTTTGGTTTCATCATGGAAAATATAAAAGAAAATCAAAATTCTTAAAAATTTTACATATTTTTAAATTTTTTTAGTCCTTATATAATAGAGAAAAACAAATAAAATGAGCATGAATATAGATATAGAATTAATTTATTAAGTTAAAACCTATTTTTTATTTTCTCGCAAATTTTCTTTCCTTCCACTTTTCCTCTCTATTTTCTTTCTTTAATACTTTTCAAGTCCAAAATGGAGCCTTCATATTTAACCTTAATCCAGTACTTCACGATGACGTGTTTTTTTCGACCCAATAAACAAATAAACATCTTTTCAGTCATATATGAAAAGCTTTGGAGTTTGCATTCGCTTTCAACTTTTTTTCTAGTTATTAAAAGAGGAAATGAAGATATTATCAAGTATTGTTAGCTCAGTTTTGAAAACAATTCTTGAGAATAGTTTTTTAAAACACATAAAACACAATTTTGGTGCTATTTGACAACTGTTTTTGTTCTCTAGATTTATTCTTTTCTATGTTCTTTGTGTTTTTCAAATCAAAAAAAAACTAGGAACTAAAAGTGTTCTCCCCTTTTTCCTTGTTCTCTTTGTTTTTTAGAACAAAAAACAGTTTTCAAAAACAGGACCGAAACAGGTCCATTCATTTAAAATGTGTTTAGTAACTCTTAAAGTCCTAGCAATGGTTGTTTTGTGGGAGAAAAAGAAAGAAACAAAAAAAACAAAAAAAAATGCAAGTTTGGAGATCATATAATTGGAAGCAAAAAATATTTTTGCAAATTTTCTTTAATGTTTCCATACACTTCCACATTTCTCCAAAGAGGAAACAAAAAAAATATATATATATATATCTTCTATTCTGTTAAAAATTCAAAAGAAAATTTAATAATCCCAACCATTGGTCGCTTTAGGGGAAATAGAAATTAAAAAAAGGAAAACAAACAAACAAAAACATGTATGGAAATCATATAAAAGCAAAGATATTTTACAAAATGGTCATAACAATCTATACATGGCCCAAAACATAAAGTATTGTTTAAAATATTCTCGATTGAAAATCTACAACATATGCCAACAAGTTCTGAACGACATACGAAGGCTCCGTTTAAACTGCCAGAAAAACTAAGTGAAAAAACATTTAAGAAAATAGTTTTTTCGCTTTAGTTTCACCGTATAACACATAAATCAAATCAAATGATACTTAAAATTTCAAAATTTTACATATTTTTAAATTCCTTAGTCTTTATATAATAGAGAGAGAAACAAAATGAGCAAAACATATAGTTAATTTATTAAGTTTAAAGTTATTTTTTATTTTCCAACAAATTTTTTTTTCCACTTTTCCTCTCTACTCTTTTCCCTCCTTCATACTTTTCAAGCCCAAACAAGTTTTCATGCATGGTATATAATATGATGAGCCGATGACACACATTCTGGTTGTCATGTCCTGGCTCAACATGTATGCAACCTAAGTATATCTCACACTACATGTGACACCCCAAAACCTGGGGGTCCCGTTGACAACCCGTCAACCTGCTGAATACCTTGTGAACACCGGGTAACCCGATGTCACATCACTGCATCCCATTTCTTAGGATTAAACTCCCAGGTATATATATTAACTCGCATACCATTTCGTGCATATGCAATCATTTCCATATAAATACACTGACTATCTCACAAAATGCCTATAAGGAGTTTGATTACAACTCTTTTATACAAAAATATATACATGTCATAAGTGTGCTCAAAATAAAATACAAAATATAACCAAAGCCACAACCGGTTTCCTTCATGCTTGTTATCCCGAATGAGGAGGGGGTCCCACGACGAGGTTAGCAAAACCCAATAAAGTAAACTCCTATAAGGGTTACTCCCTACCTAAGTGCATATGCAATGCCGTGTACACACAATAATACACACATTCCAAGTAAAACATGCAAGTTTATACCTGAAATTCTACATGCTATGAATGAGATGTGACTCATCATGCCCATGTCCCAAGTCCTCACCGACTCCTCACATGCATAAGGCGCTAATGAAAATCTATTGGTTTTAACCAAGATCTTTTCAAAACAAAATCTTTTTGTTTTATAAAGAAAAACTCATTGGATATACCTCCAATGTCCATTTGATATTTTAATCCAAATCCCAGTGTGTTTATGCATTTATGGGCCATGGATTCGTGTTCTCATCAGCAGGACGTCGCGCGCGCTCTTCTTCCACGCTTTGACCTCTTTCACCGCCGGTCTGGCCTAAACCAGTATGGGGTTTTTCACCTAAGGGGTATCTATCCTGCAGCCCAACACATGTATTTTTCATGCTATGCAACCATGAGAGACTCCATTTCGACATTGTCCCAGCCAGTCTGAAACAACAACTGATTCATCAAGAATGATGAATGATCATAACCATGCACACCACCCAACACAATACGATATCCCTGCTGCATATGCAATGCAAATGCCAATGTATGTATCTCATGTTACATGTACAATGAATGCATGAATTAATTTATAAATCGTGACTATTAAGTACTATGATAATTATATCAAAACATATAATTTACATCCATCATGTTAATATATATATATATATATATATATATATATATATGTATATATATAAGAGGTGTATATATATATATAACACATATATCCACATATTTACAACGATATTTAATTTCCAAAGCACAACAAAAATATCCACACAAACTGGCCATTCTGCCATAAATCCCGCCATACTACTTGAAAGAATCCGACCTACCTGTAAATTTCAACTTTGTTCCATTTTATTTATTTATTTATTTTTGTCAACTCAAGATCGTAAAACCCAAGAAAATTCAATTTTTCGAGAAATGGTAAAACTAACATCTTAAGGAAAACCCAGTTCTTTCTAGATCTTGGATGATCTAAACGAACTTCACTATTGGAATCATCTCACGAAATCTATTACTCCCATTGAATTCTCAGGCACCACTTCTGTACGTTTTTTGAGGCACCCGCAGTGACGAAAGATGGTAAAATGCAAGCCGGTGGATCACATTGAGCCCCATGTCAAATGGAGGAAAAGTCAAACAAGAGCCAAAGTGGGGCCCATGCGTGGTATATGTCACCACTTGATATGAAGGAAATCCAAAGTTATGGAAAAAGTGACAGAAACCAAGTGAGGTCAACAGAGAAGGTTGACATGTGCAGCAATATGACACTCCCACTTGACTGTTGACCAAACTGCAGAGTGGCGGGGAGAAAAGAAAGAGAAGAGAAAGCAGAGAGGATCTATCCTCTCTACGATTTACGAGATCGTGCGCTTCGCCAAGCCAAGAACCAAAGATCACCCGTCGACTAAAGGCGAGTGTGGGCACCAAACACAGATTCTCCACCAAGGATCCAAGTGAAGTTTGGGAAATCAAGGGTTTCGGTTTAAAGTGTCCACTGACTTCCAGCATCTTCTACGCTTCAAGAAGTAGGTCTTCCTATTTTGGTTAATTTAAGATTATGTTGTGTACAGTTCCTTGTCTTAAGGGGATGTTTATTGCATTTTGAACTATGAAGCTGTCTTATTTGATCATAATGTGATTAGTTTATATACTTCAAAGACTAGTTTTCTAAAGGAAATAAAGGGAATTGGGCCATGTGTCTTTTAGGTGAATGTAGCCACACTGAACTTGATGTATGCTTTTGAATAACCCAAATCGAATCTCTACAGCCCAAGTTATGGTCTATTTAACCTAAATAGCCCGGCGGAAGGCTCATCCGCTAGTCGGGCCCGCATGGGTCATCCCATGGGTCAACTACCGGATCAACCCGGCTGGTCCGACTAATCATGTGAGGCTCCAACTTCTGCATCACCATGCATCCTTCACCACCTGCCGGTGTTCTTAGACTCTATGGAAAGCCCATTGAGTCAAGATTCCATCCATGTGCCTGGAGGATGGATGACCACAACGCGCGCTTGTGACCCAGTTTTCGCTCAAGTGTGCAAGTTGCTTGGCTGTATCGATGAATAGCCGATTTTGACATGACCATTGCATGGCATAAGCGTGTTATCAAGCTGGGTGTAGGAATTGCCATGAGTTAGCCGGCTGGTCATGACATCATTTATTTAATGCGATCGATCAATGCTAATACGTCATACCGATATCCGTATATATATGGTATATATCGGTATGAAATATATGAAATTTATATGCTTGTGATATATGTTTGGTGTTGGTAATTGACATGAAGTTAACCGATGCGATCGGTTCATACACAAGCACCCACATATGGTTATACATGGAGGAAATTAAAGAACATTAAACAAAGCACACATATGCAGAGTCACAAAGATGGCTTCGGTGCAAGCAAGGTATCAATCCAACATCGTTTATTGAATGGTAAAGAGTTCTACTTGATCACTCAAGAAACATCTGTTAATCCAAAACATAAAATGAACAGACTGGTGCCAATAGAGCAAGAATGGGGGTCATCCATCCCCTCAAGTGAAAGCCTAGAACATGTGGAGTAAGAGACCCGCTGCAGAATCCAAAATTATGCTGAATGATTTGTAAGGCAAGAGACCTACTTGCAGGGTCCCAAAAGTTATGTTACCCAAATAAGACACACAAGTATAAATGATAGACTTCTGTTAGAGGATTCGGGATTGACCCGGATTAGTTGCCCATTACACCTGCATTGGGTACCTGCGGTTTCTGGAAGGGCTCCTGATAAAGGCCATTGGCAATTACTAGTGACTCGCTGTCAAACTTCTGGGTATGTGCATGTGAGGGAGTCTGGTGAGTGACTTTCTAGACATAAGAAGACATTCCATGCATAACATATGACATTAATATAGAAATTTTCACTTCTGGATGTGTATGGGTTGGTTTGATCATCCGTACAGCACTTAGGTGGGGAGTAACTCCCCAGTAGTGATTATCACTACCGGCTGCCTTGCCACCAAATGTGATCCCCTTGTAGTGTGCAGGTGCTGCCAACCCGCATATGGAATGAGAGCCGGACACGGCTTTATTTTGTTTTGTTTTTGTCTTGTATTATATTCGAGCAAAACCAAAATATGGGCTACACTCTTTTTTTGCATCAAAGGGATCAGAAAGAGACTATGATTATCATTTATCATATATTTTTTGTGATATTGTGAATTTAGAATAGGTCTCGATATATGAGACATAGGAGTGTGATATTCCGGGCACCCGATATCCACACGTTTCGCCAGTTGACGAGTATCAACGGACCCAAGATAGGTGTCACAAAGATCGTCACACCGCGGCGGTCTCCCAGCCATTGCGCCCCAAATTTCACAAAACCGCTTCAAAAACAAATAAAACAAAATCCTCGTATTTGTGTCGTCCCTGTCCAAACCCACCCAAATACCAACTCGAAAAACCCAATCCTAGACCGTCCAAAAACAACCCAATGTCCGGAAAGTTTAGTCCTGCTCGCCAAACCACAACGCATCATTCACGCCTTAAATAACCCTCATTTTAGAGCTCGACGTAAACATTCGATTTCCGGTTCACGCCAGAATCCTCGGCGCGCGTGGACCAACTTTGTCTCTGCCACCCATGCGTTTCTGATCGCCGCCTGGCCGAGACTCGCCAAGGGAAAACAACAATTCCTTTTCTTTCTTTTTTCTCCTCTCACGGCTTGATTTTCCCCACGGCCTGATTTTTTTTTCCACTTTCGTTTTTCCTCCTTTTCTTTTCTTTTTCTTTCTTTTCTCTTTTATTTCTTTTTTTCTCCTCCTCCTCCGAATTAGTTCTCTACGAATTTGGTCTTCCTCTTCTCCTAAGATATTTCTCTCCCTCTCATTATTGACTTAACACATGGGCTAAGATGAGCCATGTGTTTTAATCCCACAAATCAAGTGTCATGTGTCACATGGACACATGAACTAAGTGTCATTTGCTACACCACATGGCTATCATGTCATGTGTCCATCTCCTAAGGTGTCATGTGGCATCCACATGGTCATATCATGTGGCACCACTCTATGTGTCACCCGACACCGATGTCAAGAAAACGCGGAAATCTCGACTATCCTTAATCTAAAAAAATCTGACAACTAGATTCGCGGAGACGAATTCAACAAAGAAGTCCAAGTCATTATTCGGATCTAGAAAAAATCTGTGTTTTCCACTTGCACTATTGCAACAATTACCGTTTTGCCATTTTTAAAAAAAATTGAATTTTTTATGGGTTTTACACTACACACATATTTGAAGAGCACACACACATATTTTTCCATTATTAAATAATACTTCCAAAAGATTAAAAAAAAAAAGGAACTATTTAGGAAAGATTATCATGCCAGCTTTTAATAAGATTTTATGTAAATATATTTTTCTTTTTTGGCATACATTTGACTCGAACTCGAAACCCGTCATATAACTCCACCCCAACCTCTTTACCACTGAGCCATGGCCGAGGGGTATCATGCTATTTCAGACAAGATAAATTCAAAAACACCAAAGTCATTATAAAAAATTAGAAACTCGATCATTGTTTTTTTTTTTTTTATAAGTACACAAATTTGTCTCTACTAGAACTCGAACCTGATCCCCTCCCCTCCCTATACAGTATACCCACCATAGCCCTTAACCATTGAGCTAGGTCTCATTGGCAACTCGATCATTGTTTTTGTTTGCCTTCACTTTTTATTATTTTTTTTGGCCACTTAGAATCTAATACCATCTTTTTTCTAACTAAAGAAAGTCTCAGCTCAGGGATACTTATTTTGAATGGGAAATAGTGAAAGTTTGGAGGATAGAATTTTAAATACACCACATAACAAATTTGAATATGTGTCCATAAAAATATAACATAAAGTACTAGAAAGGAAAAAACACTAAGAAAATTATTTTCCATGTTTGGTTTATCATGAAAAAATATAAAAGAAAACAAATATAATCAAAATTTTACATATTTTTAAGTTTCTACTTTATATAAATATAAAGAAACAAATAAAATGAGTTTGAATGATTATATACAATTTCACTTATTAAGTTTAAGCTTATTTTTCACTTTTCCTTATTTTCCTCTCTAATTTTTTTTCCTTAGTATTTTGCTGATTCCAATCAAGCCTAATCACTACAAGAAAAACTTGATTTGTATCAAAATTTTGCAACTGACAACCCATTGGAAACAGAACTGATTTCCTGCAACAACGCTAATGAAAGTCTTCAATAAGTAAAATTGCAACTGGATCGGTACCTCAATTCGGTAAACGGACTGGTAATGCAAATTTGCAAACTGATTTATTTCTCAAGGTAAACATGACTAGGAAACTTTGGCACCATCCTTGGAAACGAAATTGCAACGGATTTGGCCGTTGCAAGTTTGCAACGGAATGATTTCGTTGCAAACTTGCAACGGATTGACAACAAAATTACAGTTGTTGCAATTTCGCAAATGCATTTGCAAACATGGTAATATATTTATAAATTCCCAAGGAATTTTATCAAAGATAACTTGTAATGATTTATAATTCAAGGTAAATTATTAAGTATCAACATTTATATAGAGGGGCCACTATAATAAATTCACAATTTATCGATGAAGTTTACTGACGAATTAAATTTCGTTGATACTTATATTATGTTTAATGATGCTTTTTAAGTTGAGCCCTTTTAAAAACATCATGGTAGGTAATTGATAGAAAACTAATATAAGTAAAAATAATTTATTTTATTTTCCTATCATGATTAATTTTTATTTTAGTATCACATTAAATAATTCATATTAAAACTAATTAGTTTTTAAATATTAAAAACTAAATTTTGTTTTTGTAGAGAAATAAAAAAAATACATACTTATTACAACTTTGTAGAGAAACTTCACAAAAGTGCATGGTAACTCGGTCTTTGTCCGACACTATGATACCTGGGTACCCATGCAATGAACACCGAATATACAATCGGCTGCATCTCTCGAATGAAGGTCATCCACACACTGAAAATGTGCCTACCTTTGGTGAGCCGAATCCACTATCACCCATACCGCATCATGTCCATGCGGTGTCCGTAGTAAGTAAGTCACAAAATCCATCATGACGCGGTTCATCCACCTCGCCCACCCCAATGGTCAGCAACCCCGCCGCTTCTAGTGTTCACTCTTAATTTGTTGACACGTGAGACATCGGCCGCAACAAAAAGTCTCCGTGACGTGTCTCTTCTTCACCCGCCTCCAATAGTACCGGGCGACTAAGATCCTGGTACATCTTCGTGCCACCTGGATGCACAGAAAATCGAGAGCAGTGAAACTCCCTGAGAATCTCATCTCTCAAATCGATCAACTGGGGAACCACTACCCATCCTCTATATCAAGACTACCACTACGCGGAACGGTCCAAATTCTCGTCACCTACGCCCGACTGCACTAAATACCCCCGATGGACACTCATTCCCTCCGTGATCCCCGCCTTCATGGGACTCGATCACTCGTCAGAGACGCGTAGCCAACAGACTCACCGTGCCCCGATCCCGCTTGATGCAATCGTAGTCCAAACCGCCCCATAGTCTCAGCGATCTACCTCCCGAAGCTATACAGCCAATGGTCCCCGGATTCGATCGAGCGCATCGCCACTACATTTGCCTTACCAGTGGTGGTAATGCAAAGTGGAAGTCATAGTCCTCTAGGTTCCATCCATCTCAAGGAAGTGCCTCATGTTAAGGTCCTTACCGCATGAAGATATACTTCACTTTTTGCGGGTCTAAGTACACCTTGAACTACTCATATAAGTAGTGGAAGCAAATCTTCAAGGCGAAGACTACGCCGCAACCCAGTGTCATGCGGTGAATTACCCATGATTCCTTCAACTCGACGGGGAACTATAAGCCATTACCCTTGGATGACAAACACATCCTGGGCCCGCCTCGGTACTCAATACACTCCAGGGTACCCTTGTCCGGGTCCGGACTATCAAGATAGGAGCGTGAGTAAGTCTCCTCTTCAACCCCGAATGCCTCCTCGTGATCGGTCATCCTTAATCAAACCCGACTCTCCTTCCGGGTCGCCGCCCCCCGTCACTGCCGCTAATCGTGAGAAACTCCTAATGAATCTCTGCACACCAATCCCAAGAAAACTGTGCAAATCCTCAAAAAGACCACTTCTACTTCTCCCAACTCATCACGGCCTCGACCTTTTCTGGGTCCACTGACACGCCTGATGCTGACACCACGTGTCCCAAAAATCTCACCTCAGCAGTTTCAAACCTCACTTACTAAACTTGGCTTACACCGATGGTCTCTTTTATCAACTCCGTAAAACTCCTCGGTTTGAAATCGCTAATCTATCGTGCTTTTTCGGGATTTAGGTTTTTTTTCAATAGATTGCTTAGCTTCCACAATTTTGATTCGAGTTTGTTTTTGTTTTGTTTTTTTTTTTTTTTTCATGTTATTATCACCAACTTGTACAAGGGATAATCGTACTACCTGATGGTTGTGTATTGCTCCACGCCAACTCGTTAGCTTCTTCAGTTTATTTTCGTGTTGGCAACCAATGATAATATTCAACCCAGAGCCACTTATCAAATGCGTCTACGCGCATTTGAAATCTTAGATATCATAGACATTTTTTTATTACTCAAATGTCTAGGACTCGAGTCGATTATTTTTACTATTAACTTGGATTCTCGTTGCTATCCTTGAAATATTTACCACTTTTGATTTCATGTTTATATCGATTATATTACTAACTTGAATCAATAAAATGTAAACGAAATATTATGTAATTTATGTGTGCAACATAAAAAAACCAAATTTATTAGAAAAACTTCAATTTTCTTTTGGCATCAAATTAAAATAAAAATATCAATTAAAACTCATTATCATTATTGAAATCAATCAAATTATTTAAATTAATAAGTGAATATTGATTCAATACATTTGACTTGTTACCGAAGAAATTGCATCGAAATCACAATCGCAAGCCGTCGCTGCTTTTTTTTTAGCGTTGTAAGTTGTGTTGTAACGCATGCTTACAAAGGATTTCCTTCGCGCCTCCGATATGACCGACTCTCTTAGATAAGTCAGAACTCCATCAAAGTCAAACAATCTAGCTCGCAGAAGAGGTCACGTACCGAGTAAAGACTTACGTGATCATTTTCCTTATTCATCCCTAATTTAAAACCATGCATTTTCTCTCATCAACAAAGATGGAGGAGTACAGGTAGAACTAGGAAGAAGCAAAGAAGATTGATTTGATCTCTCCATCACATTTTCAGATTGCAAGCCTACCCACCTGCGGTACAGCCATATTTTTGATATTTACTTTTCTCACTTTATTTTCATGCTTTTTTCATAATTTTATTTTCTCTGGGCGCTTTTTGATTTTTTCTATGTTTTCCTCCTCCGTTGTGTTCCTGAACTCAAGCATGCTGATTTCGTGGATTTGGAAGGATCACATTTGTCCGGTAAGTTCCGTGACCGACTCCTGGCCATGGTTCAGGCGGTTTGAATATTTGTGTCTTGTGAATATTTGTTACATCGTGATGCACAGCAATGTCAGGTGGAACCAAAAATATATGCAGCGAAAAATTAGGTATTTACTGGCCAACCCTTATATTATCATTCGTCTCTTTGACTTTATGGTTATGTTTGGATCCTGCTAGGGAAAAAAGAAAATAAAATTTAAACCTTTGTTTGTTGTTGCAGAAAAAATGAGTTGAACCTAGCTATTGAAACAAGTATGATTTTAAATCTCGTTTTTTTTAAACAAATTTCATCTATTGCCTAAAATGAGGCCATGATTCTAACCTATACTTTCTCTCTCAGAAACACAATGTAGGATCCATTGAACCCTGCTAATTATTTCATTATTTGAAATCACATATAGGTTTTGAATTTTGTATCACATATGTATGTAGTTATCATTTCTCAGACTGGTTAGCTCAGATTCTTCAATATATAATGGATATTTATCCACAATGTTAAAAAGAAGTAGGAACAATTTTAGTGTGCATTGAATCATATATATTTCCATAAAGATGTTCGTTCCCCTTTGGAATCTTACATCTCTTGGAGGTTTTCTCCCTTCATGGTTTGCTTTTCTCTATTTATTTAATTCATATCCCTAACCTCCATCCCTCATTTTCTTTTCTATTACACCCACACATTTTTTGTGGCCTTTATCTCTTAATACTTTCCCCCCGAATCCCACCGCCCTTGTAACAACACCCTTTTTATTTTGTTTTATTTATTTTAATCTCTTAATTTTTCAACACTAAAACTTGTATAATTCGTAGATGAAAAATGCCTCAATATTTCTGCAAAGACAAACGTTAAAGGAGTTTTGCCTAATATGAATAGGAACAATTTATTATTTAATCCAATAAAAAAAAAGTTTTAACCACTAAAATCTAAAAACAAAAAAATTTTATTTAATATTTTTAAATTAGGAATATATGTATATTATTTAAATATAAATATGATGTGATTTCCGATAAAAGTGTTCACTCGACAAGAACTTAATGAGAAGGAAAGTAGATTTGGCTGTAATAAAAAATGAAGGCAACTGACATTCAACATTTAAACTTAAGGGGCCCATTCAAGAATGATGCAATCCATAGTTAGTGCTTGCTTTTTCTCCTTTCTTCGCTGCTCCACAACCGCGCTTTGTTGCCTCAAATATTTTGTGCATTTTTATTGTAAAGGAGTGCCTCAGGTTAAATTTCTCCGGTTGATGATTATTTACGTAACGAAGGTTTAAAAACAATATTTATATAAGCAATCCAATTGAATATATGGTGGTTGACAAGGATGAAGGCTAAGAGGAAAAGCTTTGAAAGATACTCAGAGTTGGAGGGTGGCTTTTAACCACTTCACTCATTCACTCACTTAGCTTTTCATAAGATGCCATATTCCCTTTCCCCAACCTAACTGTATACATAGTCTAGCATACAATTGTTGGTGTTTCACACCAACTGGAAATTTCTCCAAGTTCTTTTTTTCCGCACTTTGTAAAAGAAGGGGCTTAACTTTTGCTTTCTTGGAACAGGTTTGTGAAATTTGTGAGCACCCCAGAGGTTCTTGAGAGATTTGTGATGATAGAGAAGGAGATTGTGCAAATTGAGGGTTCAGTTCAATTAAATGAAACTGAGACATAAGGTATTGTTAGAGCTAGATTTTCATACTGGATCCCCAAAAATTTATGTAAAGAATAAAAAAAAATTATGGAGTTATGGGTTTTATTTATTGAATACATTTTGAAAACTTCATAATCAACATATCTAAGAAAGATTATCAAGAGCCCATATCTAAGAAGCTTAACACGTTTAAATTTAGATAGTTTGTGAAGAAGCAAGAGTCCTGATGTTAGATACATGAATTATAGTAGTTAAGATATAATATCTTCAAAGCCTTATTGATAAGCCTATATAAGAATTTTAGTGGCCTTTGGATTTTTATGAACATCTTGATCGTATTTTTGAATATTTTGGTGTAGCTAGATTGATCATCTCCTAGATTGCCAATTATTGCCGAGGCTGATAGGGCAAGTACTTTTAACACCAATTTGATCCCTAACAAGAATGCCAGCTTGATTTTCGTACCAGGGAATGCTAATTTTCGGTGGTTGCCATTTTGTGTCTCTGGGTTCTTAAGGCTATGTTTGGAACCCTAACCCGAAAAGGTGAGGGAAAGAAAATAGGGAAGAAAGAAAAGCTGGTGGAGGGAAAATATTATTTTTTTCTTCTTTGTTCGTTATTCAGGTAGAGAAACCAAGGGAAAAAGATAAGGAATCTATTTTCCCCTGTTTGATTATCTATGACCTTAAAGAGAGATGATGATCGCATTTCCTAATTTCATTGTATATCAATCAACCGACTAATTTATGTTACACACGGCATAAAATATTCCAACAGAATCGATTTATTTAAGGTTAACAAATGATCGTGACAACCAATCATTATATCGCAGAGTCGAAGAATTTGTTCAATTTGCACTTAGTCGTACTGTACAAGGATTCGTGAATCACATTAGATGTCCATGTAATAAGAAGAAGTCCAGAATAAGAATTTTGTTGAGGTTAATGAGGCAATGTTCCATCTTTATAAATACGGTTTTGTCCCTAATTATCGTGTGTGGTACTTACATGGTGAGACCGAATCATCTATATATGAGGAGGAGGATAATGCAATGCCACTCAACCATCATGCACAACAAATAATGCTGGATCATCGACAACATTCGCTCGTATGGCGATGATGCAACTCGGGGTCCGCAATTTAATGCTAATATTGTTGAGGAATCTCCAAACCCAACAACATAAAATTTTTATGACATGCTTAATGCTGCAAACCAAGAAGTATGGCCTAATTGTCAAACGCACTCACAATTATCAGCTATTGCTCGAATGCTTCACATCAAGTCAAAGCATCGATTGTCTGAACGATGCTATGATGCTTTGTGTCACGCATGGCTGAGTTGTTGCCTGATGAGAAGACCGATAGTTTCATATGAGATCAAGAAGCTTATCAAGGAATTGGCCGCACTATAAAATTCATACTACTTAAATGGTCAGATGATTTATCGGGTGATGACTTGAATTAACTCAATGCAATTTTGTGACCATGCTCATGATCGCACTACAAAGTATTAATAGACAAAGTTTCAGGCCATATAAGAAAATGTATTACTTTCCACTAACACCACACTTCAATGGTTATATGCTTCGTGGCCACCGCTAAGAGTATGAGATGGCAATTGATGATCATTTTAGAAGATGGTGAGATGCGCTACGTTCCGATTCTCCCCGCATGGAAACATTTTAATGCTATGCATCCTCATTTGCGCTTGAAAGTCGCACTCTACACAGCTCATGCACTGATGGATTTCAACCATTCGCAATCTGGGAGTCAGTATTCTTCATGGCCCGTTATTCTCACTCCATATAATCTACCCCCATAAATGTGTATAAAGGAACAATACATGTTTCTAATGTAGCTATTTGTCCAGCCCTAGAAATCCGAAGGACAAGTTAGATGTGTATTTACAACCTTTGATCTCTGAGTTACAAGCATTGTGGGAAATTGGAGTTGAAACTTATGACATTTCTAGAAAGCAAAATTTTATGCTACAGGCAATTTCTGCCTAAATTTACTCAATGTCAGTCTCATTGAGTACATCTCAAGAAACTAGCATGTCCGTGATTGTATGGATGAATCCGCATGCTTTACCCTGCGTAATGGAAGGAAACAACTTGGTTTCATAATCATCGAAGTTCCTTCCACTGTATCATCCATTTAGAAGAAATAAATATGCTTTTAGGAAAGAATCGATCCAGAATGATCCACCTCCAAAATTCGCTCCGTGTCGAGTTGCTAAGGGAACATGCATTGTGCTTAAAAAAGTTACCGAGATCGGGGCAAATGATGCTACTGTTCCCTGCTTAGTAAATTAATCTATGGAAAGAAGTCAATTTTTCGATTTGCCATATCGGAGCACAATAAATCTCATAAGACATAATCTTATATGTGTGATGCATATAGAGAAAAAATGTGTTTGAAAATATCTTAACATGCGATGAATGTTGGACAGAAAACAAAAGACAATGCAGTCTAGATTAGACTTAATGGAAATATGTCGCCACTGAATTGCATAGTCGTTGATATAAGCTTCCAAAAAGCTTGTTATACATTTGGGACAAATGGTCGAAATGAGTTATGTATTTGGGTTCAAAATCTAAGATTTCCATATATGGATATGCTTCAAATATAGCCAGGTGTGTAGACATGAGGAAACATAAACTTTTTGAAATGAAAGTCACGATTGTCATTTCCTTTATGCAAAGGTTGATACCAATTGCATTTCGAAATGCTTCCATCACCGTGTGGCAAGTATTACGTAACTTAGCTTGTTCTTTAAGGAGCTTGCAACAACTGCGGCTTTAAAACAGAAGCCATACTGTAGAGATTAGAGCCTAAATAATACCAATTATTATTTGGTAAAAGTAGAGTGATATTCCTCCTAGTTTTTAACTTAATTTATATCACACAACACACTTGGCATATGGAATAAGGGTATATGACTAGTTCAATACTGACGGATGTATCCATTTGAAAGGTATGCAAATTAATGTTATACAATCATGATTTATTTATCATCTGTTCAACTATTATATGGATATTGGTATTTATAAACCTATTGATTGGATTACAGTATCAAGTAGTTAAAACACAAACAAGAATTAATAAAGGAAGGACCATATAATTCTGATGATAGTTGAAGAAGCTTCACCAGGAGCATTTTATTTCAACTAACACTACAAGGCATCGAAGGATGCCTCGTTATGTTGAGTCCTACACGTGGAGAAGAAATGATTCTCTACGGGAACCATTAATATTCCACTCCATCCCGCTTACCTGGAAGACATACAACACGGTCATGAACAAGAGATAAATACCATACATCACATATTCATTGAACCGCAGATCATCGGCTTAAACTTTGGTTATTGAGGTATGGACTTTAACCCAACTATCGACTAATGTGATGCAACCTTCTATTCCGATCACTGCGTTCTATTAATGTAATATTCATTAATGAAGCTACGGCAAATGAGCCATACATTAATGGTGCAACCGCTACGCTAGAACATTCTAGCGAACTTTTTCCCAGCGGTTCAAGACTTATGTAAGTTCTTTATCGCTTTAGTTAGTTTATGGTAAAAATGTCTTTAACACTCTTATTAGCGTGCACGACAACGTTGTAGCAGATGGACCGTCGTCGGAACTATAATGGATGGCGGAATCGTGAATGGGTTTTCGCTTTCACACACTTCCAACGGGTACTCTAGATTTTCAAACAATATGGTGTGTGCGCAAAGGTACTAATTACACCGATTGATTTAAACCGACTACTACGGTCAATTGCAAGAAGTCGTGGAATTAGAGTACCGTGATGCAACATTATGACTGCTTTATTTGAAAGCAGAGTGGTCTGACATTTACACCAAAATGCCTGACGAGGATCCACAAGCAATACAAATTAGTGTATGTAAATCATACAAGAAGATATGCACAAGATGAACCATTCGTTTTAGCAATGCAAGCACAACAAGTGTATTATTGCACATATCTAAGCTTAAAACGTGATACTAGATCTTGGTAGGCCAGTTCAGAAATCAAGGCTGTGAGGGATGATCGAGCTGCTCGGCAGAGCTTAAATTACTCCCACAAGATCCATTTCAAGAGGAAACAAATGATGTGGATGAATTTAGTTTACTCCAAGTGGAAAATGATACTATTTTGCTAATGATCCGGGATGAGAAATGTTAGATATCGATGTAATCGAAACACTTTTCATGATGATGATGAAGATGAAGAAGCAAAGAATGGTTCGACAAACAAAGATGAAAATTAGGCTGGTGTAATCTGATCATGGTATAACCATTTAATTACCAATAATATATTGTATTATGTTCTTAATTTCCTCGCATATGGGTCGAGGAGACGAGGATCTCGGGATAAGGGTAGAGGACGTGGTGTAGGGTTTCCTCCCTAGTGCCTTCCAGTAGCCCTAATCATTGTAGGATCACCTACCACACATACATCTGCACCAAGTACCATCATCCATGATACTACTAGCCCTACCTTGCAGACACCAGGTGATCGTGCATCATCATCTACACCACCACCTGTAGAAGATTCAACACCACAAGTAGCATCACTACAGAGTTCAGCATTACCACTACCCATTAGTTCTCGTCTCTCATTCAACATTACACTTATCGGACGGAGAGTACGTTTTCTTTTAAACTATATCATTTGAATTTTTTGTTTGATCAAGAATAGAAGTTGAATGACTACATTGATTGGCGTTGTATGTTTACTTGTAGGATACACATCACAGAGAAGATCAGATTACTCAATAATATCTTCAAGTATGCAGGATGATGGGTTATAATTGGAAGATGGTGCCTCATGATATCAAAGATTTCTACTGGCAAGAGTTTCAAGTATGAATTGGGTCTAAGATATATTTTATTTTATTTTATTTTTCTATATATTGATCAATAACAAATGTTGTTTCACTTTGGTCTTGCTTTTTTTTTAAATGTTTTTTATATGTGGATAAGGTGGAATTGGAATGCAACAACAAAAAATCAATAACATTAAAAAGTTTGCCATATCATATACAATAAGACTATTTTTTTTTCTTTCACAGATTTTCATTTTTGGCATTATTTCAATTAAAACATTATCGGTTGATCCTTCACTAGATGCTCTAGTTGCATGGCATAAAAAGACCTTAATGACGTTATAGCATCGATGTTACCGATGGAAAGATCATAGCTTAACGACCGTAGTTTCATCCCCGTAGAGTATTCGGGAAAGCTTACAACGCGTTTATTCGTGAGTCACCGTAATTTCCCGTAAAAGTTTGCTCAAGGATCAGTGAATAGGATGAGTGAGACTGGAGGTGAGGGCGCAGACCTTCGCTATACCTGGTCTTTATCTCATATGAGCATGCTAAACGTCGCGTGATATTGATAAATATTTGGATTTTATTTTATTTTTTTTAACTACTTGTTTTAATATATGATACTTTTTACCTTAGGTGCTGCTAAAAGGCCCGCTCTCTTCCATGAGCGCCTGTGAGAAACTCAAAGGAGGAAGGTGGATAATCAATTTGTTGGATTAACTCAGAGATCTATGTGGGGTGCAAACTTTTTAGTCAATTTGTTTGTAGGCTGTTTGTTTATATAGAAAAATATATTACTAATGTTTATATATTTCAGATCGGTAGTTGTAAGGTATGAGGCCGAGACTCCAAATTCAGAAGAGAGATGATGCATCTTCATCTCAATCAATTGATGCAACTCAAATCTATCTAGATGAGGTTGGGGGAGTCAAGAAGAAACGAGTATAAGGGCCCGATCATGGGATCTGTATACCTACGATCTCGTGCATCATCCAAAGCTCATCACAAAGCCAACTAGTCAACCGGGGCTTCAAGAATCTTAGATACAGCACACAAGAAGATAGTCGAATCCGTGCTTTGGAAAAGGAGATATGCATGCGTGAGCAATGGTTTTTTGAGAAGAGGGAGCATTTACAGACCGTGCAGAGTCTCACTACAGCTTTTCATGCATAGATTTCAGTTTATTGTGGGTCCGTCACTCCACCAAATTCCATTGCTCCAGAGAGTCGATGTGCCTTCTAATGATCCCACTAACTGCTAAAACATTTAATTATTAAACTGTTGCACAAGGGAACTATATACTTAAATTGTGATTGAATATGGTATATGAAACTATTAACTATTAACTATCAAAAAAATTTTGTTGCATTTTTTATTATGGTACAGGAAATTTTGAAATTGGTACATGAAATTTTGAATAATACAAAGGGAATTTGAAATTTACAATTTAACAAAAATTAATGAAATTGGAAAATTAATTGCAAACTTAATTTAAATGACTTGTAAATCTAATATTCTGTTGCAAACTAAGTAAGGTTTAGAGAAAAGGATTTTGTTGCAATGTCAAGTAGTGAATTTTCAACGGAATTGCAATAAAATTATAACAACATATTTTGCAACGATCATAGTGGTCGCAAATCATTGGCAGTTGCAAACGGAATTGTAAATGTAAATTGCAATGGTTAGTAATAAACTATCGACCGCTGTAAATTTGCAACGGAATTACAATAAAATTACAAATAACATATTTTGCAACGACCATAGTGGTTGCAAATCATAAAATTGCAACTAATGGCAATATAAATTGTAATGGTTAGTAGAAACAATTTGTCGACCAAGGTAAATTTGCAATGGAATGGCAACAACTTTATCTTATTCATCGCCTTTTTGATTTTCGGGATTTAGCAAACTGAAATTAGCAACCTGATGTGAAATTCGTAAATATAACAACTGGACAATCTGCAATCCGCTGGTCTTTGCAATCGAATGCCAGTGCAAAATTGCAACAAGGTTTTTCGCACCGCACTGAGCGCAAACCCCATGCCACAGAGATTTGCAATGGATTTTTATGGGTTTGCAACGGATTTGCAACGGAAAAATCCGTTGCAAAACTGTGATTTTCTTGTAGTAATACTCTAACTCAAACCCAATGAACCTCGGAAAAATGAAAACAATGCTAAAAAATGACTTACAAAATATTCCTAATTTCCCCATCTTTCATGATATTTCAATCTAGTGAATCTAAAAAATGAAAACAATGCCATTGATTGGAAGTAGAATTCTTGAATACGACCATAAAATATCTTCAAAATTTTCTGTTTAGAACTAAATATTACTAAAATTATAATTAAAAACAACAAAATTACTAGTATCTAAACACTAAATATTGAATGCATAAAAAATGATTAAGAATATAAATAGTAGGGAATTGTATTAAGGACTCGCCTTATATATAATATAATATTTGGTTAAAAGATGTCAAATAATCAAGATTTAGTGAATTCAACATATATCTCTGGTTACTTTTCTTAAAAAGTGGGACTTCTTTTAGACAAAATTGCCCTTTTTCATTTCTTGTATTTACGTTATCTCTTAAAAGAAATTGTTACTCTTATAAGAAAATAATGAGGTTATTTTGTCAAAATCATGTCAAAAATAGATAAGAGGTCAAATATATAATAGGAATTGTGTTCAAACTTAAAAGACATTAAATAATCCAAGATTTATGAATCTAACCTATCCCTTTAATTTTTCTTGGAAAAGGAACCCTTTAGACAAAATTGCCCATTTTCTCTATAATTACATTATCTATTAAAAGAATGGGTTACTTTGCTTCAAAAACAATAAGCAGCTTTTTGTCAAAATAATGCCAAATTTTGATAGGTCAAATTTTTTAAATTGGGTTTTCAAAAGGTCTTTAATCAAATCACCCTATATATTAATATATATATATATATATATATATATATATATAAGTATATATATATATATATATATATAAATTTTGATTATAAAAATAATTTCATATATTAATATTTATTTATTTATATAATTATTTGTAGATTATATTTTTTCAGACATCAATCCAAGATTTATGAATCTAACTTATCATATATTTTTTTTCCTGAAAAGTTACCCTTTCATACAAAATTGCCCTTTTTCATTTCATATATTTACATTATCCCTTAAAAGAATAAACTTTTGCAAGAAATAATGAGGTATTTTTGTCAAAATTGATAAGGGCCAAATTTCTAAAATTGGATTTTGAAAGGTCTTTAATCAAACCACCCTATATACAGATATATATATATATATATATATATATATATATATATATATATATATATATATATATATTTGAAAATCTCTCTCTCTCTCTCTCTCTCTCTCTCTCTCTCTCTCTCTCTCTCTCTCTTCTCTCTCTCTCTCTCGATATGAGATGGCATATATTATATATAAAATCAAATTTTTGATTATTTCTATAATCAAAATTTTAATATATAGATTATTTCTATAATCTATAATCAAAATTCAAATATAGAAATTTTGATTTTGATTATTTTTGAAGATCAAAATTTTGATCCGTTTTAATTTTGATTTTCAAATATAGAAATTTTGATTATAGAAACATTCAAAATTTTGATTATATATATTTGAAGATAGGTGTTTTTGATCCGTTTGGTCAATTTAAAGAACTTCAAGTGGCACTCTGCGCAAAAAGGTTTGCAGTTAAGGGCGAGTGTTGCACATCACATTGATTTCAGTTCAGCCATGGAATCCGAGGAAGATGGAAGCTTTGTCGATGCGTATACCTCTAATGAAAAGATTAATCGCTGGAATATGTGGCACCTTGGAAGCTATTGTCTCCACCAAACCGCCTAATTTCATCTCCCAAATCAGATTCCGATGGTTTTAAAACACTGACTTCAGCTCCTCCTCGCTTGAATGGGGTTGCTGAAACCTATCCTGGTGCTCCTCTGAAGCCTACAACGAAATTACGAGCCATTGATAAGGGATAATGCAGCTCTAAATTCGACTGGGCTGACAATGCTTGATCATCTGAGACTCTCCTTGCAAACTACATAGTATTTTTACTTTCTCTTCTAGATTTGCTAACTCATAATATGCATGAATGTTTTTCCTTATTGATTTCGATACCTTAAACTGTATGCCTCTTAAATCCATACAATGGTTACAATTTTGTTACCTCGAGGGGAACATGATTCACTGTAAACACTCTTACTTAATCTGGCCTATGCTAAGTGGTATAATAGTCACATTGTATAGTAGTTGCTGTCATGACCTAACTTTGGAAGTCGAAAATTTTTACTTCTTTTCAAGGAATTGTAATCTTATGTTTTTATGTGTCTATTGTCAGTTATGTGTGCAATTATTTTACAACTTTTTATTTTCCAGGTGACATCCTTCTCGATAGCGTTTGTGATTTATCGTATGATAAAGTATGTGATGTTGAACATTTGAGAACACACCCAACATAACTATCTGTGAAAATGAAAATCGAAGCCCTCCTAATCATCGATTTATAATATAAGGGTTCCTCTGCTTGTTCTTTTTTTTTTTTAAACCTGCTCTTAAGAATAGCTTCTTTTGAAACACAGAGAACAAAACTTTCTTGTTCTTTAAATTTTGTGTTTTCCTCGTGGCTTTTTATGTTTTTCAAAAAAAAAATAAATAAATAATAAAAAAGGAAACCAAGGCATGTTTATGTTGTCATGTTGTTTCAGGTGCACTTTGATAACGTTGATCCAGAAGCATCCTTCTAGATAGTGTATATAGATTTGGCTGTGGGTATGATGGTGGGTCATAGAAGGAAATCGAATTAATTATTATCTTCATCAAGTAAAGAGGCGATACAATTAAAATATGTGATTTTGAACATTTGAGAATACACCCAACATGGTGCGTAGCGGGAAAGGGCTATCTGGTGCCCCAAGAGAGGTTTTGGAGTGAAAGCTATCCAGAGTAAGAGCTCGTCCGCAGACGTCCGACTTCTTTAGGGGATGGGCAATGATACAATCCCACATCGGTTACACAACAAGTTATGTAGTGGTTCTTAAGCTTGAGAGGTTCTCCCACCTATCAAGTCGGCTCTTTGGTCAAGGTACCTATCATATGTTCTCTGAAATTATTAGGATGATAATATTAGGAAGAAGAAGAAAGAATAAACTGGTTCTTTCCAAATTTCGAATGGTACAGGAGTTATTGATAGGTGTGCACACTGATGCCTAGCTCATGTGGTGGAGTAACTGAACGCTTACAGATTTCACCCTAATCCACATTGACAACTTGTCAACCCAAGAAGATTCGGGATGTCTGCAACCCAAGACCACACCATTGAGTCCTTCCGACCCAAGATTTAATGAAAATCAAGTAAAGTCTCCTCAGCATGGGTTTTACCAGTAAATACAACCCAGGCAACATATAAAACTATTCAATATTAAGAATGGTCAACAGTCCATGATAATGATAAAATACATAAGACCACACCTTACTACTCAAACATATGTTACATGATCAGAGGAACATAGTCCAGCAAGAGTTTAAATTTACACTATCTCTATACAAAACATATATCAAAATTGGCACTCATCATATGTTTTGTATAGAAATATAAATCAAAGCCACAACTGTACCTTCTTCATTATCGGCCTCTAGGAGCACCATCTCCTCGCAGACATCTCCCCGCATCAGGTGTCCACGACGGCGAGCAATGCCCAAAAGAGAGTGAATCCTGCGCGGCTACCCCCACCTGCGCACAAACATGCAGTTTGTCATGCTACAAGCACATTCCAATCACGATTATGTCAACCCAGAATGGAATCTACATGACATGAATGAGATGCTACCTCATGATCCATGTACCAAGTCCTCACACCGACTTCTCTCAACATGCACATGTCATGTATGAAAATAATCTTCAAAAAACAAAGATATTTGTTTTATTCAGAACAACCCTTCAATATTAATTAGTGGATATACTTCAATAATTTACTTTGTGGACAACCCTCTGATATATATACAGGACATACTCGGAGTTCTACTTTGGTATGGACAACCCGATATATAATAGTTCATGGTCGTTTCATTCAAAACTGGTTAGTTTACTCTACCCACACTAGAAACAGTCTGTGATACCCGATTTCAGGAGTCTTAATCCATAATTTGACACTGGTTCATTATACTTATTTTAAGATACGGTTCTTAGGGTTCTTCTCCAACTGGAATCACCCAAATCGGATTACCGAAACTCAAGATATGTCCTAAACAACCGGGACTACTCAGTTTTCAAACATAACCAGAAACTATCTGAACATAGCTCCCCTTTGAATGCATTTCTGAGTCCAAAGGGTTCGAAATTTGGATAGACCTATTTTAAGGAAATATGTTATCTTATACATCTAGTGTAGATATCAATTAGAATAACTCAATTCAAATGAGTTATGGCCAAGTTACTACAAACACACCATGGGGTCTCAAAACAGAATACAGAAAATCGCCTTTACCATGGAATACTTGAATACATTTCGAGTCCAAAGGGGTCGACTCGATAGACCTATTTCAAGAAGATATGTTCTCCTGAGATTATTTACCCGTGAATCGAATTACTCGATGGATAAGGGATGGCCAAGCTGGCAGCCACAAATGCCATGGGTCGAAGGAAGAAAACTCGAATAGCATTCTCCATTTTGACACACACACATGCCCTTAGATAGAAATTAAACCGAGTAGATAAAACCCACTCACTCCGCGTGATTTCCCAGACACTCCGCCTTTTCTCGCTCTCGTGAGTGACCCAACCTCGAATCTCGGGAGAAATCTGGTGATCTCAAAATTCTGAATGACTAGTTGGTTTCAGCTGCAGAGCGCCTTAACCCAGACTATCAAACTCGACTAACGAATCTCAGAATCTAAAGATAGCTTGACTTCTTTTCTCTCCGTCTAATGTAAAAAAATCAAGGAATGAGAGAGATATTTCTCTTTCAAAAGTATTTCACCCAAGATTTATTTACGGGTCACATCACGCCACGCCATTCCCTTTACTCCGGTCTCTGCCTCCTAAACAATCTTATTTCTATCCGCCTTCGCCATCTATCTTAAATGGACATTCTTAAATATCGCGATACTTTTCCATTCTTCAAGAATCTCATTTCTCAGGTCCACTGGACACCTGTCTTCAAAATTTGTGAAAATTCCGACCGTCCCTAATTCAAATAAATTCACCAGTAATCCAGATTTCACGTGAGACAATCTGCAGAAACTTGAAGTCCGCTTCATCTCGAGATCTGTAGCATCCCGAAAAATTACCATTTTGCCCTTCCTAGCAAAAATTCAAATTTTTAGGTTTTTTCCCAAGTCTTACATTCTCCCTCCCGTAAAAGAATTTCGTCCCAAAATTCCTACATACAACCATACACAATCACATGCATATGGAAATAGCCATTAAATATCCAAATTGACTCTAAAACGTACTCCCAACACATGGTTCAAGACCTGATAACCACAAAGGAGCGTAATCCCAAAGATCCCTAACTCACAATCCCGACGACATCAATTAAATACCACCCTAGCCTTTGTGAGAACTACACACAGGCTCCTCCGTCTCAACCCTAGACTCCAACCCTCACGACACCCATGCAAATCCGATGAATGAATGCAATGCACCAAATCAAATAATATTCGCCATGTGAGATAGCATAAACGTATTCTA
This sequence comes from Tetrastigma voinierianum, assembly GCA_016808115.1. Classification (NCBI taxonomy): domain Eukaryota; kingdom Viridiplantae; phylum Streptophyta; class Magnoliopsida; order Vitales; family Vitaceae; genus Tetrastigma; species Tetrastigma voinierianum. Next base: position 93,702 of record JAEQBH010004661.1, read on the forward strand.
TATGATCGGGCCGATCCGTCGCCTCACCCTGGGTGGTGGCGACAGGACGTACACACCCCTAGATCCCCGCCGATACCATCAGAGCGGTCCCCGCCCCTACCCATACTCCGGGCCCCTGGGCTCGCTTTATGCACGGACACGCCCGTGTAAGACCAGACTAGTACTCGGTTCCTCTCTACAATACTAGGGTGTGGAGGAATAAATCAGAATCAGATCTCGTCCCACTCGATGACTGACCGCACCAAGCTCAAACCCGGGATCCTGCCTCTAAAAAGGCAATCCCCGCCCAGGCGTCCAGCCGTCGCAATGGAAATACGTCACCGTCCTACCTAGCCGGAACCTTGGTCTAATCCATTGTCTTATCGGCTGTGTGGCCTCGTCTCGAGACACTCGGCAGCAGCGTGTCTCTTCGCTCTTTTCTCTCAACTAGAAGAAGGCTCTATTCTCTCTACTAGTACCCGCAGTTTCTGGATACCTTACGCGATCCTATCTCTACGGTCGATCGCCCGACCATGGAATCCATGAGTCCTCGTAGCGAGTCCTACAATCTTGCCCCGAATGGATAACTTCAACCCATTCCTCAAATCTCCTCACTGACCATATCCTCGCGGGCCAATGGGAGTCACCCAGCAAAATGGTTAACCCCCAAGAACTAATACATCATTCACCATTACTGCCTTCCTCGCCTTAGCTCTGAGAACCCCCAAGGTCTCATGTCTAATGGTCGAAAAATACTTGCCCATGAAGAGCTCATGGAACTCTGTCCAAGTCATTGCCTCTATGTCCTTAGAGGTCTTGACCCAGTCCCACCACACTTGGGACTCACCCTCTAGCTGGAATGCAACTAGCCTAATCTTGGTTGCATCGGAGGTAATCTCCATAGCCTCCCACACCATCTCAATATGCCGGAACGAATGGTCCCGCCACCCCCATCCCCTCCCCTGTAAATGCCCAGAGGACGACGTACTGAACCCATGAAGGTCACTCCACACCACTGGTCACCACGCCAGTCTCGTGCAATAGCACACCAGACTAAATTCGTGCGATGGCAAAGAATCACAACCTTACAAATTCTACAAAGGGTCGATCGAAAAATAGGTGGTGCCTAACTAGCACTACTCGACGCCCTCGCTTCTACTTGCCATCTACACATGTCAAATGGCAACATGGTTATCAAGTTTCTATCCTAGTCTAACTAGGAGTGCACATGCCAACCACTAATAGAATTAGTCATCATGAACTAACCCATTCATCCTCTTTTCTTCAATAATGGTGCCAATTACAACCACTCATTTTATTCATCTCAGTTAAATTCCAAATTCTCATGTTCATTCTATTTTTCAAACCCCTAAGGTTATGTTTCTCAACCTTAGTGTTTCATATACAATTCATCATGCATAAATTCCATACCATTCGAGCACACATCACATATATCAATTCATCAAAATGTACAATGAATGCATGTTCTAACCCATGCCCCATCGAGTCTTAGGTATTCGTGTACCCAAGCCATCATGGCAATTATGTCGAAGCTAGTATAAAAAACCAAACTTATGGATACCCCAAAACCCGAGCTCCCTGTACTGTGATACCTAAGCTCCGATACCAAGCCGTGAGGCCCCCAAACCCGGGGTCCATTGACAACCCGGTCAATCTCGCAAAGATCTGGGCGGATGTCTGCAACCCTAAGACATACACTCGTACATTGAGTCCCCTTTTCCCGAGACAAAGGATTTAACAAAAATCTGCAAAGTCTCCTTAAATGCGAGGGATGTACCAAAAATACAACTCACTACATGGCAACTTGTCCCAATATTATACAACCAATCATAGTTCAAGTCCACACAGTAAAAATGGCAACATAGGCCCATTTGCCCATACTCTAAACACATAAGCACATGACTATAGGACCATAGTCCATAAGAGTTTAAATTTACACCACTCTTATACAAAACATATATCAAATTAAGAATTCTAATACATGTTTTACAAAATATAAATCAAAGCCACAATCCAACTTTCTTCTCATTATCGGCCTCTAGGGAGCACCATCTCCCTGCACATCTCCTGTACCTGAAAGGGGGTCCCACGACTAGGTGAGCAATGCCCAGTAGAGTGAAATCCTACAAGGGCTACTCCCCACCTAAGTGCACATGCAATGGTCATGCTACAAGCACATTCCAATCACGATTATGTCAATCCTAGAATGGAATCTACATGACATGAATGAGATGCTACTCCTCATGATCCAGTACCAAGTCCTCACCGACTTCTCCTGCAACATGCAATATGCCATGTATGAACAATCTTCAAAACAAAGATATTTGTTTTATTTCCATACAACCCTCCAATATTAATTAGTGGATATATTTCGATAATTTACTTTGGACAACCCTAATTATAATATAGTGACATAATTCCGATGTTAATTTAATATTTTGTGGACAACCCTTCGATATATATAATAGTTCATGGTTTATTCAAAATCGGTTAGTTTACTCTACCCACACTAGAAAGATACCCGATTTCAGGAGTCTTAATCCATAATTTGACATTGGTTCATTATACTCATTTGAAGATACGATTCTTAGGGTTCTTCTCCAACTGGAATCACCTAAATCGGATCACCGAAACTCAAGATATGTCCTAAACAACCGGGACTACTCAGTTTTCAAACATAACCGTAAATCGTTCAACATACCCCCTTCAATGCATTTCCGAGTCCAAAGGGTTCGAAATTTGATAGACCTATTTCACAGAAATATGTCATCCTGCAAGTGGCTTCTAGACAACAATTTAGAATAACTCAATTCAGATGAGAGTTACGGCCAAGTTACGGCCAAAACACAGTCATAAGGGTCTCAAAATAGAACAAAGAAAACTCCATTCGAACATAGCTCCACTTTAAATGCATTTCTGAGTCCAAAGGGGTCGGAATTTGGATAGACCTATGTCAACGAGATATGTTCTCCTATAGGTCTAGTTTACCCGACAATTAAAATCACTCAATTCGGATGAGGGATGGCCAAGTTATGGCTAAAACACAATCATGGGTTGAAGGAAAAAAAAACTGAATAGCATTCTCCACTTTGACACACGCATTACGCCTGGGGATAGAACAATTAAACCAAGTAGATAAAAACCCTACCTCTTCGCTTAGCATGATTCTCGACATCGCTTTTCACGGTTTCGTGAAAACACGTAACTCGACCTTAGCGAAATTATGATTCGTGTACCACACGAGCTCTCGCCGTATAGAGCCAACCCTCTCAGACTATCGAACTCCTTACCCACAAAACCCGTGGAATCAAAGAGAGCTTGGCTTCCTTTCTCTCTCTCTGCCTAACGTGAAAAAATCAAGGAATGAGAGATATTCTCTTCAAAAAATATCTCTCGCCTTTATACTTCAAGGCTGACACGTGGCTCACATCACACCACGGTCCCTTACTTCTGTCCTCGCTCGAAACACCTTATTCATCCCTAAGCCGCCCATTTATCTTTAAATGGGCATTCTTTAAATATTTGATATTTTTCTGTGATTTTCTAAAATCTCGCTGGGTCCACCCATTTATCGCCTAGAAATTCGTGAAAATCCGACCGTCTCTGAATTCAAAGAAATTACCGGGTGACTAGATTTCTCGCGAGATGATTCCAATGTGCTGAAGTCCTGCTTCATCATCCGAGATCTAAAATCTCATGTAGCAAATTACCAGATTCGGTTTCTTCCTAGCAAAATTCAAATTTCTAGGTTTTTCCTGTGTCTATGTTTAAATAAAAAGTAAGAGCATGGAAGGGAGGGTCCCGAGTTTCGAGTCTCAAAGTGAGGATGGTTTACTACATTGTAATTATAATAGCTGCTTCCGCGTGCCATTTGACGTGTAGGGACAGTGGCATGACTCATTTTCTGGTGGCACTAGGCAAAATCTATGAGAGAAATAGTAGCCACTTCTTAGTATATGAAAGGGTCATTGGCGGTCTTGAAAAGCTGCCATTTTTCAGCAGAAAAGAGGTTCTGGGGCTTGATGGCTGCCCCCTTATGCTTGTTTTGGACAATTTGGAAAGAGATGAATGGGGTTGTTTTCGAGGATGTGGTGCCCTCAACCCAAAGAATGAAGAATTCTCTTACTTTCGCTATTTGGTCTCAAGAAATAGCCTAATACGAATATTCGCTTATGAATGTATTTGATTTTTCGACCTTTGGTCACTATGTAGGGTCAGGGCCCTTTCTTTTCCCTTTCTTTTGGCACCGTCTCTTTTTTTAGAGCCATTGTATACTTCCTATATACTTTTCCTCTAAGGGCTTTTCCTATTAAAAAAAATCTATTTTAAATGGTTGATATCTAATGAGGGTGTCCCTAATTTGGAAAGATCTAGCTCTTTTGGGGCTTATCTTGATGCTCATTTGGGTTGTAATAGTACAGAGATGAAGTCTACTCCTAAGGGTTAGACTCAGGCAGCGTAATGCTCTAGGGTTGGGTATTTGAAGGTTACAAGTTCGAGTCCCCTTGGGTTCACTGGAGGGTTTACCCAACTGATCACTCCAAAGCCTTGTGGTATTAGTCGAGGTTACAACCACTTGGGTAGAACTCACCCTTAAAACCTAGCTATCAAGGGGAGGGAGCCTAAATGGTTATACACCCACAAGACCAAGCCATCACTTCTAGCGATGGACTCATGTGTCTTTATAGTCCACCCTCTTCAAACCGATATCCACGGCAATCAAGGACTTAAGGATTCCAACCCTTTATGCGGTTACAAATTCCTTCCCACAATTCCCGGGACAAACCGCTTCCGATACCATCATACAACCACTTGGGTAGAACTCACCCTTAAAAGTTATTTGTCAAGAGGAGGGAGCCTAAATGGTTATAAATGCACAAGGCTAAGACGTCACTTAGCGATGTGGGACTCATAAAGGGTCTTTTTATAGTCCACACCTCTTTCAATCGATATCCACGGTAACCCGGTGACTTTACGGATCCCACCTTTTGTCATGGGTTCCAACTTCTCTTCCCACAATTCTCGGAATAAACTCCGCTTCTAATACCATTGTTATGACCACTTGCAGAACTCAATTCCTTAAAAAGGTATATGCCAAGGGAGGGAGCTCTAAATGGTTAAAAACCATAAAGTCAAGTCGCTCTGGCGATGTGGGATCTCCTAGAAAAGGTCTTTACAATCCACCATCTTTCAAAACTGATGTCCACGATGACTGGTGATTTCACGGATCCCACCTTTATTGCAGGTAGCAACCTTCCCACAATTCCGGGACAAGGGCCATCCCTAAGAAACGAATTGCTCTTATACCATTATTACAACCACTTGAGCAAAACTCACCCTTAAAAGCTACCCCTCAAGAGAAGGGAGCCTAAATGGTTATAAACCCATAAGGCCGTCGGCACTTCTGTGGATGGACTGCAGTCTTTATAAAAGCCAGCCCTGACATCCACTCGCTATAAAAAAAGTACAAAATGAAGTCAAAGGAAAAATTATCTCAGATCATTAGTATCAACTGAATATAACACTGTAATTAACCTTAGATATAAACAATAAATGGATCAAACTGAATTAATTTATTAAAATGAAGAACCCTTATAAAACTCCGAAATGCAATTTTTCTGCAAAATAGCAAAACGGTAATTTGTCGCTGTAGTAAAAGTTGAAAACCTGGAATTTTTAGATCTCGACGAAAAACAGATCAATCGTTGAATCGCCTTGGCAAAATCTGCTTACCGTCGACCTCGTTGGATTCTAAGACACCAAAATTTCACGATTCGAGGCACCGGATGTTTGATGACACATAGAGTGGTGCCACATGGCATGACCATGTGGATGCCACAAGGTAAGCTTAGAGGAGGGCACATGGCATGAGAGCCATGTGGTGTGGTATTTGCCACCTAGTGCACGTGTCCATTTGACACATGGCACATGGTTGAGTCAAAATGTGGAGGAAAGTTGTGAGGGAAGTTTCCTCTTTGGGATCAAAACCAAGGAATAGCTTATGAGAGAAGAAGGAATTAGGTGGAGGGAGGAAAGGAAAAGGAAAGAAAGGAGAAAAAAAGAAAGGAAAGGAGAAAAAGAAAAGAAAGGAAGAAAGGAAAGAAAATGAGGAAAACAAAATGAGAGGAGGAAAATCCGTGTGTGGAGGAAAAAAAAAAAGGAAAGAAAGGAAAATGGCTCCAATTCCCGGTGTTCCGAAGGGCAGAAGTCGATAAGCCAAGAATTAAAGTTGGTCTACTCTACGAGAGTTACGAGTAGGTGCCAAAAACAAAAGTGGTAGAGTTTTCTCCTACATTGGTTCCTCTAAGGGTCAGAATACAGATATGGTTTAGCCCCAACCATGGACTGAAGCTTTCGTGACGTTGGGACTATTTTTTCTCGAAATTTTCTGGCCGAGTTTGGAGGACTCCAAGCCATGGCTGAATTTATAGCCTTTTAATGATAATCTTGAAATTTGTAAAAAATAAATAAATAAATAAAACAAAGCTAAATTATGATTGAGTCCAAATTATTTCCAAGCAATGTATGGTTGGATTTATGTGGCCAAGAATGGCTGGGGTTTGTGTGGACTATTTTTGTGTGTTATTGGCCGGAATTTTATAACATGCTAAAAGTGTTGTAAATATGTTGATATATGTTATAAATATTAGCATGAATGGATGTAAATTATATGCTTTCGATATAATTATCCATGGTACTTGGCATAAAGTACGGGTTATAAATTGTTCCATGTAGTGTTCATCATACATGTAACATGAGAGAACATGCAGTGGCATTTTGCATTGCATATGCACGGGAAACATCGCATTTCATGGGTGTGAGTGCATGGTTTATAAATCGACACTACGTTGGTGTTCGATCAGGGTTTCTGTGAACGGGACAACGTCCAATAGAGTCGTGATAGCTGTACGAAATGTAAAATATGTGTCGAGCATCAAGAAGAAGGATAGATCCCCGTGAAAACCCGCCAATTATGGTCAACATAGTCCCCATCGCAAATGCTATAAAAGTTGTCCCGTTTACTTCGAGTCTAGTTGAGATACCAAAAACTGGCACCCATAAAGGTGCATGGATTTTGAATATAAAATGATCATCAGGATGTATCAATTCCAAAAAGCTTTTTGGTTTATAAACAAATGAAATTGGTTTTGAAAATAATCATTGGATGTCATCCAAAATGACGGTTTTTCACACTTGGCATAAGCATGTGTGAGGGAGTCGGTGAGGACTCCGGACATAGGGCATGATGAGTCTCGTCTCCTTTCATGGCATGTAAGACTCCATGTAGAATTGACATATTCTTCATTGAAATGTTGATATGTGTATTATTGTATGAACATGGCATTGCATGTGCACTTAGGTGGGAAGTAGCCCCTAAAGGTGGGGAGTAGCCTTATAGGAGTTATCCTTACTAGGCATTGCTTACCCCATCATAGGACCCCCTTTTAGGTGCAAGTTATGTACAAGTGACTGACCCTCACTCGAACTCTTATGAACTGTTTTGATAAATTTGCATATTTTTCTAAAATATATAGGCATGAATGGATCCCAGTGAATGGGACGCGATATGGTGGTATCGAGATGTGATACCCAGGTATTCCGTGAGCTGAAGGGCTATCAACAGGACCCCCGGGTTTTGGGGCGTCACAAACCCAAAACCTGCTTTCTTCTTCTTCCTGTGATTCTGTTCCTCACAAGTTTGTCTTTTGCTTGCATTCTTAGCTTCTAACCTTCATCTCGAGATGATGATGGCACTCCTCGATTCGAGATCCCTCCAATTTGATATCCTCCAAGCCCAAATGGCGAAGACTCGCTGGGCTCATTCCTTCCGCCACTGCGCGCCGAGCTCCACTCCCCCGCCGGCACCTCCACCCAGAGCATCCGTCGCTGCCCCACTGCACCCGTAAATTTCCACCGGGCCGCCTCAGCCAGCCTACCGCCGTCGTCCCAGCCCCGCCGCCTTCCCCACCCCAGCCGCCCAGTGGCAAAGGCCGGGCTGGCCGATAAGAACTTCCTCCTCCAGGCCCCCGCCTGCAGGGAGATATCATACCCAAAGCCTGGGCCCCACTCACCCTCTCTGTCGATCGCATCCCAGCCCCGGAGGGCCCCACCACACCTAGCAGGCCCAAACTTCAGCCCAGCGGGAGTCATCCACTGGTGACCCCGAGCGCCACCTCACCACCTTATCGTATTGCCGTAGCCCCACCTATCCCCCCCGTATCCATTATCGCATTCTTTCCATCAAGTGTACCCCATCCCAGTGGGAATGTTGGATCGCAAAGTGGGAGAGATTTGCAAGGGGAGGTTTACTATATCTCCCAAGATTCGAGCCCCAGCCCGAGACTCCATGCTACCTCCGCCGTGCGCAGATACCATTCGGGAGTCGCCCTTCCATGACGCCGCGCCGATATTTTATCCTCGTAGTCATCGAAGTTTTATCACACGATGACGCCTAGCGAGGCCAACCCGACTTCTCCGCATTTTTCCATCGACTACAAACAAAGATACTTAGCCCGACATCACAGCTCGCTCTCCATCTCGCCCGTGGTCCCCGCCAACGCTGCCAGCATTGAGTAGACAATGGTCTCCATCCGACCGTGGAGATGGTCCGGCTTCTCTCCATGGACGCCATTGGTGGGACTATTTTATTCAGGTGGCACCTCCCGCAACAGAGGCACAGAATCTCACATTTTCGAGGTCTAATTGCTCTGCTCCAGCACATCGTCCAAAGGAGATGAGCTATTTTGGAGGCTTTATATCGTATTTCAGAGGGCTTCTAGTTCAGCCCAGCAGAGTTGAGATTACACGCCCCCGCTCAACTGGTATGGTCCACTGCCAGTTCCGCCCCGTTGAGTCCATGCCTTTCCTATTTCCACGACTCTTATGCCAAGTGTTGCAGCACACACGGTTCCCTGGGCCGAGCCCCACTGAGCGCCGTCACGGGTCGTGGAGGCCACCCATCACACCCGTGGCATGCCATGCCATTTGCCTTTCATCCCTCCGGACCGAGGACACGTCACTGGCCGATAGTCCACTAGGGGACTTGTCCCCTATAGTTGAACACACTGAGGCGCCTCCAGCTCTAGCTCCATCCGTTCCTCCATCAACAATTCTCTGGGGCCCACCTACCATCAAGCCCAAAGATCAGCCCCGATGCCCTCTATCCCTTCAAAGCCCTCAGCCCCCATGCCCACTGCTCATTCAGATATAGATGGGCTGAGCACCTCCGCACCACCCCAACAAAGACAATACCATTCCACTGCTGACTTCTGACCATCACGGAGGCATCCGCACATTCTCCACCACCGCCCATTTGCGCCGATGCCACCCCCGTGATAGATGACGTGACCGAGGCTACCACGGCTCGTAATTGCCATCCGCCTAATCAGCATCCTCATGCGCCCAGAGTCACATGGGCCTCCCGCGCCTCCTTATCTCCGTCAAATCGCGCGCCCCTCCCTAAGCAGGATCGCCTCCTCCACCACCAACCCCGCAAATCCCTGGATGTAATCGGCAAACGCAGAGATCACCCACTTCTCTAGCAAAGACTCAACCCGTCCGTGCTGAGGGGATGATTCTTCTTCAGCCACCCATTGAGAGGTACTACCTGCCACGCACTTCCCAATCTACACCCCATTACGACAATGGCATACTTGGTCGGGGGATAGCGCGGGAAGGCGGATGTTCATATCGTCTATTTGGGCCTTTTGTTTGTACTCACCCGCTTCAAGCACATTTTCGTATGTTAATGTCTTCGGTTGCTTACCATTTAAAAATAAATTTTTTGTGAAATACAATCTTTTATATATATAATATAGCTCCATGTTTTCTACACTTTTGCAAATCAATTTTTGCCCCCTTTTTTTTTTTTTTTTTTTTTTTTTTTTTTTTGGTTCTTCTTTCCCCGCAGAATTGAAAAGTTGAAGCACTGTATGATACCATCAATGCTATAATAGTTCCATGCACACAGTAGATGGTTAGTCAAGTCCCTTAAGAATCTAACCTTTTCATCCACCTTTAGCTAACTACACACAATGCACAATCTTTGTCAATAGGCCGAGTAGTTTATATCTCCTTTTATGTTCAAAACACCCTTTAGCCTCTGCTGACCACCTATAATAGGTTAAGGTTCCCATGATGTAAGGCTAATGAAGTCTTGTCAGAAAAGAAAAGAAAGAAAAAGAAAGAAATTAGAAAAGCCGCGACACTTCAGCTTCTGAAACCCGCTGAAAGACAACCGAGCTCCACGGCTGAAGCCTTTAAAGCCCGGTGCCCAAACTAATTGGTTGGGAGCCACCATCACCGCCACATGGTGGATGGGTGGAGTTTAATGAGTTGTAGGTGCTGATTCTCGAAATCATTCAAGTCCGGGGTGAAACTAAGAGTTAGTGGTCAAAGATCTCGTGGACTTGATGCCCTAAACCTTAGTCAAGTTGGGAGTCATCGATAGATCCCCGTTACACAAACTTTGGTGAAGTCGAGTTCTCAGCATTGCACCCTACAATATAATAGATGTGTGAAATAAGAGTGGAACCGGATCTATTTAGCTCACGCCAGCTTCCAAGGTCGCGTATTCGATGAGGGAGAGTAGCTTAGCAAATTTTATCGGGTAAACTGACACCAAACACTTAGATTTCGTGGTTCAAGTTGATTTCCTTGGAATGAACACTCGCCTAAACTTGTCCCCTCAGATGGCATTTATTCTCCTGCCGGGTTTTTTATGCAGTCCCACCTTCATATCGAGGGCAAGGCATTACTTATACACACTTTTGAACAGTATTAATCCTTTTGCATACACATAACTCCGTATGATCTTCTTTCTTTTTATCATTATGGGACTAGCAATGTGTTTGGCTGGGGAAGTGATTAGTATCCAAATAGTGCTATCAAGCCCGGTTATTGCGTGTTTTAAGCACTTTTTGTGTGTACTAATCAACTTAAATAACCCAATTGATACATCGAGTGTCCCGCTTAAGTATTGATCATTTGTAGCTATTGTTGTAGTTTTGCAAGCCAAATACCTCATTATCTTCAATCCAATTCAAACATGATGAACCCGGAAATGACCAAGATGCATGATCGAATCCAGAGGAAATTTGGAGCAAAAACGCTAAGAGAAGGAAAGTTCGCGAAAATTTCAGTAGGTTAGCAGCAGTAAAAATTTCGCACACCGCCTCCCGCACCGGCGCATCGCTGAATTCGCTTGTAGTTTGGCTTGTACAAATTTGCCTCATGTAATTTTGGTTCCTTTGTACATAGCTGTAATTTTCCTTGCACCGAAAGCACCTATATAAGCCTCCTGTACTTCTGTAATCAATCTTTCAATCCATCAATCAATCAAGAAAATTAGGCACAAAGCTTCCTCTCCCTCGACTGGTTTTGTGATTTTCTCTCCTTCTCCTTCATTTTCTTGCATTTTCTTGGTAGCTAAACACCCCTTGATGATGACAAATCAAGGGATGTTTGGCTAAAACCCCCTCATCCTCAAGGAAGGCCACCGGGTGTTAGTTTTGAGATACAAGCCGCATGTTCTCATGCTTTTCATGTATGCATTTATGGGTATTCAGGTTCTCGCTCACCTTAGGTTAAATCTCTTAGGGCATGCTCTCCTTAACGTGTATTTGGCAAGTGTTTCTTTAGGTTCAATGGATACTTATCACTAGATCCACCGATGCCCGCCATTGCCTCTCATTAGTCACCGTAGTGGCTTGAGGTGTTCTTACCATCCGGGCATTTCACGTCAGTTGAATGCCATTTTCAAGAGGAAAGCTTTTGTGGTTTAGATTTTAAAGCTAAATGAAGATCCGGTTCGAAATGATCATGGTCATCCTCCCCAACGCGTGAAAAAGACTCAAGCACATGTGTTAGCTTACTTAACCCTAAGCCCAAAGGGGGCTCGAGACTTCAAGGAGTTCTCCTTAACTTTATTTTAATTTGTTTTCAGTTTCAAACATTCATGACACCGTTTTTTACACAAATCCTAATCCAAAGAGTAAACACCATTTTCAATCCAATCGTAACTCTTCTCTCACGAAGAAAAACCCATCCTCGTGTTCGCCAATCTCAGATCACTATACTACAAAGAGCTTGCTACTAGGTAGGAATCCTAGGATACAAATTTTGTTGACCTCCTGCACACTTTACTTAGTTCCTACCTAATCACCCTATTACAAGCAGTAATCAGTTTTATTATGTTTTCTTAACAATCTTTCAAATATCAAAACACATATCCCATATACATGAATAATTACTGATATCCTGTATAAATATGGGATATTCACTATCAATTATTCTCTTAAATATGTGAGATGCTTTCACATATTTCTTATGATCATTTGATTGTATTATGTGCTTCTTCATATAACAAAAATACATGCACTCTTCTTCACACGATCGTGGTTCATATCCTTCAGATCTTAATCATCTAAATATATTGTCCTATATCATGTAACAATAATTCATATAACTTTTTATAATTTTCTCTATTATTACATACTCATAACTAGGCACATATCTCTTTTTATTAGTCTTCTATAATCATTTAAGAGACATCTAAGTGTCTCAGGGTCACATAGGAGAAGACAAAGAAGTCTTCTCACAAACAGGGGTTCGTCGCGCCGAACCTTAATTAACTGAAAACAAAGCTCCCTTTTTGTGAATTTTTTGGGTATAATAGGGCCCAAATCTAATTACACTTCCTTCATGGAAGTTGTTCTCCTAGAAGTCTAGTTTACCCAGAAATTGGAATCACAATATTTGGATCAACCTATACCAAGATATGACTCAAACACTCAAGACTCCGGCTCGGGAACCTTAACTCGACGTAAAATAGAGTTCACTTTGATGAATTTCTGGGTATAACAAATCCAACATGAATTACAATACCTTCATGGAAGTTATTCTTCAAGAAGTCTAGTTTACCCAAAAATTGGAATCACTCAATTTGGATCAACCTAACCCAAGATGTGACTCAAACACTCAAGGATGGTCTGGTTGCCAATTAAAACCGAGAACTGGAATTGAATTCCAAATTCAGGGCTCATAGTACCATAATTTGACCTGGTGGTCTTCTGAATATTTAGAGCTACGGGTCTTAGGATTATCCTCCAATTAGAATCATTCCACACTCTAGGCCAAGATATACAAAACAAAATGTGGTTTTTTGAAAGTGCCCTGATGCAAAGAAATCCCTTTAAAATACCTACATGTTTTTTTACACATTTTTCACAGCCAAACTCCCTCCATTATATCCAGTGTCAAAACGCTGGCTGACTAAATAAATGCCCACAAAAATAGAAGAGAGAAATCCCAAACCTTAACCAAACTTCAACCTTAGTTTTCTCTTTCTTTCTTTTTTCTCCTCTTCATTTCTCCTTCTTTCTTCCTTCTCACTAAATAAAGTAAGATCTCCGTAAAGAAATTGAAGAGAAAATAAACTAAAATGGCTCTTCTCCTCAAGAACCCGTAAGCCCTAGCCTCTTTCTCCAAACACCCAAAATGAGGAATCCTTCTTCTCATAAGACTAATTTGGTCATCCCCTTTTTTTTACAAGGCAAGGTTCTTGCAAAAATTTTTCATTTTAGCTTAAACTTTCTTTCTGTGATTTTAAATTCCTCTTCATTTTATGATTTGCAAATCACTTATCACAAATTCTAATATGGCATAACATCATTTAACTTAATGTCTCTTAAGTCCTTAATTTGCAATTGACCATGATACCTCGACTGGATTAATTCCGGCGCCATCGTTTTTCTTACCTATAACTTTCTAAATTCGTGAAAATATTAAATTTACTTTTTATTATATCCCTAAACTGTAATAAACTACTAAGGTATAATTTGGGGTGCTACAGTATCATTGCGAGTACCATGGTTTTTAAACCCACTACTGCATAGGCCTATAGCCTGTTTGACTCAAGGCCCGCTTGGCCCACGATGCGAAGAGATCCAAGCCCACCTACCATACTGAACCAGCGGGGCACTTTGGATCGGCTCACGATCTCCAAAAGACCAGAGACTATGGCTCTCAAGCCACCACTTCAAAAGAGAAACCCTGCATGGGCCTCTAACCTATTGGTACATGACCAAGCCCTACAATGGTCCTTGGCCTGTAGGCTATAACCAAGGCCCAAAGATGGTGCCTTGCCTATTGGCATACACAACCCCCACAACCTCTAACTTAATGCTGGTGTCCAAAACGACTATCCAAACTCACAATATGGAAAAGGCTGCATAGAAAGGAATCAATGAGTCTCAAGTAAACTAGAAATTATAAGAGCTTAATAAGGCCTGATAGAAATAAAATAACAATAGGTTTGGCGAGACAAAAAGGTGTATTTCACAAATACTTGAATAAGATCCAGAGATACACAAATTGATGGTAATTTAATAAGGCCCCTTTTATTACAAAAATAAATAATTTTATGTAAAATAAGAAAGAAAATAAGGGCTAGAGTCTCGCTTCGTCCTCTACACAAAGAATCTCCATAGGTTCCTTAGACATTTTGTTTATGTGCTTCTGGTCGCCATGGGCCTCTATAAATAGGCCTCTTTTACCTTTTAAAGACATGTTCATTTAAACACATTTCATATACCCATTTCTAATATGAATAATTAATATTCATTTAAAACATAATTGATTATGGTATATGATATCGTGACCTAAACACATTTTTTGACATAAAAGAATATATATACATTTCTAAAATGCAATATTTGAAATAAGAGGCAAGAGGATGTCCCGGTGAATGAAGGAACCGCTTCACCAATGATGGAACAAAAAGGAGGTGAAGCTCGCCAGAAAACTACTCCTTAGCGTAAAGTAGACTGTGATTATCCGCCTCCCTACGCTTATGGTAAACAGACCGCTTCAACATCTGGGACTAATTTCGACAGAATTTTGTATAACTTCAATTCCTCTATTGCATATGGCAAGAACTAGATTGCTTACGTAGGAGTTTCCTAGTGGAGCACTTCCGCATGATCCACCCCATTGGTTGAAACCTCTTCGTGACCTCTTTCCATTCTACATGAAAATAAAAAAAGAGAGAAGAAAAGGGGGTCAAATTGAGGTCCATAAAAAAAACCCCACGAAAGGAGAAAGAAATCTTCCTTGAAAATCTTACGACTCACTAGGGACAAAACCTAAGGAACACAAACCAAAAACCCAAAAACCGTCACAAGAAACCAGTAGGACGCCTCCAACAACAAAGACACTAAAGCAAACCTGCGATGCAAAAAAGGTTTGAGTTGCAAACACTCACCAGAAAATCAAAAGTTGTCGAAGTGTTAAGAGTCTCCGATGGCTCCTTTGAAAGGGAATTTCGTGAAGCAAGCATGTAGGAGGATGGAATAGAAGAGTCAAAGAAAAAATCTTTTGAGAAGACGTAAAAGAAACATCTCGAGACCACTATCCCTATTTATGTGGGTAGAGCCGCTGCCGCATTAAAAGCCAAATGTAACGAGATACGCAATATGCATATTAGGAGGCGTGCATCTCTCATGCGCCTTAAACACACGTGAGCATCGCCCCCAAATGCATTTAATGCTCTAATCATTTCTCCCAAACCTTTTGACTCTAAACATCCAACGTCAGGTCATCACATTTTCTCCTCGACTAAAATACCAAAAACCCACCGAAGGAAAATGGGGCATTTGTGAGGTACCATGATCTTTAATATCTACTATTCATCGGCCTCGTGGGCCCGCTTCACCTGTGGTTAAGAAACCCGCCCTAATTCCACTACCCCACCAAAACCATAAAGTAACACTTCCCAAACTGGATAGTCTAAAGAGGCCACTGGGAAAGTCAGTCAACCTTTCAAGGTCATTTGAAGGTCCTACTCAGATTTAAGTCTCGCTACCGGCATTCCCAATTCCCATATGGGAATTCATCCCATATGGAAAGTTTGTTCACACCTAGGAAGCAAATCCGCGAAAGCAATATTATCAACGAAATATTCAAACTTCCGAATCCTTTACTCCTCAAGAGGAGCACTTTGATAAGTGTTGATAATCCTGACAAAGAATTAGTCTTTGATAAGAAAAAAACATATTTATCCCTAAGAATAGGATATGCCTTCCCAAGATAGGAGGGAGATTCGGTAAACCATTGTCTATAACTATGAAGATCCCCACGAGGGGAAGGTAAGCACTCCAATCAGGCTTTTTCTCTTTCTCCCTCTCCATTCGCTAACTTAATCATCAAAGAGGCTACGGCTCATAGTGGCTAGATCGCCTTTTGTAGAGAATTTACATCGCGCCGTTGATGCCCATGAAGTCATATAATCAGGTTCATATCGGATGTCGATGCCTCGTGTAATCTAACGATCAAGGCTCCTGCCAACGGCACCTGTGGACTGGCATTCAAAGCCCCAACAGGACATTTTATAAATAACATTTAGATTCAGAACTTGACATGGTAACTTACTTCCTCCATATGAAGCTCCAACGATGATGATAGGCGAATTCTCAGCAAGCAACTGCTTCTGTATGTATATGAGCACCTCCGCATAATCTACAAGAGCTTGAGTAGAGTTGAAATACCCTTGAATTCTCGTGTTTCTGAGGGCCTCCTCTCTTGATCTAAATCGAACTGATTCCCCATAGTACCTATGCTGAGTTTATGGAAAGGAACTTTAGCTATATATATTCATCTTGATGTTAATATTAATGTAATTCAACAATTAAATGGTAATGATACTAACCTTACTAAACTAGAGAGCTTAAATCGATAAGCATTATCGTGAGAAATCCTATAATAGGCATCTCATAATCCAGACTTCCTTCTCGCACTAAGATAAGCAAATTAATATGGAGCACTAGAATTTCACCACCCCAAGATTTAAATTCGGCCACATGTCTGCTTGAAAGTCAGGTAAAGCTAATACAGCCATGATCCAATGCTGGTTATGAGTAAAAGGGTTTAAGTCTTGAGAATTTGATTTCAAAAATGTGGTCAAGACTCCTCTCATATAAATTTTTGGGGATCTTCCCAAACACTCCGCCCCAAAGTAACATTTAGTTGTGTCGTTGTCAGCGTTTAGTATCATCGCCTGGTTATATAATGAAGCATATGATTGTATGGGCTAGTGGAGCCATCAAATGCGGGTGAAAGTTGGTGACAAACCTTCGTGGAGGGAGGCTCATAGTCAAGAATGTATCGCTCTAGGCGTGGACAAAAGTTCAAAATCGCCGAAAAATCGCCGAAAAATCGCTTTTTTTCGGCGGTACTAAAGAAAAACTGCGATGGTAATTGGTCCGCCGTAAAATCGCGTAAAACCCATTTTATCGGCTGACATTTTCCCGTAAAATCTAAATCACGAAAAATCTGCGGGAAAAAATCGTGAGCGGACGACACGCTACCGAGGCGCGTCGACCGCAGGAGAAGTCGCCGACGCCGAGACGACTTATCGGGCCGATGACGATCTACCGCTTTTTTTCGCAGAATCCGTGCCACCGTGATTTGATCCTTGCTTTTGATCCAATCTGCAGATTGTTCGCGCTTTTAAAAATCCAATCCGCCATATTTATGATCCAACGGAAGCTGATTTTTAAATCTAGAGCTTACCTAACGGTCCGTAATGATTTATGATATATGATGATCCAAACTAGCCGATTTCTGAACCAAAATCAACCAACTAAATGAATCACAACGGTTTTTCGGGACAATCCAACTACTATTTTGACTCCAAAAAATTCTATAAATTCTTAAAATCATACAATATCATTACAAACCCATCCATCCACATCTAACCTCCATTTCACTCTCAAATATTTTTTTCTTTATACCCAAATTTTTAGAAGATCTTTGTGAATTAAGGTATGTTTCTTTTGTTTATTAATTTTGTTTTTATTCATATTTTATTTAGTTTCATTTGGTGTTGGAACTAGTTTATAATAAATAGTTTTATACTATAGTTTTATTTTGGTTTAATTTGGATATACTTTTAGTTAATTAATTATATTAGTTATTTAGTTAATAGTTATTTTAATTAAAACATATTAATTAATTAATCTTTTACTTACTAATTAACTATATTATATTAGAAATTTGAACGTATTAGTTACATGCATATTTTATTTTTA